>JAGTTD010000024.1:14915838-15515838 GCA_018398585.1 Simmondsia chinensis | reverse complement strand
CCAATTCTCTCTAAGCATTGTTTGATTAAAAGTTGTTGTTCTCTTATGCTTAACTTTTTAATTTCAAATTTTTCTTAAAGTTGTCTTGAACATCACTTGTTCTCTATATTGTTGATTGTTTGAGCTTTATTAGCATATCTTTAGCTTTGGGTAAGCTTTTTCTATTATCAATTCACTCGTAAATAAAGCGAGCATTTCATTACTATATTTCATTTGATTGTAAATGTTGGATCATGTGCCTATTGTTACAAAAAGGTCAATTGTAAAATGTTGGGTCTTGAGCCTACATATAAAAAGCCGGTTGTAAAGGTTGGATCCTGAGCCTAAGTTTTTAAAAAGAATCATCAATCTTATTGAAAAACTCAAGTGACAAAGAGTAGTCACTTGAGGAATGGACTACCTTCTGGTTTAGAAGTGAATCACTATAAAAATCTTTGTGCATCATTTTATCCTTGCCTTTACATTTTATATTATGCCTTCATTGATTGTTTAGTTCTTAAACTTTAAATTTTCATTTTATCGTGAAAGAACCTAATTCAAAACCCCTCTTAGTTGCTCGTTAGACCTTCAGGTAGGGTGATTATGGGCTTAACCTTCATTTTAGGTCAATGAAGTTGCGTCATTTCTTGTTCCGAGTTACCTAGAGTCAGGTCATACGGAGTTAGGTTAGGTCATTTTTAATTTCAGCCATTAGTTTGGTTATCTCAGGATTGGTAAGTATATGACCTAAACAATGCCTAATAGTGTAAAGATTAGGCTTAAAATGAGCTAAAATGAGATGGCTATTAACAGGATTATTATTAACTATAAAACGCGACACTTGATATTAAAAAGTTAGGTAATACGCTGTGTTTTGGTGTGTGCTTAGATTTTGAATTTTGCTTAAAGGGTATTGTCCATATTACCCCTATCCAATTGTACTAGTTACTTTAATACCGTGTACTACCTACTGCCCTGTGTTGTAGTACACTGACCAAAGCTGCCCGTGGGTGTACTACATTGGCTAGGTACTATCCGTTGCTAGGGAGCTTCTTGAAGAAGCTTCATGAGTTCATCTTAACCGTCCCATCTGGGACCCGTGTCTGCCGGTAAAGATGCCTTTTTGTGTTTGTTTGGTAAAATATGGTCCGTTGGATTGAGTTGAGATGAGCGGATGTGATAAGGTCATAGGGCAAGCACATGGATTGAGCTAAGGGTAGGTATTTAAGCCGGGATTTTAGGGTTTTAGAGAAGCATATTCATTATCTTTGTTTCTCCCCTCTTTTCTCTGGTTTTCTCCTTCCCTCTCGTTCATTACGAAACCCTAGCCCTAAATCAAATCTCTGAGCCAAATCCATAAAGGTTCCAAGCTCATGGGCTTAGATCCATGCAAGATTTAGCTACTGGAGAGGTGTATTGCTGGTTTCGGGTTATAGTGTTCATTTTCTAGCTTAGAATCTGAGAAACGAGTACGTATCTTGAGTCCTAAGAGTAACATGTGTTAGATTAGAGTTGTAATATGTTGTAATTTCTAATAATCAAAGAGTAATATTAGAGATCTCTCTAAGAATAGGGGGTTGAGGAATAGGACCAGTTAGGGTCTGAACCTCATTAAAAATCTTGGTGTTCTTGGCGTTTTCTTACTTTAGATTCAGAGATCTTGTGTCTGTACATTCGATTTTGCTTTCTGTGACTTGTAATCTGGTTTAACTTTAGTCATCTCACTAAAAAAAGTAACAGCGAGAGATGGTCTTATTTATTAGTACGAACAAAACCTAAAAAATTAATAAAAATATCAAAAAGTCAGAAATATTTTTATTATTTTCAAAAATATCGAGATATTAAAAAGTAAATAACTCATTAATAAACCCCTAATCAAATTTGCACCTAGGGGTGTGATCGAACCGAACGTTCGATGAACTATACTTGTTCGAAATCGATTAGGACTCGTTCGTGTTTATTATGAGGACTCGATAGCTTATCGAGCCGAGTTTGAACAGGGAATGTTCAGCTCTTTAACGTTCGCCAATAATTTGATAAGAGCTAGTTAACAGTTAACATTAATTCAAAAGTGGTTCGATAATGGCTTGAAAGTAACTAAAAAAACTCGACTCAATAGTGAGTTCAACTCAATAGCAAGTTCAGCTCAGTTTTAAGCTTGATAATGAGCTCTACTCAGCTCAATATGCCTAACGAGTCGAGTCAAGTTGAGTATCAAACACATTAAAATCTTATTGAACCGAGCTCAAATAAGGATGAAAAAACTCAATAAGAGCTCGGCTAAATTCAAGCTCAATAGCCCTTATCAAACTCAAATTTGAACAAGGAGTAATCAGCACGGCTCTGCTTATTTACCCCCCCCCCCCCCCCCCCCCCCCGTGTGTACCTCTAGAATCAATATATGCTAATGGGTGGGCCCCAAAATGAATGATAACGAATAATAATTGAAGGGGATGGTCACGTGACCCCAACATGGTGGGGCCCTAAGAAGCACATGTGTCCCATGTCTCTGGATGCTCGTCAAACTTCAATGACGAGAATATCCCTGTTTAGGCGGTTAGGCCCTGATTTTTTTTTTTTTTTTTGGATTATTTATATTTTAATATATTAATATTTTTGAAAATAATAATAAATTTTTATCGTATTAATAAAAAGGTTTAATTTTTTATTGGGTTAATAAAAAGACCCATCTCTTATGTGATGATGCCTTTTTTAGTCGACATAGCTGACGTGACAGCTGTGCTTTTATTAATGCTACAATAAAATGACAAAACTACTCTTTAATAACTATATTTTTGAAATAAATTAAGCGAATATAGATAGCTTTTACACAATATAAAATCTTGAATTTCGTACTTATAAAGTAAGATAAATGATGTTGAAGCGTACTTTATGATATTTTATTATAGTATTAATAAAAAGCAGTTGTCATGCCAGCTCTGTCGATAAAAAATGACGTCATCACGTTTGAGAGGAGCCTTTTTATTAATGCGACAAAAATTTATAGGCCTTTTAATAATTCAAAAAAGTCAAGGTTCTTTTTATTAATTTTAAAATTATCGTGATACTAAAATGTTAATTACCATTTTTTCTACCATTGTTTACGTTATAGTTTCCAACATTTGTAAAAATCATAAAAAAGATTTCTTACCTTTTTGATTTATTCTTTTAGTATCTTATATTTTTTTTTTTGTATTAATAAATAATACCCTCTCAGACGTTATGATATCATATCCCGAGGAAAAAGCTGACGCAACAGGTTATTTTAAATATCCATTTGACGAAAAACTCCTCTTGATGTGACATGTAAGTTTAAATACCCATTGGACTGAAGGAATATTAGTGGTTGGGAATTACGGGTGGCAAATGCGTCGTGTCGTGTTGCGTTTGTTTCGTGCTATGTGAGGTAAGAATGGGGTCAACCCGAGCCCAAATCCGACCCGTTTATTAAACAGGTTAGGAACTCTTAACCTTTAACCCACTCAATTATTAAACGGGTAACCTGCAGGTTACCTATTTAATTATATCGATGACTTTTTTTTCATTAAATATTAGTTTTTCAACTTACAAACATGTTAGTAATGTACTTCATGGTTGATAATACTAATAAATACTTGTTATATTTATAATTATCAAAATAAACTACCAAATTATTATTACTAAATATAGTTGAAATTATCTTATATATATACACACACACGCATGCACACACACACACACACACACACACACATATATATATATATATAATAACAATAATGTATTACTTAAATGTCTAACATAACTATATAAACGGATCAATCGTATCAAAACGGGTTACACAGGTCAAATCCAAATTTAACCCAGTTACCTAAACGGGTCAACCCAAATTCAACCCCGCTTCAAAACCACAGACCCAAACCCACTATCTTCATGTCGTGTTATCGTGTCATGTCAAATTTTGCTAGCCCTATTAAGAATGAAAGTTTTTCTCTTTAAAAAAAAAGATCAAGAGGGTTTTTTCGTCAATATAGTGTAATGGGTATTTAAAGTGGCGTGCAACATCGGCTTTCCCCTAATAATATAATATCATCATGCCAGAGATATCATATTTATTAATATTAAAAAAATATTAAGGTACTAAAAAAGTAAATGATAAAGTTTAGAAGCCTTGTTATTATTTCTAAAAACATCGGTAATATAATGTAAATAGCCCTTTTTCCTACTTTTTTCAAACTTATTGTTTATTACATTAAATTTTTTTTTTTTGAACAAGAAGACGCCCGAAGGCCATTATTGCATGAAATTTGAGTCCTTATCTAATATATATATATATATGTATGACTGGAATGAGAATGAAAGTTCTGTAAAAATATGAGAAAATTAAATCTACACCATTGGATATTGAGTAAGACTGATCAATAGTTCTAAGAGGCTCATCGTATCGGAGCCGTACCACCACCCAACGGTCACCACCACCGCCACCCATCATTACCCGCCTCCACTTCCGCCACCGCTACCCATTTCAAATCCTTACGGTCATCACCACCGCTATCCACCGCCATAGCCACCGCCACCATCAATCTCTCTCCATCCCATCTGAGATCCCTACGGCCATCACCACCGCCACTGCCGCCATCCACCCCCTCCACCGCCGCCACTCCTCTCCGCCACCCCCACTACCGCCACCCGTCCTCCTCTTCATCTCATCTCAAATCCCAACGGTCACCACCACCTCCTCTCACCACCATTGCTACCCGCCACCCACCACCACCGAGGCAGTGGTGGCGGGTGGTGGTGGCAGTGGTGATGGGAGGCGGTGGCGGTGACTGTTGGGATTTGAGATGGGATGGAGAGAGAGACGGGTGGCAGTGGCGGGATTGGTGGAGAGAAGCCGCAGCAGTGGCGGGGACGGTGGCGGCGTTGGTGCTGGTGGATGGCGGTGGTGATAAAAGTGGGAATCTCAAATGGGTGACGGTGGCGGTGGTGGCGGCGATGGTGGTGACCATTCAGTGGTGGTAAGGCTTCGGGCATGATAAGCCTTTGATCAATCTTACTAAAGATCCAACGGTGTAGACTAAATTTTCTCACATTCTCACAAAACATCCATTCCCATTCCAGCCACTCCCTATATATATAGCGTGACGTTCTTATAAGAAGGCAAAAGTGTGAGAGGAGCGATTTCTGGCCCTCTATTGTAATGGATGAACAAGATTTGTTGGACATAAAAAAATAGTTACGGCGAAAATTTGTTGAGTATTGAAAAAAAAATAATTTTTCTCCCTTACACTTTCTTTCTTTTTGCCTCATGAAGTGGTATGAGCCTTAAATTTTTTTTTTAATGTTTAACAAATTTTGACAGTCCATTACAATAGAGGACTAAGATTAGCCTCTCTTACACTCTCGCCCATTCATAAAAACGCTACCTTATATAAAATGCACAATTTTATCATTTGAATATTCTATATTAAAATGGGGTAAATTTTAGATAGAATCCAATAAATTTATACTGAAAATTACTAATCTAACACGTAAATGCGTAATTTTACTTCACACGACCGCGAGGTTTCTCATCATAATAATTAATATGACGTCATTCAAGCTTCATATTAGGTAACTTATGACCAAACTCTCGTTTGATTGTCATATAAATTAAATTCCTATAAAAAGTTATATTTTTTCTAAAATTTTATTACTGTGTTAATTTTTTAAGAAGTAGGTAGAATATATATAGTTGGCAGAATAAAAAATAAAACTTTTTTCGGGAAACTAGTTAAAAACAAAGGAACTAAAACTTATCTAGGAAACTAGGTAAGTTATTTTCCGCATTTTGTTCACTTATTGCCAATCAAATAAAAGGCAAAATTCATATTTTTCATAAAATTTTTATTTCCCATATCTACTTCTATACCAAATGAGGCCTAAAACTCAAATAAATATTTGATTAAGAGCCACAGAGGGTACCAACACGCAAGCACCAGATCCCATTAGAACTCCGAAGTCAAGCGTGCATGGGTGAGAGTAATACCAGGATGGGTGACCTTCTAGAGAGTCCTCACCCCTCAGGTTGGGGATATTCGGAAACAGCTTCTCTTCAGGTAGTACCCTGAAGGGAGAAGACTACATACATCCACCATTTGAAACCCTGTTTAGGTTGAAGCCCATCGGGCATCGGGAATATTGCTTTATTAAGAATGATAGATTGTAAAAAGTACAAAGGCATTAACTTTTTCTAGATTTTGGATAAAAAAGTAACTTTTTTTTAATTCAATGTGGTTTTTATTACTTCTTAACTTTCACTTTTGAGCTTTAACGAGATCGTGAAATCCTACCATGGTTCCACTGTTAATTTTTTTTTTAATCTCACAGATAAAATCCTAAAAAATAATATTAATAATAATTTTCAAAATTGTAAAATTATAAGATTGTAAGATTCAAATCACGAGTTATTATGTTTTTTGGTCGTCTAGTTTTTTATTATTTATTTTTTGATATTGATACGATTTAATAATTTTTAAATAAATTAAATTAATTAGTATTTTTTGTTAGAATTTTTCATATTCTAAAATAATACATATTTAACATAATTAAATTTGTCATGATACAATATGATATCTTTTTGTCAAGGAACCATATATCCCAAAAGCTTAAGCTGAAGGGTGAAGGTCCAGGATTGGTTTTATACTCTAACATGCCCCCTCACGCAAATGCCCGTTTGGGCTTGAAGCGTGGATAATGCATAGGCTCACCTCTTACCTTGTGCTTAATTATTTTAATATTGAAAGTGGGGGCTATTGAGATTCGAACTCCTGACCTCTTGGTCATCAAGGTTCTGATACTATGTCAAGGAACCATCTATCCTAAAAGCTTAAGTTGATGGATGAAGGTCTAGGATTGGTTTTATACTCTAACACTTTTTCACTTTTTTTACCTAGTAATTTTGTTGTGATTGTTTACTAGAAGTTTTAAAGTAATTGTAGCAACTAATTATCCAACAGGGATCATGCATGGCAAAAAATGATTATGCATGTAAAGATAATATGAAATATTTATTACTTTTTATAATTCAATAATATTTATCATATGTATTAAATACTCAAACCCAGTAAAGATGGATCGAGATATCCTTTTTTATAAATTTAAAATAAAATCCTTCGTAAAAGAAATCTTCCTAAACTATCATCTTTTGAGATTATTGACAATTCGAATTAAGGGCAATGGGGTGCGGTTTTCATATTTTTGATGTTGAAAGCAAGTCTTAATTGGTGGGTCTATGTTTTAACAAATGTTTCCATGTCAGTTTAAACACATCTGAAATAATCCACTTTATATTATAATATCAGTCAATCGTATTATATACGTATATATATGTTCGTTTATAATGCCTTATACATAGTCATTATTTCTGCACTTATGAATGTGATATGTGACAAACTTATTTAAATAATATTTTAGTCCAAAACAAAAATTATGTGTATTTAGTGAAATAGTCCCAACGGCGGTGTGTAAAGTTGTGAAATAAGTTTGTTATCCAACTCTTCTTCATTAGCAGTATCTTAACATTTCAGTTCAAGTGCGGATGAGAAGAATAACGAGGGGGTGGTGGTTATACCAACAAATAATCGCAAGTTTTATACTCTTTTATACCGTTCTTTAGACTGTTTTATTTAATACGTAAAAATTTATTTCACATATTACAAGGCCCATTCTGACTTTTTAAGGCCTCAAGTGAACGTTTCGAATGGGGCCCTTCATATATAATAAAACTCTAAAAATCTTAATATTAAAACTTATCAATATTAACAACTAAATCATTTTTCACTTGATGATACAGATCTTTGGCTGGCTATGAAAGGCGCCTTGCTTACTGATGAGTTGCTTCAGAAGCGGGGGTTTGGCATCTGTAGTTAGTGTTTGTTATGTTGTACACAGGTAGAGAGTGGTGAACATCTGTTTTTCAAGTGCGATTGGGTGATGCGAGTATGGAAGCTAATATGTGAGTAGAGTAGTATTAAGTTTAGGTCATCTCTCAGTGATACAATGGAGTGGTTCAAAAAAGGAGTGAGAAACAGATTGCTGACCAGTAAAATTAAGAGGATAATTCTGGCAGCGACCGTGTATCCGGTGTGGAAAGAAAGGAACAGTAGACGATTTGCCGATCATGTGGCATCTGTTGAGAAGGTTATGCTGGAAATCAAGAGAATTATATAGTCAAGAATTAATTACTTGAAACTTGAGGGAGCTAATATTGCTTGAAGAGTAGGATAGTGTTATTTGCCCCAGTTTGGTTTTTGGCCGTTTTTGTTCTTCTTGAATACATGATTATAAATGTTAAAATTTTGTTTGATTAATAACAGGTGTGCTTGCCTGTTAGCAAAAATATTAACAACTAAGACTTAAAAAACACAATCTCCTAAATTTAAGGCCCTTATATTTTGGGAGCTTTAAGCGGGTGCTTGGATTACTTGGACTCAGATTATAAACTAAAAAATTAATACATCAAATCTTATGATAGCGATATTTTGGCTCGCCCTCGAAAAATCAAGAGGGTTTTGTTGATATTTTTGGTTGATAAAAAAAGTAATGGCCAGCTAAATGCACAAAAAGTTTGAATCTTTGTTGTAAGTGCTAATGGTCAAAGATTACTTTTTTTTAAAGTTATCTTGCGAAAATTCTGTAATCTTTATTGCTGTTTATTAGTACGATATGATTGTGACTTTTATTTGTGGTGATGTTTAATGCATTGTGAAACAACAACTTGCAACTAATTCAAGGCTTTCAATTTGACCACGTAATGAATGTAAGAATAGCTGAAGAATATGTCGTTTTCGGTACCGTTAGATTTCGAGTTGTTTAACAAGATGGAACTCTTGGAGACAATCTCTTCGGTTTTTGTTTGATAGTTGTAATAGGATTGAGCGTCACGTGTAGGAGAGCAAGTGGTAAGTGCAGGAAAAGAAGAAGTAAATGAAACGCAGAGCTACCAAATTGAATGATGGGAGAATAAAATAGGAATGATGTAGAGGGAGGAGGAAAATCATGGCAAATAGAGAATGTCTTTTGCTCCCCGTTTCTATACGGGTAAACTTAGGGCTTGTCTGTAGGAGATGTCTTTTTTTTTGCGACTTTGTCGTTAATTATCGGAAACAAATGGCAAATAGAGAAATACAAACAACCTGCATTCTTTAGAGATGATCCCCAACTATCAGTCGCTTGCCTTTGTACGCCACTCCGCACTAGCTCATGTCACTTCCTATAACTAGCACGGTTGGGCCATCTCTACCGTCTGGCCTGCTTTGTTTTTTTGTGCCTTCCTTGCGGTCTTTCTTTATGACTTGATCCTTTTTTTTTTTTTTTTTTTTTTTTTTTTACATGTATATTTTGTTCTTTTCTAGTTTGTTGCCATATTTTGTGATTTGTCCGAGGGAAACGGAGCTTGTTACTAGAGGCATTCCAATCTCAGGTACAAGGAATGATGATAAACTAATTTGACGTTTCTCAAGAAAGGGGACATTCAATGTAAATATGGCATCTGGAATGTTTAGTATTCACCATATTCAACTTTGGGATACCCTTCGCCTCTCGAGTCCAGCCTTCAAAGATTTTTAAAAATTTTGGTCGCTACATGTTCCTTCAAAGGTTATGTTTTTTTCTTTCGAGAGCATGTGTCAATGTTGCGTCAACATATGAAATTATGTTCAAAAGAAAGATTAGAACTTCTACTGAGTGCTTGAGAGAAGAGACTCAAGTTGAGTCTTTCGAATATATCAGTTGTATAAGTATAATAACTAAATTGACATAATTAACAAAATACAGGGACCTTTAACGTAAATAACCCTAAATTTTAGGCACGATTTTCCTTAATATATTTGAAATTAAAGTTGCATTTAGAAAGAGTATGGGAGAAAAATTAGTTATCTTTACACTTTACCAATTCAATCCAACTTGATATATAAACCCTTTGAAATGGCAATTGCTTCATTGTAATTTACTACTCTAAATTAGGTGAATTAATGATTTTTAATTCATAAATTTTATAATTAAATTTTTAGTCATTCGGTTAGCGTAAATAATTTTTTGGTCCAAAACCCGATGCAAGATATCACCTTTGCAGAGTATATCGTCACTTTTCCGGTGTATAATTGATATCACTTTTCTGACGTATGACATGCCCTTTTTATCATATGACACCACTTTTTATAAAATCCGGTTGAGAAATCACTGACAGTTTAACTAAGAAATTATTTGACTATATATATATATATATATATATATATATATATAGCTTAAAAGTTACTTAATATAATAAAATGCTTGTTGTATTTGTTTTAAAATCTCCGATACTTGTCGTGGTGTCCCTTTACTCTAGTTTAAGTAATCTCGTACCCGAGGTCTCGTTGTCTTTTCATCGGAGTTCAACTTTAAATGTGCTACGCAAAGTCATATAATTAGAAAAATAGAAAAAGTAATTTACTTAAAGAATATTTTTAAGAAAAATTATTACTCCAGTACTCTGAGATTTTAATATTTATCATTTAAATACTTTAATATTTTAATATATATAATAAGATATCCTGAAGTTTAAATATTTTATCACCTGGGTATACTATGTTTGACTTTGATAATTTTTTGTAAAAATATGATAAATTTTATATAAAAAATGTTGATATAATACATGAGTATAATAATATATAAATAAATGCCAATATTTTTATCAAAAATTCAACGAATTGTGATAAAATATCCACCGAATGTTGATTTGGACAACCTAAAAATTACCACAATTATGTGTCATTTTCGCATTTTCGACAAAAATTATCAAATCCTAATGAAGATACTAATATATTGTTGAAATCATGCTCAATCTTAACATTTTCTAACGAAAATCTATGAAAATTTTGACTAAAGGGTACTTTATTAATAAAATTTTAAAACTTTAGGATAACTAAATAATAAAATGTCTAAAATTATAGGTACAACAACAACAACAAACCCAGTGCCTCAAGGGCTCCCGCAGAAGTGGGGTCTGGGGGGGTTGATGTACGCAGCCTTCCCCCTTCAGAGTGAGCTGAAGAGAGGCTGTTTCCGAGGACCCCTAAAATTATAGGTACATTATTATATATATTGAAATGACAGAAATGATAAGTACTTAAATCTTAGGCATCTAAGTGGTAGTTTTCCTATTTTTAATTAAAATGGTTTTTAATTGAAAACTACTTACATTTTAGGTACAATTTTAAAAAATCATCTAACTTTTCTAATTTTTCAAAGTCACAACTAAACTTTTCAAAATTTTTTAATATTACACCTAATGCTGATGTTGTTAACCTTCCATCAAATGAAACGTCGCATTTTGGGGTATAAAATGCATCAAAACACCAAGTTTAACTTAATTTAATTAAATTATATTAAGTAATATATTTTGCAAATGACGAAATTATCCTTCACCCTTGAATTTGTAAAACTGTTAAGGATTTGGCGCGCTGCTACAGCCTTTTTTTATATAATTGAGGCTATATTTGGTTCAGCTTTTTAACAACTTAAAATTGCGAAAAAGCTCTAATTGACTGTACGGCTTGCATTTGATTGACAAAAAATATATTTTTACATCTTTTTTACACTTTAAACAAAAAGATGAAAATTTTATTTTATAACTAAGCAGAAAAACATGCAAAACTGGATCTTTTTCATAGCTTATTTTAGAAAAATATTTTTAAAAAACTATATTAATATTAAATATTCACAATTAATTATAACTATTTTTACTTGTTATCACTATCTTTACCTATCACCACTCTTTTTACGCCCACAGGTTTTTAGACTCACCACTCCCTACTGTCATGACTAACTATTATTATGATTCTCTCCTACCTATTATTATTAGTTAATTTATACTATTAAGTTTATTTTTGTAATTATAATAGATAAGCTTTCTTTTTAAACAAGTATCCAAATAATTTATTTTGTTATAAAGGTCTTTCTGCACTGTATATCCAAATATTTCACTATAAAAAAAAAATATAGGACTTAAAAAAATAAATCTTATTAAAACAAATAAGTTTAAAAAATGAATTAAAATAAGTTGAATCAAACACATTTTAAGTACTACATCCAAAAATCGGCAAAAGCCTAGATGGGAAAAGGGTACAACAAAAACAACAACAGACCCAATGCCTCAAGGGCTCCTGCATAAGCACGGTTTCGAAGGGGTGGGATGTACGCAGTCTTACCTTTTCAGGATAATACTTTAATAAAAGACTATTTTTGAAGACCCCCAACCGTGGATTGGAAAATGGTACAAGGTACAAAGCAAACAAAAATTGGAAAATAAAACCCAAATAATAAGAGCAAAGCACGTCACTTCAAAATGTAAAACAAAATAGGAAGCATCTGTATTGCTCCGGGGCAGGTCTTCAGGCTGCTGCAGCCTTTTCTCATCAAAAAAATTTAAAAATATTTATTATTAATAAAATTATTTTTAATTTACTAAAAAATTTTGAATATTAATTTATTAAAAGCTAAAAAAGAAAAGAAATTTTATTAAACATAGTTTGGTAAATTTCTAATTATTTTAATAGAAAGTTAATTGTGTTAGTATTAGATGTGACATGGAAAAATTTTGAAATATTTCAGCGTGACTTTAAAAAATTAAAAAAGTTATGTGAATTTTTTAAAATCGTACCTAAAATATAGGTGATTTTCAGTTTTAAAAAAAAAACCCTAATAAAAAATATTTGGGCTATTATGCCAAATTTTATTATGATTTGTAATAACTTAGTTTTATATTTAATTATGTTAAATTAGTTATTCCTATATTATATTAAATACAAGTGATTCGTTATGAACTCTTCCACCAAGAAGGGGGAAGACTGCGTACATCCACCCCCCAGACCCTGCTTCGTGCGGAAGCCCCTGTAGCACTGAGACTGCTGTTGTTGTTGTTATATTAAAGTCAAAACTAATTTTAAATATTCGCTTCTACTCCTTTCTCAAATGAACTAAACATAAATCTTGTATGAATTATTAACGTAATTTATGTATTATCATTTTAAGATTTGATGAATTAATTTTTTAGTCCATAAACTATGTGAAATAATATTTTTACTCCAAAAAGTATATATATTTAGTAAAATAGTTCAATAACAGTGCGAAATAGCGTAAAATTTCTCATTATTTATTGGTAAATCCACCATCTCATTGTTACCCCTCATCCAACATATAAGCCGCAATGTTGTGACCTTACTAATGGAGAAGAGTTGGATGTGAAACCTATTTATATCAGTACACACTATTTTTTAGACTATTTTATTAAATACATGTAATTTTTAGACCAAAATATTATTTTACAAAGTTTGTAGCTAGACTAAAAAATTAATAAATTAAACCTAAAAAAACTAATGTAAAATTTTCCCATATTACAAATAAATATTTGGGTTATTTTCACCAAAGGTCCCTTTCTTTTATAATAGTTTCAATTTTAGCTCATTTACTTTTATTTGTGTCACTTTAACCCCTATATGATTTATATATATTGTGTCAATTTAATATTTTAATCAAATAAAAATTATGTTATTGACAATAATTTTAACGACACAATTATATTAGATGCAAGTAACTGACTACAAATCCACCTGTTAACTTAATTAACCCAACCTATGGCCAAATCACTAAAATTTTATTAATAACTTAATATAAGTTTTACTTTAAAAACTAAATTAATACAATTTAAATTATATAAAGACTAAATTAATATAGTTAAAAGTACAGCAACTATATTAGATATTTTTTAAAAGAAATGAAAATAGTATTATTTTGAAAAAATTAATAAAAAAATGTCTGTCATCAACAAAAAGTGGAGAAAAAATAGGCAAAACAAAAGTAATTGGGTGTAGAATATGTTGACCGAAGAAGAGGAAAAGGACCCAAGGGCACTAATGGAATTATAGTGCAAGACAAAAAATAAATAAATAATTCACTTCCTCTCTCTTTCTCCTTTCATTTTCATTTTATTTTAAAATAATAATATATATGTCAAGAAAATATTTTTATATTTACATATATTTAATAATTTATCTAATAAAATATTATTGACAGAGCGAAATTAATAATATTAGAGTATAACAACAAACACAACAACAACATACCCAGCGCCTCAAGGGCTCCTTCATTAGCAGGGTCTGGGAGGGATGAGATGTACGCAGCTAGGGGTGTAAACGAGCTGAGCCGAGCCGAGCCGAGCCGAGCAGCCCTTTGTTCGAACTAGAGTTCGATAAGGCTTATCGAGCTCAAGTTGGAGCCAAGCTCTTACGAGCATTTCCAACCCTTGTTCAAATTCGGTTCAATAAGAATATAGTGTGCTCCACACTCAGCTCGGCTTCGCTAGTTAGGCTTATCAAGCTGAGTCGAGCTCGTTATCGAGTCGAGCTGAGCTCGTTATTGAGCCCAATCAATTTTAAAACCGAGTCAAGCTTGCAATCGAGTCGAGATCTTTAACGAGCTGAGCTTTTTAAGTTATTATCAAGCCATTATCGAACAATTTTTGAACCAATACCAACTGTTATCAAACTCATATCGAGCCCCTTAATGAGCTCTTATCGAGCTGAGCTCGAACTCGGCTCGATAAGCTATCGAGCCCTCATAATGAACACGAACGAGCCCTAATCGATTTCAAACAGGAGTAGTTCAGCGAACGTTTGATTCATTTACACCCCTATATGCAGCCTTACCCCTTCAGAGTGATACCCTTACGAGAGGCTGTTTCCAAGGACAACAAAAATTAATAATATTAAAGTAATTTTATAAAAATTTATTGTTATTATTCACTACATGTTACACTGTTAGTGTGATAATAATATTTTTTGCACTAGCAACAACAATGCTATGTTTTTACTTGTGTAATACAAAATTAAATAATTAAAATACAACTGTCTTTCATTTTCTTTCTTATAAAAAAGGCTAATAAATTTGGATCATATAAGAAAGGAACATACCCAATGTCTCAAGGGCTCCCACCTACCCATGGTCCGGGGGGCGAATGTACGCAGCATTTTCCCTTTCAGGGTGTTAACCTGAAGAGAGGCTATTTCCGAGTGCCCCCAGCATGAGGGTGAGAACGTCCCAGGAGGTCACCCATCCTGGTATTGCTCTCGCCCAAGCACGCTTAACTTCGGAGTTCTAATGGAATCCAGTGACAGCGTGTTGGTACCCTCTTTGGTAATAGAATTTTTGTTACTCTGAAAATAGAACTTTTCTAAGTAATATTAGTTATTTTTATTATATTCTAAGTATTTTTTCATTTAGCATCTTGAATTTCAATCTTTTATCACTTAGGTAATATGATATATTAATATATATATATAATAAGAGATCTTGGTATTATAAACTCTTATCGTACGGATAGCATAAATTAGAATTTGGTCAAAAAAAATAGAATTTATTAATCAAGTACATTTTATCAAAATTTAGTGAATTTTCATTGAAAAACAATAACGTGAAACGTGACTCAACCAATATAAAAATATCTTTTATCGGCACATAATTATTTTCTTGTTAAAAGAATACTAACATGACATATAACTTCGATAATATATAAACAGCTTCCACCAAACACGAACTTTCGTCATAATCAAACATCACATCAATATTTTTTTATGAAATGCGCTCGAATTCTGATAGAAATTAATAATATTTTTAAATTATAAGATATCTCATTATATATATATTAAAATATTTAGCTAAAAAATATTCAAGCTCAATAACTCAATGAAAAACTTAATGTTACTAAAATACTAAATGATAAATTTTTTATTAGGTAAATGATATATTAGTATCCTGAGATTAGCATAATCTATAAACTTTGTGAAATAATTTTTTACCTCAAAAAATATATATATTTAATAAAATAGTCCATATAGTGCTGTATAAAGCATAAAATTGCAGTTTATATGTAAGATGAGAGAAATAGCAAAGAGATGGTGCCATTATCAACAAATAACAGCTTGTTTTATATCCTTTCACACCTGTTATGTAACTTTTGAACTAAAAATTATTTGACAAAATTTGTAAACTAAAAAATTAATACACCAAATGTCATAGTACTAATATGTAATTTACAAGGAAATTAAATGACAAATTTTCTATTTTTTATTATACATTAGAGAAATTTATCATTTAGATATATTAAAATTTGAAAATTTATCACGTAAATACTATGATGTTTCAGTATATACAATAAGACACCCTAAGATGTAAAGATTATCTCACTTAACACCCTAGTTTTAAATTTTTATCAATTAGGTCCACTTTTTCAAAATTCGATAGTTTTTTATTAGAAATTCCTAACGTGGTATATAATCATAACAATATATAAGTATTATCTATCATAATATTCTGATTTTTTTATTGAAAAACGCTAACATGATGCATTATATATAATACTTGTCTATTGTTATGCCATAATTCAGTAAAATTTTTCGTTATCTACTGATTTTTCATTGATATATATATATATATATATATATGGAAAATTGATCGAATTTTGAAAAAGAAATTCACCTATCTTTGACAAAAGGTATTGTTTACTATGAATTTAGTTGGTACGCTTATTCATCGTATTAGAGTTCTGTACGAGGTGAGGTCCATAAGGATGAGCTGAACTCAAACTTTAGCTACATGCCTGACCTGGTATTCCCTGCAAGATTAAACAAAACGGTTAGACGGGGGACCCCTCTGACGCTCAAGTCAGTACTAATCTCATGAAATAGTAATGAAAGCAGATAATAAATAAACATAATAATGAAGAGTCAACAAATTAATAGGACCTGATAAATATATCAAAATACTTGATTAAAGCCACTAAAAGGGGGTTAATATAGTGCAGTGCGATGCAATGCAATGCAAAATTCCCAGTGCCCCAAGGGCTCCTGCCTAAGTAGGGTATGGGGGGTGGATGTACGTAGCGTTTCTCCTTCAGGGTAGGATGTTTTCGAGAACCCTTAACCTAAGGGGTGCAACACGAGGACTTTCCAAGAGGTCACCCATCTTGATACTACTCTCGCTCAAGCACGCTTAACTTCGAAATTCTAATGGGATCTGGTGCTTACGTGTTGGTATCCCTAAAAGGGGTTAATATGGTATCGGCCTAAAACCCTCTCAAAGATTTAATAGGCCATTGAAATGAAGGTATGATTAGTTAGGCCCGCTGTGGGCTAATGGGATGAATAATAAGCAAAGTAAATATAAAGTACTTAGCTTAAGATAAGAAGAGAACTCGAAATAGCTCAGTTGAGATATCATCGTCATCATCATCATCATCATCATCATGCCCATCTTACATCCCTCCCCATACCGTCATCCATGATCATATAGCCCATCAATAGTTGATGTATTTTCAAATTGTGTAATAAAAATTGTGAATGAAGTGTTTTGAAGTTGGTCCCAAATGTATGTTCTAAGTGTTTGATGTGTTTTTAAAGTGTGTTAGGATGTGTGTCGACACACAGAGATGGTGTGTCTACACACATTCTTACAGAACAGGGATGCAGAAGTGTGTGTCGACACACAGATCAACAGAACCGGATCTGCATAACTGTGTGTCGACACACAGGGACGGTTTTTCGCCATTTTTTGCGCTTTAACTTCCCGGGTTTTGCACCCCTTTTTGGGGTATGTTTTGGGGCATCTTCTTTCACTTGATTTATTATATATACCCCACTAGTTTGATTGATGAAGGATGATGAAAAAAGCTCTTTGCTTGTAAAAACTGGTCATTCTCTTACATCTCCCTATATTTCCCTTTATATACTTTCACTCCATATTTTTGGTTATCGTTGTATCTCTGAGACTATTTCATGAGCTGAAATAAGTCTTAAGAAAAGTGACAACACGCCTCGAAAGCTATAGATTGAAAAGTTACCCATTTACTTGGTTTTGCAAGTGTATACTCCAACATCATGACCATCATCTCCCATAGCCTCCCCTCATCATCATGACCATCATCATCATCTTCTTCTTCATCCAACCATCATCAACATCACCTTACCCCCGTTGGTAACTTATTTCAAAATTTTTTTCCCCCAAATGATTAAAGCAAACATAGCTGAAAATTAATTTAAAATTTTTAATTTTAAATCTAGTACCCTGATCTAATTAAACTATTTAATTAGATCTAAATTTTACTCTAGTAGGTTCATAATATAACAATTGAAAAACATTGGATAAACACAAGTATAAGCATAGAACGTAGAATAAACGAAATAAAGAAAAAAAAATATATTAAATATCATATACTTAATTTAGACATAACTAAAGAGCAAATCCAAACTCCGACTTGAAGATATGAAATTAGAAGAAGGAATCTTCTTAACACCTCAAAATCTTTTCTGTAGTGACCTCTATTAGAACCGGAATGTGGGCTCCCAAAATATTTAATTTACAAAGTTTTTCTTTTAATCTTTCAAAAAATCAAACTTTTAAAAAAGTTATGCTAAATATTAATTTAAAATTTTTTAAAATAATTCTAAATTTTTTATTAGAAGAAAAAATTAAATTCCAAAACTTGAAACTTTTTTAATATAAACGCGCATTCCCCACCGCTCCCCGCCCCCCGCCTCCGGACAGAAGCGCGTATATATATATATATATAATCTGTCAAAACACAAAAAAAAAAAAAACAAATAATAATAAAAAATAAAAAATAATAATAATATATAGCTGACATTTAATTTACTTGCCCAGCGCAAGTTGGTGCTGGGATATCACAATTTTATTATTACTTTTTTGAATTTATTTTTTAATATTTTAGATATAATATAATTTATCGTATTATATACTTATCTTATAAATATTTATTTAGTATAAATAGCCTCTCTTCAGGTTAACACTCTGAAGGGGGAAGGCTGCATACATCGGCCCCCCCAGATCCTGTGTAGGCTAGAGCCTTTGAGGCACTCGGTATATTCCAGTATAAAATTTTGTTTATCTTATAAATAAATAATTTATCTTATAAATTTAATTTTTTTATTTTCAAACTGCTTAAGTTGAGGCTTACAAAAGGACTTCAAGGACAATTTAATTCTAGCTCCAAATGGGTTAAATATAATTATTATCTTATGATAACAATTGAATACTACTTAATAAAACTTAATTCTACTAAATAAGTTTTAGTACATTCTAGAATTAAATATATTTACTTAAGAATTTTTAAATAATTTTATTGCTACAATTAACCCTTTTATTAGATGTGCATGAGCAAAAATAACTTTAACTACTATCATTATTTTTTTCATATATCACCGTAGTTTTCATATTAATTTCAAATGTCAAATATATGAAATATTCTGGCCAAAAATTGTAGAATCTGTTTGTAAATTTGCAAATCAACTAGGGGTACATCTTACATTGTAGATTCCTAGTAAAATATCCGTTTCCGCCACATTTCATGCAATTGCCCAACGACATAAGATCTCGGTTGTTCAATTTTAACCTCATCACTTTGGGCATCAAAGCAATTAACATTCCATGCACGAGTTCGAGCTATTTCCCATATTTAGAGTTATCGTCTTACATAATTAATTATTTTCGATAACAGTAAGGAAACAACTAATTCAGGTGGTCCTTCTTAGTGTTCCAATTTTATTAAAAACCCCAACATAGTACTCTTAGATCTCTATCCACATGACCAAGAAAAGTCATCAAAAAAATTATATTTAATCTTATCAGACAATTTATCTAAACTTATCACCGACTAAGAACTTACTTTGACAACATGTCACTAGTTCGATCTAAGTTTTTCCGTGGTTCAATCTTATTGACCACTTAAACCAAACTTTACACGTCACTTTGGACAATGTCGATCTCATGGAACGTTTTAGAAAACCATCATATATGTTTGACTTATAAAATATAATCAGACAATAAATAAATAAAATAATTTTATTTATTTAATGTTTAAAACTAATTAAATAAGTTTTTCTAGGACACCTACTCCAACAACACTATCATCCATGCCCCATCCTCTATATTCTCTACTCATCCTCTTCACCCCTCCCCCGAGGGTATCCACAAAAATCCAAAACCGAGAAAACCGAAAATCTTGGTTATTGAGTTGATGGGTTAATTCGAGTGGTTATAGTTCATGAGTTCCAATAAAACGGTTAAGTGAATAAACCGATTAGTATATATACGAAAACATTATAGTTGTGCATTATAAGTTATTGTCTAGTAGGTAAATACTCATGCTTAGTTTTATATAATTATAAGTTCAATTTAACATAGTTTCAACCTTTTTATATTTCTAACATAAGCCAATCTAAATTAACATAATAATTGTGTAGACTCTGAAATATAACTGACAACTTAAACCTAGGTGGTTACTTGGTTTACCTATTTTTTAGAACGTACGATAATAAAATTTTAGGATTTAAATAAGTAAGAAAAATCCTTAAATTTCTTTTTTAATAAATAATTAATCAATTAACCGAACTAATTACTAAACCAATAAATTGAATAATACGATTAACCGATAACGAAAACCTCAACTCTCCCCTCCTTCGCCGTAACTCTCCTCCCCACTTTAACCCCATCTCACACTTTCCACTTTCTTACAAGTAGGGAAAAGGTGGAGAGGAGGATAACTGACACGTGTCACTATTGTTAAGATGTCATTTCGTTTATTTGACCTTTCGAGGCCCTATTTTTTAATTTAATTCTAATTTATGATTACTTAATTCTTATATATTAATTACCTATTTATTATATTTATAATATCGGACCTATAAATGTTAGGTGTGTAAGCGCCGAGCAAGTGGGTATTGGGCAAATAAATACAGGGCAACTAGTCTCCAAGCGCGTAACCCAAGAAGTGTATAACTAGCCGATTTATATAATTATTATTCATAAAAATTACTCACCTAACAAGCTACTTTATAAACAGGTACTTAAACAATAAATTTTAGAAGCTTAGATACCTCATTGTACGTATTAAAATATAAAAGTATTGAAGTGATAAATGTCAAAAGCTTAAAATATCTAACTGATAAATGTTCTATGTATCATATATTGGAGTAAATTACATGTTGGTATCTATTGGTAAAATAATTTTTTAGCCCATAAATTTTGTAAAATAATTTTTAATCCATAGATTTGGTTGTAGTAATAGTTTAGTCTAATTGCAATTAAATTTTTTTGAGAAATTTTATAAAATGACCAAAATATAGTTACTAAAAATATTTTACACTAAATAAAATAAAATAAATAAATATCTCTTCTCCCTTTTCTCTCTCCTGCTCCCTTGTAGATTAAAAAATCATTTGGCAAAATTTATAAACAAAAAAATTATTTTACTAAATGTCAGTTACTATATAATATATTATATATAATAATTAATCTAAAAATAATTGAACTATTTCTTAATGTACTAAAAAATAATCAAACTCTAACTTTTCTACCAAAAATAAACAAACTCTAAATTTTAATTTTAAAAAAATAATAATTAATCTAAAAGTAACCAAACTATATCTTAATATACCAAAAAATAACCTAACTCTATTTTCTAACCAAAAAATAATTCAACTCTAACTTTTCTACCAAAAATAATCGAATTCTAAAATTTTGATTTTAAAAAAATACTGAATTGATGATTGAGTGTGGCGTTAGTATGGCACTCCAACAATATATTTTTCTTCTACGTATGCTGGGTTTGGCTAGCTTTTTTTCTCATCTAGCCAAACGAAAAATACTTAAAGAAAAATATATTGTCCAAACGTCATACCACACGCAACATTCAGCCACCAATTCAGTATTTTTTTAAATTGAAATTTTAGAATTTGATTATTTTTTTGTTGAAAAAGTTAAAGTTGGATCATTTTTTGGAGCCGTTGCCTAAAATGCTCCAAAATAAAAAATTATTATCCAAAATAGCCTATTTTAAAAAATATTTTCTCAAATGACCTCCATGTTATCAATTTTAAAATTTTATTGTGTTTTGGGGTACTTGACACTTTAAACTTTTTTAATTAATTAATTATTTTTTAATAAATAAATAATTATTAATTAAATTAAATATATTAATTATATTTTTATTATTATGTTATATTCAGCTTTATAACATGTATTTTAGTTAAATGATATATGCAATTTATAATAAAAACTTTAAATTAAGTTATTTGTAAATATCAAATAATATTATCTATACATAATTTTTTAATTTACTCATTATTTTAATTATATAATAATAGTTATTTATTTATATAACATTTTAACATAAATTATTATCTTTAAAATTATTATTATAGGGAGGGAGATATCCCAAAACCAAAAAAAAGGGATTTAACTTTGCTGACGTGGAGGCCATTTGAGTAAATATTTTTTGAAATAGACCATTTTGAGTAATAATTTTTTATTTTGAGCCATTTTGGGCAATAGCTCCATTTTTTGATTAGGAAATAGAATCTGGTTATGTTTTGATAAAAACATTAGAGTTAAGTTTTTTTTTTTTTATTAAGAGATATAATTAGGTTATTTTTTGATACATTGAGCTATAGTTGAATCATTTTTAGTTAATTATTGTACAGTTAAACTTTTATAAATTAATATCATTGGGATCATAAAAATTTATTAATTAATTGAGACGTTATTTAATCGAGATACTATCTATCACATTGGTTCCAAGTTAAAATTAACTAAAAATATTATTTAATTGAAGTTATTAATTTATTAATTATGGAGGTTATAGTGTATTTATATATTATTTTGGGGGGACACTTCATGCAACCTTCCAAGGAACTCCCCTCTATAAAACCAAACCCACCCACTTTCCTTTAACCTACGTCTCTGCCGCCTCACCCTCGTTTGCTCCGCCACCTTCAAACCATGACTCCGGCGGCGGCGCCACCGCCTTTGCCTTCCGCCACCATAAACACCACCTCCGCCGCCGCCAACACCACCCTCATCCTCGGAAAATACCAACTGGGTCGCTTACTGGGCCGCGGCAGCTTCGCCAAGGTCTACCATGGCCGCAACCTCCAAACCGCCGCAGCCGTCGCCGTCAAAGTCATCGACAAGTCGAAGGGGAATGGGGTCGCCATGGAGCAGCTGATTCTGAGAGAAATCGCCGCTATGCGACGTCTTAACCACCCGAATGTACTGCGGATACACGAGGTTTTGGCTACGAAATCAAAGATTTATCTCGTTATGGATCTCGCTAAGGGCGGGGATTTGTTCAATAAGCTTGCGAATCGACGCCCGGATCATCGGTTTCCTGAGCCGTTAGCGCGACGTTACTTCCACCAATTGATATCGGCCTTGCATTATTGTCATCAGAATGGGGTGGCTCATAGAGATGTTAAGCCCCAGAATCTATTGCTTGATCAGGAAGGTAATGACGAAAGCTCGGTTTATTCATAGTATGGACTATGGTCTTTGTTTGGTTAACTTATGAATTGAATTCGTACGAGAAGTTAGAATATCGGAGTTAATTGATTGGGTTGGGTGGTAGGGTATAAAATCGTTCGTGGATTGGGCGAAATTAAGGGAGTTTTTAGAGAACTGTCCCATCTTTTCTGTTCTTTTCTCGGGGGTTGGTGAGTTTGATTGTGGGTGAGAGTAGGTGCTTTTTAGGCTTAATTTTCGGTAATTTAGGCCTTGTTTGGTTAATAGGAAGTACCTAAGAGTGTACCAACACGCAAGCACCGGATCTGATTAGAACTCTGAAGTTAAGCGTGCTTGGGCGAGAGTAATACCAAGATGGGTGACCTCTTGAGAAGTCCTCGTGTTGCACCCCTTGGGTTGGGGGTTCTCGGAAACAGCCTTCCTTCAGGGTACCCTGAAGGGGGAAGGCTGCGTACATCTACCCCATACGCTGCTTAGGCGAGAGCCCTTGGGGCACTGGAGATGTTGCTTGTTGCTTGTTTAATAGGAAGTAAGCTTGGGAATTTGCCTTCTTGTTTGGTTATGTGGTTATGAGAAAATTAGTTGAATATGGGAAGCGGAAATTCCTTAGCAAGTTTCAGTTCCTGTAAAAATAGGACGTAACTTACCTGGCCATCATCACAATCAAACACTTTGCATTGGAGTTTCATTCTTATGATAACGAAACAAGACCTTAGTAGATCAGCAATGATTGATCCAAATAATACGTTTCAATTACTTTGTCTAATGTTGTGTTGTGATTTCTATCATACTCTTACAGGTAACATCAAAGTTTCCGACTTTGGCCTCTCCGCAGTGGTGGAAGACCAACGCATCGCCACCGCCGAAGACAACAGCCTCCTCCTGCGCACTGCATGCGGGACTCCTGCCTTTGCCGCACCCGAGATCATGGGCCGTCGCGGCTATGATGGGTGCAAGGCGGATGCTTGGTCATGTGGGGTGATCCTCTTTGTTATGCTTTGTGGGTACTTACCATTTGATGATAGCAACTTAGCCAACATGTATAGAAAGATTTACAAAAGGGAATTTCGATTTCCTTCATGGGTTTCAAGGCCTGCAAAGAGTTTGATTTATCAATTATTAGATCCAAACCCTAATTCAAGGCTAAGTATTGAACGAATCAAAGTGAATTCTTGGTTCAAAGTGAGTACTTTTTGTAGTAGAAGTATATCTCTTGGGGACTTAGCATCCATGGAAGAGAAGAAGTTAGAGAGGAGTTTAAGTATGAATGCATTTGATATAATTTCAATGTCATCTGGGTTGAATTTGAATGGGTTTTTTGATGGTGGGGTGAAGAGAGAGAGAAGGTTTACCGCTCGGGAAACAGTGGCGTCAACGGTGGTGGAGAAGGTGGTGGAGGTTGGGGGGAAGTTGGGGTATGAAGTGGAGAAAGGGAAAGGGGGGAGAATTTGGTTGGGTAAGGGGAGGTGGGTGGTGGCAGTCGCGGTTCTCGAGGTGGTGCCGGAGGTGTTGATGGTGGAGTTGGCGGTGGTGGACGGTGGTGGAGGCGTCATGGCTGAGTGGGACGAGGTTCATTGGGGCGAGTTGAAATCTGGGTTGGGTGAAATTGCTGTGCAGTGGCACAATGAGGACGGGATGTGAAGAGTTTACGGTAAAAAATGTGGATTTTTACGGTGAATCGAGATTTAAATTCTTTGAAATGAAGAGGAAATCGAAGAATTTGAGAAAAACTGAGATGAGATTTTGTTGTTCAGGATGTGGAAAGTTGAATGGATGATCAAATTGAACACAGCAAGAGCCACGGAAATTCCTTGTACAAAAATCACTAGGGTCCGTATGGTATCATTTTTCTTATTTCAACTTCTACGGTTTATTTGGTTTCGTTTTCTATCTGTAATTCTCTTTTAGAAACTAAAATTGGGCTTTGATAATGAGTTTTTCTTGTCTTTTCTCGTTTCTTTTAGTTTACACGTAAAGAAACAGAAAACAAAACAACCGAGAACAAGGAAGAATCATTCAAATATGGTTTATAGTTTCTAAAAGTCCAAAAATTATAAATAGAAAATGATACGTATAGAAGCAAGAACTAGAGCTTATACCGAACGGGTCCTTGGCTAATTTTCTTTTTTTTTTTTTCCTTCTGTTGATGATTACCTTAGCTAATGTATTTTCTTAGAGCTAATATCATAGAATGCTAATCTTTAATTTGAAAATAATCTTTGTTTTATAAGTCTAATTAGCTGGTCAAGTGATTTCTCGTAGCCATCTACAAGTTGTTATTGATGTAAGAGTAATTTTATGAAAATTTGTTGCAGTTATGCTCTACAAGTTGTATCATTATTCTCGTAATAACATTTTTTTACTCAGACAGTAACAATACCCCCATAGTTCCTCACAATATCTTACTTTCTACTGCAAAGGAAAATTGAAAAATATTGAATTTGATAGAACATAGAAATTTAAAAGCTATTGTGTTAAGTGATTTGATACATGTAGGGAGAAGGTATTAATTACAAACCCTTAGGACCGTTAATTATCCCTATCTATCCAGTTGTCTCTATTCTGGTGTTTTAAGTTTGTCTGTCGTCTTGTTGAAGTTCATCTTTCGTCTTTGTTCTTTCGTGATGGATGTATTCTGTTCTATTTTTGGTTCTCATGTTTTTTTGTGATTTGTTTTGTTGTCATGTTGTGAACTGCTTGGGATGTTTTTGCCTCTTTGGGTCTTATCGGGTTTGTGTCATTGGCTCGCTCCTGTTCTGTCTCTTTTAAATGAAGAAGAAATTGACAAATTGACAAAAACCCAGATGCAGAGCAAGAACCATGGAAATTTCTTGTACAAAAATTGTAGTTTGTTTGGTATCGTTCTTTTTAATTTAGGAGATTGTTTGATTTCGTTTTTTGTTGTAGTTCTATTCTATTTCTTAGAAACTAAACATCGGGTTTTGAAAATGATTTCTTCTTGTGTTTTTTCGTTTCTTCTAGTTATCACTCAAAGAGACAGAACACAAAACAACATAGGACAAGGAAGATATGATTTCAAAATATGATTTTCAATTTCTAAAAAGCCAGAGTTATAATTAGAAAACGACACTAAACAAGCCTTGTAGGTGAGATCTAGAGTTACACCAAACGGGTACTTATCTAATGTATTTCTTAGAGTTAGAATCACATAATGCTAGTCTTAATTTGAAAATAATCTTTGTTTCTAAGTGTAATTAGCTGAGAAAGTGATTTCTATGAGCCATCTGAAAGTCCCATTTCAGTAGCCATTGATTTCTGCTTGAAATTTGTAAAGAATTGCTTACATTTTGAGTAATTATTATCATGGTATAAATACTAATGTCGGAACAATATTACAAAAATTTATGACTAGTATTCATTGAAGGTCACGTCGTTTCATTCTGCTATTCAGCAAAAGAAAACTGAAAGTCTACTAGAGATATAGCCTAGTGGCAGAGAAACCCAGCGGCCTTAAATCTCCACTACGACCTACCAAAAAAAAAATAGAAAAAGAAAATTGAAAGATATCGCGTAAGTGATTGAGTAAAAACAGATGTCATCCAAATAGGTAGAAGGTATGGATTTCAAACCCTTACCTCTTTTATCTCCTCTTTATCTATATCTGCCTAATTATCAAATAGCGGTTAGGTAAACGATTTTTAATTCTCCCTATCTACCCAATTATTTCTATGATGTTGTTTCAAGTTTGTCTATTGTCTTGTCGAGGTTTGTTCTTTATTTTCATTCTTGTATGACAAGTGTTTCTCGTTCTGCTTTCGGTTCTCATGTTTTTGTGGGTTGTTTTGTTGTCATCATGTTCATAACGTGTACCTTGTTTTGGCCTCTCTTAGTTAGGTTTGTGTTTCTGGAGCGGCTTCTATCTATACTAATATTGTTTTCTTTGTTTTGTTTCACTTGCACTCGGGTGCGCATTTTAGAATTATACCAATTGTCGGGGAAAAAAAAAATAGTGGTAAGGGACTCTTTAGATCATAGTATATAGGGGGTCCACTTTATATTCCTTTTGGCATTAGCTCTGTAGAGCGCAAATTTTGCACAGCATTCTAATAACAAGGGTAAAGATTAGGTGTAAGCGATATTTTTAATGTTCCAAGGGCTTTCGTTTAAGCAGGGTTTTGGAAAGGGTGAATGTATACAGTCTTTTCTCTTAAGGGTGCTATCCTGAAGAGAAGCTGTTTATGAGAATCACCAACTTGAGGAGTGCAACAGGAGGACTTCCTAGGAGGTCACCCATCTTGGTACTACTCTCGCCCAAGCACGCTTAACTTTGGAGTTTTAATAGAATTTGATACTTACGTGTTGGTACCCTTTTAGGTACGTTTTACCCTATAATTTACTATATTGAGTATATTTTAAATTACTTATATATATATATATATAGAGAGAGAGAGAGAGAGAGAGAGAGAGAATGATGAAAAAACATCAAATTAGGCATATATAAATTTTTTTAGCATTGTACTTAATAAGTTAAAAAGAAAAGTATTGTACTAGAATTAATAAATTTTTTTGGTGCCAAACTAGGAAAACATAATTTGTTTAGCACCCAAAGATGGAGTGTTAACCCCACTTGCCACCTTGTAAGTGGAAAAAATAAAGTTGATTTTAATATAAAATATAATTAATAAAATACCAAACTATGCATATGTGAATTTTTTTAGCAAAAGTACTTACAAAAGTAAAAGAAAAAAGTATTATTCTTGTCAAAATGAGTATCTTCAGCATTGAATTATAAATAAACTAATTTTTTAAGTAATGTACAGTATCTAACACTTGATCATATGCTTATATCTCTGCCTTAATTCAATATATTTTCGCTTAAGAATATTAATGTGAAACATGATTTCGTTAATATATAAGTATATTTTGTAAATATATTTTCAAAATAAAGTATCTCAGTGGTGTATTTGATGTGTTCCATATGTCGACACACAGCCATAGTCTTTGGCATTTGAGTTTCTGTATTGTGTGTCGACATACAACATCTAGAGAACGATTTTGTAATATATTGACACTAAGTATGTGTCGACACATGCCATATTTAAGCCAGAACACATCAAATACACAACCTATGCACTTTATTTTGAAAATATATCAACAAAATATACTTATATATTATCAAAATTATGTTCCATATTAGTATTTCTGAGCGAAAATACATTAAATTAAGACAGATGATACAAGCAAATGAACAAAATACTATGCAATGCTTAAAAAAATTAGTTTATGTCTAGTTCAACACTAAAAATATTCATTTTGACTACGATGCTAAAAAAATTCACATATAGGTAGTTTATTATTTTATTAACTATTTTTATATTAAAATTAACTTCATGGCAAGTGGGATTTACCCTCCACCTTAGATGCTAAAAAAGTTAGTTTTTTCCCCAGTTCGATGTCAAAAAATTCATTAATATTAGTATAATATCTTTCTTTTTAACTTAATAAGTACAATACTAAAAAAATTTATATATTCTTAATTTGATATTTTTTTAATCATTCTTCCTATATATATATATATATGATGCTGTTCTTATGAGATTGTGAGAGAGTGAGAGGGGCGAATCCTGACATTTTATTGTAATAGATGATCATGATTTGTTGGATGATAAAAAAATAACAATTTATAGCCCATACCCCTTAATAGGGCAGAAAAAATGAAGGGGTAAGGAAGAAAAATTATTTTTTTCAATACTCAATAAATTTTAACCGTAAATTATTATTTTTTTGATATCCAATAAATTCTAGCCGTTCATGATAATAAAAGGTCAGTATTCACCTTTCTTACACTTTCACCTTTTCATAAAATTACTAAAAGGAAAAAAAAAAAAAGGAACATATTCAATGCCTAAAGGGCTCCCGTCTATGCAGGGTCTGAAGGGACGGATATACGTAACCTTCCTCCTTCAAGATATTAATCTGAAGAGAGATTATTTTCTAGTGTCCCAACCTTTTCATAAAATTACTATCATATATATATATATCATATGACAAAAATACATGTACCTCATACTTGATCGTAATAATTATCAGAAGCAGGCACAACCACACATGTACATGGGGCACAAATTCACAGGGGGTAGGGGCCTGCCCCCATAGTTTCCAGCAAAAACAGAATCAAAATTTATGTGTAATTAATCTTGAGTTAACGATGTTGGTACAGTAGTTCGACTTCTAATTTCTTTAAATAGGAAGTATTGGATTCAAAATTTATCGTATTCTTTTTCTACTGTTGGTTTCCCTTTTTAGAAAGGATATTGACTCTAAATATATATAGTGTTTTGAGTAACTTGTGTTAATGTTAAAATAATCATACATTAGTACCGATGCAAATAGGGATTAAAGTAACCCAATCGAGACGAAAAAAGAAGTTTTATTATGGTTTAATTAGGATTTATTTATTATTGTTTTATTTTACCCAATTATATAATTAGGTTTTATTTATTATTGTTTTATTTTACCCAATTATATAATTAGGTTTAAGGTTTTAGAATCAAATTATTATTAGGAGTGGCAAAGTTTGATTTAAAGTAGGATTAGCTCTTAGAGTTAAATTATTATTAGGAGTAGGATTTTTTATGCCTATAAATAGGTCATTAGTTTATAGTTTTAAAAAACTTTTGATTATTTGAATTTATTTGATAAGTTTCCTCATATTTTTAGTTCTTTGTAATTTTATTTTAAAAAAGTTCAATAAAATTTCACAGCCTCTTTTTTGGTTATTTCTTGAATATTAGCAGAATAAATAAGTTTTTAGCTAATTTCTTTTAATTCGGCAGCGTTGGATACAATCAACGAGTAAGAGGTACCCTATCCCTTTCCACCACACATCATCAAGGCTGGAACCTACAGGTCGAATCTTTGCACCGATTTGAATCAAATACTTCATGTCATTTGCTTTAAGATTAATAAAAAGATGAACTGAAAAATATTATTAGAAGTTTGTTTAATAATTATGATTTGAGTACCAAATCAGTGGGGGTAACCCAATGATTCCCTGACAATTCAGAGTGGGCTGCTCCTACTTGTTTAAATAATTGTTCTTTATGAACAGCTTCAATCAAATCATAGGCCTTATATGATTGCCACATAAATTAAATTCTTAAAAAAATATATAAGAATTTAATTTTTGTGTCAACTTTTTGAGAAATCTGTACAAAGTATTTGGTTATTGGGATGGGAAATAGAACTTCCTGAAAGGGCATAGGTGAAAACCACAAAATTGAAATTTACCTAGGTGGGCTACTGTATGACTCGTGACACTCCGGACCGGGGCACAGGAGCGAGCGCCTCGCACCTATGCCGTGTCATGTGGTTGCCAAGGTTGGCACCATAAGGCGTATGTCCTAATATGGATGCATTGGGCCAGAAGGACAAGGCCCAAGTAACGGACGAAGTATGAACCAAGATGGACGCAGGCCCAAAGTGATGTCAATGACAAGGGGCACGGGCCCAGCTCACGAATGCGCAAGCCCAACGAAGGGCACTGGCCCAGCACATAGGGCTGGCCCGGCCCAGATAGGCCAAGGTCCAACGAAGGGCACGGGCCCAGTGCAAGGCACTGGCTTGGCCCAGACATGCCAAGGCCCAATACGGGGCACGGGCCCAGTGCAAGGCACTAGTCTGGCCCAGACATGCCAAGGCCCAATAAGGGGCACGGGCCCAGTGCGGGGCGCTGGCCCAGCCCAGACATGTCAAGGCCCAACACGGGGCACAGGCCCAGCGCAAGGTGTTGGCTAGGCCCAATTCGGGGCGGGCGCAGACATGTGTAAGCCCAACAAGGCCTGGCTAGGCCCAATGGTAAACAAATAAAAAAGGAGCATGATTAACACATGGGTGATGGTTACTCAGGAAAAGCGGGAAAAATCCTTGACTAAGTCAAACAAGAGCTGAGCGGAAAAAAGAAGAACAACGGGCTTGATGATGGGGTAACTGCCGATTCAAAAGAGGCGCCTAAAATGAGAGTGAAGACCTTGACTAGCTTGAACAATAATCGCTCCCAAGCACTACTGGAGAACATGGGCACGGTTGGCTTGAGGAGGACGCACCACCTGGCACGAAAGTTACCCATGGCCTTGGGGTTGTCAAGGCCTATAAATAGATGTGATTTGTATTCATTTGTTATGTCATGTAATCTCAGAAATTAAGTAATGAAATTGTCCCTTATTTTCGCATACTCTCCAACTCTCTTTTGTGTTTCCATTGAGTGCTTTTCGTGTGTACTTAGGCTAGGTGAGCGAACCTCACCGCCATTACAACTAGTCCAAAAATTCACTGTGACAACTAGATAAGTTACGTCTTATATTTTGAAGGAATTAAAAATTGCTAAGGAATTTTCACGTTCCATGTTCTATTAGTTTCTTGACAACCAAACAAGAAAGCAACTGTCCACTTCCTATGAGTTCCGATTTCCTACTTTTATTTCCTGATAACCAAACAAGACCTCGTGTTTTGCTAATGTCGCTATAGGAGCAACAAATATTATGGTCAAAGCAGTTTTATAAAATTTTATGGCTATCATTCTTTACAAGTCACATCATTGCTCTGCAGTATCATTTTTTATCCTAGCAATAAAATACCCTCGGTAAAATTGTTATTTCTATAGTAATAATGTGAATAATAGAGAATAATAACAACAAAACTTCTTAGCAGTAACATTATCATTTTTTATCTACAACAGCAGGCCCAAGACATAGCTAACCACAATTAGTTAGGAGCACCCCTTGGTGCCATCCGAGCGTGTCAGCATCCCAAGGTGATTACAAGTAGCGCAATTATGATAGTTCGCTATAAGATGGGCCACATCATTACAATTAGGAATGACAATGGGGCAAGTAAAACCTAATACCCATAGGTACCCTTCTCATTTGGGGTGGATATTTGCCCAAGTGAGGCGGGTAGCGGGTATAGCCACACATAAATGCAAGCACCCGCCATAGGTATGGGACAGGTACAAGCATTGTTGTTGTACCTGCCTCGATCTGCTCCATACCTGCCTCACCCTGTCCAATACTCACTCAAATTTGCATTTTATTTACATAAAACTAAAAAATTTATGTACTCGATTGAATTACTCGATGTTGTATCAAATATCGGAACAAAAATTGATATTAAACATGTGCAGATATGAATAATCGTGTGGTACCCACATGAAGGCAGGTATTAAAGACCTGGTGGATACCCGAAAGTAATGGGACAACAAGACCCCTCCACATCAAAAAGTAAAATACAAGAAATAAGGCATCAACATTTTGCAAGCAACATTTCGGGTTCCATATCTCCCAATTTGTCCAATCCAATGCACCAAAATAATGCATCAACAATTTTTTTTCAATAATTAGCGACAAAGTCACGGTACAAAGCAAGCAACTCGACCAAGCGAGCCCTGAGTCAACATAAAACAAAGGATCAGTTCAAGAAGTTGTGAATGATCATTTTCGTTAAATAAAGTAACCTAACTTCCTTTTTCCTGGTCAAGTCAATGACTTACGAACCAAATGAATCGTACTTCCACGTTTGAATCTTCAATGAATCATGACTCGGGTTTCATTGGCATCGCTTCATCAGCAACATAAGACACGAAAAGAAAACGCATTTCTATTTGCAATATTTCTTGAACCAAACTCCAATATTTAGAAAGCTCTCATAGTCAGACTGGGGTCTGCAACCAAAAAAGAAAAAGATACGAGTATCATGGATCAAGAAGATGAAAAAAACGAAGCAAAAGGCTCCGTTTTGGTTTGATAGAAGTCCTCTTCCATCTTATTTCTATAATTTTCTTTAATGGATAATTTAACAATGGTACCTATTAGAAAAATACTTCTCGGGAAAAGGGGGAAGAGATGTCCATTTACAGGCCTTGAAACTTTTATGTTCTAATCTTACATTCTTTGTCTCTCATCGACTTCAAAAATACCAAATAAAAATTATGTATAAATTTATATAATGAAATTGCTTCTATAAACTCAACACGAGAAAATTTTGAAGGAAAATTTACTTTTAAGTAAAAAATCTAGCCAAACGGAGTCTAAGTTGACGTACATGGTGTGAAGATAAAAAAAGGAGCATATTACCTGTCGATTGCATGTGTGTCGTCTGGGAAGACGATCAGCTTGGACTCAACTCCTCTCTCCTTCAATGCCCGTGCATACTACAATCGTATTTACCACAACGTTCAGCAGTCATATAATCAATCCGTTAAAAAACCAGCTATTCTAAAACGTTTAAGATGATGGATGATGTCCAACAATGGTTCTAAACTCTAACAATACCCTCTTAAGCGAATGCCCATTGGGCTTAAAGCGTGGATGGTGGACTGTTAAGATTCGAATTCACAAGCTCTCAGTCAACGAGGCTCTAGAACCACGTCAAGGACCCAACTATCCCGAATGTTTAAGCTAATGGGTGAAGCCCAAAAATGGTTTTATATTGTAACACATCCAATGGAAGACTTTTACATAATTGATTTTTAGCCAGCTGTAACATTATGCAATCACCTATGACAAGTTGCATGATGCCCGCAACACCCATGGTCAAACTCCAACGTAAACAAAATAGCCTTTATTTTTAAGAAAAGATACAGAAAAAACTTGGTACATAAAATAACAGATAGGCTAGTGTTAGATCAAATAACAGATGGGCTAGTATTAGACCACTTGCATCTAACATGATCGGACTATTAAAAACAACGTCATTAACTTAACTTCAGTCTCACTCTATGGCTAAATTAATATATTATAGAAGTAAAAGAACTAAATTAACACAATAAAAAAACACAAAAACCTTCAGTATAAATAACCCTATATTTATTTATTAAAAAGTATATATAAATATCTTAACATGTTTAAAACTATTAAGTATAAAGTTACTAATTGTACAGCTATCCATTCATGTTACATAAGGTTTAATTATTTAGCAACTTATATTCTCTTGTAAATCCAGTTAAACTCGCGGACTGTTAATATCTATAACACCCTACTTCAGCGTCAATGCAAACTAAGATTTGATTCCATGGCTCCGGTACTTGGCGTAAATATTAACCATGCAACTAAGCTCCTACCAAAGTTGGGTCAAGGAATATTAGATGTACACAGCCTTACCCTTCCTTTTAAGAATCAGTTTGTTCTTCAAGATTCGAATCCAAATTCTTGAGGCCATAATGAAAACAACCTTATTGACTTTACAAGGCCCATCAAACTATTGTCATACCCAAAAAATTATTTACTTTCTTTCAAGTACCGAAAGTATAATAACGGTTGCGTAGCTACATATAAGGGGACAACAACAACAACCACCCCAATGCCTGGAAGGCTCCCACCAAGGCAAGGTTTGAGGGGTGAAATGTATGCAAACTTACCCCTGCAGGGTGCTACACAAAGGCAGCCACATATAAGTGGTAAACTAAACAAAAACAAAAAAGTGGAACGCAAACATCTTACTTGCAGTCCATTGGAAACAGGAACACGAAGGTCCTGGCCACCTAGAAGAAACAGAGTTGGTGTTTTGACCTGCAAAATTGATGCACCTCAATAATGTTACATTTGTTTTTGGTCTAAGGTTCCGTACATGAAACTCGAAAAATGTAAAAGTTGTTGGGGGAACAAAATAAAAGAACGACGAAAAAATTAACAAGCAAAAAAGAAAGCATAACATAAGATTTACATAGTCCAACCAATTTTACTCGCATCCACAGAATTGCAGAGATTTTCACTATTTTTATTTGGAAGAGTACAAGAGAATTTTATTCTTTCACAATAAAGAAATAAATAAATAAATAAAACTAGTTGTACAAACCCTTGGCGAGTATTTTTAATCACATTCAAACCCTAATGCACTTTAAATACCTGTAGAATAAACCAAATCCACACCTTTGGCCTAGTCCCCCACTCCATGGACATTGACCTATAATAGAATAAAACCACATCTACATAGGAAGCCCAAAAAGCTAAGAGCACCTCCTAAACTAATTTGTACTTTTAGTATGTTAAGTTGGTTTCAAAGACATGAATAGAAGTTTTTGGAGACTCAATAATTCACGGATACTCCAATAATCGAATAATAATACACAAAAGCATACTAATGTAGTATGACTTAAGCGTTTTGGAAAGTACTATATGTTAAATTTTATAGAGCCTTTTAGGCCTGACTCAACAAGAGACCAAGATTATCAACCCGCTCTAAAACCATATTAAAATTTAGACTCAACAAGAACAAGATAAACTAAGAAAAATAGAATGAGACTAGGATATACATATTGAGACTTGGATCCAATATTCACATGACTTGAATAGACATATTGAGACTTGGATAAACATCTTGAAACTTGGATAATTTTCATTCATCAATTTACATCCTATCTATAATACAAGACTAGAAAACAAAAGATCTAACTTCTTACGAAAGAATCCTAAGCTAAGCTAATAAACATGACTATTAAACATGACAATCAAGGCACCATTCATTGGTCACAAATGCCCATAACTGGCCATAATGAGAGAAAATGAGGGGAGCAGGAGTTACTCTCTATGTACTCCCTTAATACAAATATTCAAAATACAAATTAAAAAAATACAACAAACAATACAAGAAAATACTAGTTTCAACACTATACAAGAAGAGTTTATGATTAATTAGGAGTCTTTTTGCTGTTCAAGCTGTATTTTCTTTCAAACATGAGTCAAATTTAGATTGCTGAACTTTTTAGTAGAGTTTCTAATTAAAATAGGCTGATAATTCTTAAGATTCTAAGTTTCTTTATTTTCTTTAGATTAGAATTAAACCTCTTTATCTTTTTGGATTTAGGGTACCTACTTATAAATAGGACCATAATGTGCCTTATGGAGATATCTGTGAATGAAATGGGACCAAAGAGTTTGATAGTTGAGTTACAAATCATTAGATTTTTCTTTGTGCTACATCACGTACCTTCTGCAGATGCGCAATGGGAGACTTGTTGTAAAGGGCATTCAGGTGATCCTTAGAAGCTCCTTCAGTATATTGCACTTTCCACTCACTTCCATAGGTCTCTACAAAGCACCAGTCAGGGATGTCAGATGTTCCAACCATCAATGCCAAATTACACACCGGATTCCTGGCCGTTGCCACTGCGAATTTCTCTGGTGCCTGCATTACAAAAATAGCCGTAAGGAATCTTTACCAGAATACCATCACATAGCTGCAAAGCAGGAGTGTGAGAGGGGGAGCGAGTAACAATAGAAGTTTCTCAGATTAAGGAAATTTACTATATACTAAGAAAATTAAAATTGAGTCCATCCCATCAAGGTCTCCTCAAACAAGTGATACAATTAGCAATCAACACATCAGTCAAGACCCGAAATATGAATCAGATTACAAAATACATTTCCTTCTTATCCAAAATGTAACCATTGGTTGAATTGCATTCATCTTAAGTTACATACCCATTTCGTAGCGAATCTAACTTTGAAACGCTAAACCACATTTCTAAGGAAACACATAGCATTTTAAGCGTTTACAGATACTATTTCCCACCGTTTCATTTCAGCATCCTATTTAGGAGTCAATGAGTAAAAAAATTGAATCTAAGAAGCTTTGCATACTTCTTAGTGCAGAAAAAACAATCCCTGATTTCCTGCTTGTCAGTTCCGTGGGATGTGTGTAAAGATGATTTATACAGCAAAGGAACGGAAAAGAAAGCCACAAAAAATAGTGTTTTCATGTCGAAAAGATTTTCCAGTTCTACAAGAAAATGTACCACTCTGGTATCTAAAAAACAAGTTTAAAAGACGCGGTTTCCCAAATCTTCAGGAAAACAGCATTTTCTATGTTTCTCCTTTTGTACAAAACTAGAGAACACATTTCTCTTGTTTTCCAAGTTTTTGTTTGCAATAAGAAGGCTCATTTTCCCTTTTTTTATATCTTCCAATGTTCTTTTCCAAATTTTTCGTTTTCAATCCGAGAACGCTTGTAAAAATTGAGATAGAAAAACTTTCACAACATTAGTATGTGTAAAGATTCAAGAACATTGGTAGCTATTTAAATTGAGTTTGATAGATGGAAAGGCATGATTCTACAAATTCATTTTTCCTTTTTCTCTTCGCTCGACACAAATTGGTGACAGAAAATGTTTTCTAGATAAAAATATCTTTCCGAGGGGAATATGACTTCCTCTGTACACGAGGTGGAAGTCAACATTTTATGTGGGGCCAAATTTGGCTCAAAAGCCAATTTTTTCTATAAAATTCCAATAACTTGGTCTGCGTTCAAAGTTATTGTCCCAAGGTTAAGTGTTTATTGATTCAAACCCTGACCCAAAGGGATAGATTGCCAATAAATATTGGACCAAAGATTTGACTAAATAATATTAGTTTGGTCCGGTTTTGAAACAAATTAGTCAACCTAACCTAGGTCTTAGTGTAGACAGATATTAATATGTCAAGTTTTTCACTTCTGAACTTAAACGGATCTAAATTAAAAACCGCTTAAGCTCCAATTCGAGGACTAAGGGCCAAACTAAATAGTGCACGACTCGATCCTTTTGTGTACAACGAAAACATGTGTCTACTTTTTCATTGTAAGATAATTTCATCAAGAAAATAATATTTTTGTAGAAGAAGGGTGTCAATGAGCCAATCCGGATTGCCCATTGTAATGCTCAAAAGGCTAGGCTCGTTTTTTGAGCTCAAGCAAAACCAATTGCAGCTGGCTTATTTAGCTAAATGAGCGAAGCTTGGTGCTCAAGCCTAATTGAGCCTGTATCAAGCTTAAACTATCCTAAAATGAGGTAAGCTTAGCTTGAAAGTCGCCAAGCTACGTCCAATTTCAGCCAAGTTGAGTCGAACATCCGCTCAAATTTTTCAACCTCAACAAGCTTCAAGTCAGGCATAATATTTGCAAGACATGCCTCAAGCCTAATGAATTAGGGTTCGGCTCTACTCATTTATATGCATACTATTAAGATTATCTAGGGAATAATTTTTCCTTCAAGCTAAACAAAGAAAAAGTTATGTATAGGATCTGTTTTTTTCTTGGAAAATGTTTCCAGAGGAAGACATCTTCTCTCCAACCAAACACAACCTCAAAGCTTCAAATGACTTATTCAAAAGACGAGGAAATTGAAACTATATCAAGAACAGGTCCTTGTAAGAAGATCATAGAGAACAGAAAACAATATTTTCATCACCAGCACCTGACCAATAAGGTGGGTTGTCAAGAAGCCACCATGGGAACCTCCAAGCACAGCAATTTTAGATGGGTCAGCAAGTCCCATGTTGATTACATGATCTAAAGCTGTAAGCACATCGTTAACATCCTGCATATTGAATGTGAAAGAATTAGGGTGCATCCATGGATTGGAATCAAATCACATCTTACAGTTGCAGACATGAGTGTCATGGGCATTGCGCTAGAGGTTGTGGCTTTCAAATTGGATTCTTTGTGGAGAACGTAAGTTGCTTTTGAGCCTTTTGTTTGCAAAATGCAAATGAATAGCTATATAAAGATGTTTATAAACATGTGCTTCATAAATATATTTCGCAAAATGTTTATAAATATGTGCTTTAAGCGACATTGAGTCTGTGTCCTCGAGCCCCGCATTTCTGCCTGGTTTTGAACCCCTTACTGTAGAAAGACAATCGTATGATGACGAAATTCCTTGGAAGTGACTCCGATACAGCACATGGAGGAGTCCTGCAAGACTGTGGAGGAATCTAGCATAGTTGGGAAGAGAAAGGAAAAAGTGTTGGTGGGATGTCAGATCTGGAAGTCGGGTGTGACAAAAAGGGGTAGGAGAGCACTGAAGAGAATGATGAAAGAGCAAGCCAAGAGGGAGTTAAAGGATTTCCTAAAAGACATGTCACAGGAATAGCGCGAAGAGATTTGCGAAGGGCTCGGGCAAAAAAAAGAAAAAGAAGAATCTAGTGAAAAAAGGTGACAGCGTTAAAGATGCCGGTAAGATCCCAGCAGCGGAGCGCACACTGGAGATGGGGAAAAGACTCGGGCTAAATTTTGATGGTTTTGATCCACCTACGCTGAGTGCCTTGCTTCAATAGATTTATGGCTTCGTTGTCCTATTTTCTGTCTTTTGGGAAGCGTATGTAGGTGACGGGGAAGAAGCTCGAGTTGAGCTTTGATGGTGACGACTCTGTTATGATCGAGCAATTTGCAATGATGGATTAGGTTTCTTCAATCTTACTAGCGTTTGTTGGCCATACTTTTCATTCTGCATTCTTGTTTTCTTGTTTTGTTCTTGTTTGTTTGGTGTGTTTGTCTTTTTCTGGTCCCTGTTTCCTTACGGGTGTCTTAGGCCTCGCTTTAGTCGAGTGGCCTGTCTTATATTGCGATTTGTTGCTATTTATCGAAAAAGAAAAAAAAATGTTTCAAATAGCACGTTTATAAATATGTTTCAAATTGTAGAATGTAGTATATGTGCTTCAAAATGTAAATTCAAAGAGTACCTGGAATCCAACTTTTCCTGGAAGAGACTGTAGCGCTTCTTCACCAAATCCCAGCGAACCCCTGTAGAAAAATTTGAAGGGACAAAAACGAGTTCAAGTCTGCTGAAAACACGCATAAAACTCTAATGCATGTCTTCTGCAGATCCATTGACACAGTCAACTGCTTTTCTTGCCTGTAATTCACAATCAGTAGATTATAACCAATTGAAGAGAGAAATGCCAAAGACTTGGAGAAATTTGTTGTTGAGACAGAGTGAGGTCCCCCGTGAAGGATTACAATCAAAGGGTTATGGCTTTCATTCTTCTCACTCTTGGAGACGAAGATAGCTTCAAAAGGTTTTTTGGCACCTGTAGAAGATTAGACCAAAAAATAGTTTCAAATCAGTGCACAGCTTCATGGACCATAATCAGTGTAACTACAGCTTGATTTGCAAAGGGCAAGTGAAATCATAGAATAAAAATAATGTCCATTATGTAACACAATGACTATTGTAACAGATAATCAGCTACCCATAATGTTTGAACTGCTAACAAATTAGGTTTCTCTTCCACAGAAACTGGTTGAGGCCCAAGGATAAAGGTCCTAGGTCCAAATCATTCACCCACAACTCGATTGCCTACCAAGGAGGCAATAACAGGTAACGAAGAGGCACTAGTCCTTGGTACTTCAATAAAAAAAAAGTACTTTTTTTCAAGGTAACAATATCATCATATTGTTTGTCGTAGTTAAACCTCCAGAAACAACTGTATCTCAGATTAGCCAGAGACAAGCACCCACCTTCAGGAGAGTTATCCGATATGCTCCTGACAGGAATTTTCATTATGTTGAATTGAAGGGACGACAACAAAGATTTAACCTGTAAGTTGGAGACAAGAGATTGGTTACATAATAGAACACATAAAAATAAGAACTCTTTTTTTTTCTTTTTTCTGGTAATTGGGGTGTCTGAAGGGAGGACAACAAAGATTTAAACTGTATGCACCGCCCACTTAGAAGTTTCCAACTTGCAAAAGGGTAATTTGGGACCCTAGACCAAGTTGGTAGATTCAAGGAATTGTTTACACCCCAATGGATAGATTCAAACCCCAAATGTAACGCTTGACTAGGCACTAGGTCGAAACCCATTACCACTTGAACCAACTCCTTGGATTAAGAACTCAAAAACATGATGCTAGTTAAAGAATTGCAGATAAAATGGACCTCATTAGAGCAACTGCAGAGTGGGCTTGTTATATCTTGCCAATTCCATGAAGCACTTGCAGACGAATCCTTCGCATGGCATCCATATTTGATCTCTGGCACTTCTATTGGACTACTGTACACTGGATCAAGAGAACAAGATTTTATTTTCCAATTTCAGTGATTTTATAATCATCTCAGATAAGACCAGTATGCGTACCAGCAACGATATTATCCTCGTCAAGCGCCATAATTCGCCATGAAGAATTTGAGGAATGGGGTGTTATACGCAACACACCTCCGCTGTAAATTTTGTTATAGAAAAAAAATATATATATTATTAAGAGAGGAAGAATGAATACACTATTATCTTCACGGTGAGTTGATCAGCATATTTGAGGGAGTTATTTACGTTGTTGGTCCCTAATGTCTTCAAATTCATTCAAATTGGTCCATTATCTTTTCTTTTGTTCAAAATGGTCCCCATAACAACAACAACAAACACAGTGTCCCAAGGGCTCTCGCCTAATCAGGGTCTGGGGAGGGAGGGGGTGAGATGTACGCAGCCTTACCCCTTCAGAATGCTATCCTAAAGAGAGGTTGTGTCCGGGGCCCCCAACCTTAATGTTCGTAATTTTGTTCCAATTAGTCCTTCATCTTTTCTTTCATTCAAAATAATCCTTAATGTCATATTTGGTGACAAAATTGGTCCGTGATCTTTTTAATTTTGTACCTCATTTTAGTCAGTAGGTGAGGGACTAATTTTGTCATAGAATGAAAACATTAAGAACCATTTTGAACAAAAGAAAAGATGAGACTATTTAGAGGCCATTTTAAACAAAAAACAAAAAAAAATAGATAAAGATAAAGGACCATTTTAAATAAGCTTAAAAACATTAGGGACCAATGGTGTAAATAACTCTATTTTGAGATGGTCAAAGAGAAAGTTAGAGAATCATACAAAAAAGAGAGTTTTTACCTCAATACATCCACAGAAAGTATTACTTCACTGCTGCCCCAAATGGATGACAGTATTATAGTGTGTCCATCAGAAAGCCATGGATTTACAAGGAGACTGGAACAATATAGCCCAGGGAAGGAACTATCTCCAGGACACATTACAACTGGAACCTGCAAGTACGAAGACATATCAAAAAGAGCGCGCACTCATAGGATGAAGTTGGATGATAAAATCGTTAAATTCTCAACTCCTTAAAGAATTTACAAGAAGCCCCCATGATGTTCAGTCTAAGAAATTGTAAGCATCTCTGTCGGTAGTAGATATTATGGGAAAAGGAGAAAGAATCAATGAGAAAAAGTAAAAGCACAACAAAAAGATGTGGAAGAAAAGCACAAGAGAGCAACTCAAAGTCGAATTGCAGGGAGAAGCCCTAATGTGTTATCTATGGCCCACACAAAAATCATAGTGCACAACCTGATAATGGGTTGGCCAGAATCGGCTCGATCCTCCTGCTCTATGGATGTGGCCCTTTCTGAAGTGATACTAGGCTTCACACGTAAGCATGTCAACAGATATTTCTAGCAGTTTTTTAGTATATCACATCAAGTAGAATGCATACTTTCGCATTGATGGAACGTCAAAATTAGGTTCAAAAATAGTGGAGATGGACCATTCCCTTTGAAATGAGCAAAATGCCTCTAGAGATATCCATCATGATCACTGACCGGGCCGCACCAAATCTTAGATTTAACGGAACGTAGACATTCCTGATGTTAAATTGTTATGAGGTGATTAATCTAGGTCCAGAAAATAAGTTTGAAAGTGCTAATCAACAGTATGAAGATCAACAAACAGCATTAAGGTTGTCAATTAGGATCCAAGAATTGCTTATGATCCATAAGGTGCAAGAATGCTTGTAGAAGCATTCTATATATACTTGCGCATTTCTCAATTACTGCGACCAAAGAGAAGACAGTCAGAGATTGAATGACAAAAGAGAAGAAGAATAAAATCTGGGAAATCTACGCAAGATTTGCAAAATCTTTGTTCAAATCTGCAAACTCCGCAAGGCCATTGTGCTTTTGATTCAAAGGTCTAAAAGACTCAGCTGTTCTCTTCCTAATCATTCCCCCCGCCCCCTGATGATATATCCTACATCTCAAAAGACAATAAATAGCTAGGAGTTAAGCGTCATGTCCGGAGTCCGAATTCATGCAAACAATTCCTTTAGCCAACTCACTAGGTCTTTACGTCCCAACTTAGCCTATTGCAAGTAAAAATTTTCAAGGTGCATGCAACCTGGCAGCTCCTCGTAGCTAAAATGTTTTCAAGGTGCTGCAACCTGGGGATTTGGTAAGACACCAACAAACTAATTTGGACACCCCGTTTACCAAAAGAAAAAAGAGTCACTTTAATCTGTAAAATGGTTCAGCTGCACACTCTATCTGGAACCGAACTAAAGCAAACCAAAAAAAGAAAAACAACTAGGATTACACAGAAAACCATTCAAAGGTTCAATCACTTGTCTTCATCGCACGGCAATCATTCACAGCCAAGATAAGAAGCATACCACATCAATAATGTTTGGTGAAGGTTTTGGCTTCCCATCCATTGGCCAATCCACTCGGTGAAGTGAATTGGTTGAACAATGTGCTCCCGAGTTAACAGAACTCCTCGCTGATAAGAATATAAGGTATTTACCATCTGGGCTGGGAACAGAAGCAAAAGATGTAAGGGTAGGATGACGCCATGGATGTTGTAGTATCTAAATTTATACGGATGTTTGCATACTGTTAATATTTTCTGAACAAGTCATATGCCTACGGTTTTGAATATGCTCTTGGATGATATAACAAGCATAACAAATTCAAGAAACTTAAACATCATGCTACACATGTCAATTAGAGACAAAAACATCCACTGATATAGCACGAGGATAATGTAAAATATGGAATTCGTGCGAATATCTAGATAATAAGGAATTTAAGTGTATTTCTAACTTCAGTATTCTCTAGATATTAGTTTATCTTTCGGATTTATTATATTTAGGAATTTCCATACTTTGAGATTTCAAATATTTTAGAATGTTTTCATATTCTAGGAAGCTTTAGTACTTTCAGCTTGTGTCTATTTTATCAAGTTTTCATATTTTTGAAATTTTGGCTAGTTTCCATATTCTAGGTTATTTAGGTTCCTAATATTTTCTATAAACTCTTACCATTGGCCCACTGCATATGAACTAGAAGGCCAGACATTGATAGTGTGACATGAGATATGAAACCCAAGCACAGCCATGTACTCACAGCCAGAGCGCATATTTTAGTCACTTCTGATATTCCAAATCAGATTCATTTTCACGAACGGCACACAATTATGCAAGGAAAGGAATTAAGATGTCACACATGATTTTAATTTTAGCATTCAAAATTAAATTGATTATAGAATTTAATTGGGATGAGAAATAGATTGTCAGCACCAGAGATAGAACCAACCGCTAGTGAAAAGAGTTCAGGGCCAACAGAAAGCTTGAGCCATACCTAAACCTCGGGCAGAAGGCACTGCTAATTCCTTGAGTCAACAGCACCATATTTGATTCTTCAGGTGCATCACATCTGTAACAAAGAAACAAAAAGAATGACTTTTACACGAAGAGGGTAAGAATGAGCAAGTTATTCTCAAATACGATCGTCAAATATGTTGTGTTATGTCTCAAATTTTCAGTTTGGAATGCCAGGCAGAGGTCTCGAGTGGAACGGAGGGACCCATGTATTTTAGGTTTCCATATTTTGTCTTCTATTTATAATAGACAGGGAGAGAAAGACAAGAGTAGAGCTTGTAATCCTCCATTTTCAGATAAAGTGAAGTTATCTACCTCCGCCATAGTTTTTCCCCCCTTTTGAGGATTTTCCGCATAAATCTTGGTGTCTTTGTTTTCTCTTTCTCCCTTATCTTCTTATTCGAGGTTCATATTTGATTTTGGTATCTAAATTAAACCCAGTTCTTCGGATATTTTGACTAAAAATCAGATGAAGCCTATGAAAGAGGTTGAGGAACAAAGACAAGAAAGTGAGGAACCAAAGATTCATGCAAATTAAGGAACAGGCAATAAGATAACACAAAACGACTAGTTAACTTAAAATTTAAACCATCTAAGTACAGATTCATTGGTTTCTTACTGGTCAAATGGAGACCGCACAGCATATAAGGCACAAGTCCTGTTAAAACAGTACTTCATGCCAAGTTTTCTTGTCTCTGATGGCCACCCAACAAAAACCAAATGTTGCTCTGAGACTTTAGAGGTATGAGCCCACACAACTTGACCAACACTCAAGGATCTTCCAATTGCTTTGACAGCACGTACGTCACCACTGTACAGCATAACAAAATTGGCGTCATAAGTTTTCTATGTGATATGGTGAGGTAAAAGTAGCAGCAGGAAATGCAAGACCTTTTAACATCAATGACGAAGAGCGTAGGCCGTCTTTTGTTCACATAGCTCTCTCCCCACCCTTCTTCCCAGTCCCCTTGGCCTTTCCAGTTATTAGAATCTTTATCTGTTGAACCTCCACTCTTGTATCCAAACCGGTTAAACATAGGCTTAGAGGGGGAAGGCTCCTCAGCAACATATGCGACAAGAGTTTCATCAAAGTTCCAAGAAACACCCTCAAACCTGTTTAGTCATTACAGACAAGCAAGTGAAGTGGTGCTTCACATTTGGTAGAGCACAATATAGATAACGTTACAACCATATAGTCCATTCCAAAGAATACTCTAACAAAACAAGACGATAAAGATACAGAATGCAGTTGTCACAGATTACCATCCATCTGCATACACCGAGCCATGAGCAGATTGAGGAACAAGAAACTCCTTCTCTACGCCTAACGGGCTACATATTTCAAATTTAGTAGGGGAATCGTTTTCCGGGTTTCGAACAAAAAGAATCTTGGATCCTGATGGGGAAGGAACAACCATGGATACTCCAGACATCTCAATCGGAAAGGGCGACCAGTGGAAAGTGCTAGGATGATTGCCTTCTTTTGATATATGCGCATAAGTAATAAGCTTTCTCTTCTTGTTAGCCAAGAGATTTGGTTGGCTAAAAGAAAACATTGCGTTAGCATTACTCCCTGCAACAAATAATTAAACATGAGCAGCATACAAAAACTGTCAAGGACTCCACATGTGAGTCTAATAAGAATCTCAAATTGGGAGTTGTAAGAAAAAAGAGATCAACATTAATTCCAATTAGTTTTAGGATGGAACCTCCTCACTTGGACTTATATGCAGACCTCATATATGCCAACTCCGTTGGTCGGGCCTGAGGCCTAATAAAATCTAATATGGTATCAAAGCAAGTGGAAATCATGGGCTCTTGTTGGATACAATGTATCCTCAAAAAGGAGTGTTTTTTGAATTTGTAGCGCCAAGGGTTAGTTAACAATCGAACCGAAGAAGGTGAAGGGTGCAATTGAAGAAGACTCACATGAAAAAAGGGAGTGTTAAGGACTCCACATGTGAGTCTAGTAACAATCCCACCACATAAGAGTTGTAAGAAAAAAGAAATCAACATATACGTATGGTGGGTTACTCCACATAATGCGAATTGGTTTTAGGACAGAAGCTCACTTTGGCTTATATATAGACCTCATCTATGCTAATTCTGAGGCTTAGGCTTGAGCCCCAGTGAAATTTAACAAAATATATATCGCGAAAAAGGAAAAAGTAAAATGCTCCGTCAGTGAAATGACATAAAAGAAATCTGTGTGAATGAAACAGAAATTGCCAACACACCAGATCTGAAAACCCAAGCCTTGTCAATGCTAGAGATATTAGTGAATTCTAGTAGTAGCCTGGACAAAGAAACATATTCATCCTCCATGGTTGGATCCCAACCCAGTGGCAGCTCCTTTGTAGAAGCAGCTTCAGTAGCATCCATTGCTGATAGAGTTGAGAATCTCTTGCTGTGAATTATCATTGGATATCAAAATCAATAGAAAAAAGGACAAAATACTAATACAGGCTTAAAGGAGATTTCAGCGGCTACCCCTAAGAAAAAATTTGCATATTTTGATGACAAATTGAGCCTAAAATCAGTTCATTCATGACAGAATAAATGGATTTATGCAAAAATTAGGAATTTCCACTTAAATTGGCTAACTAACTTTTGAATTTGGCGATGGGTGCCAAAATCAGTTAAATGACAGTTACAAGCCGTTAGTTTTGGGTGTTTTGGTATTTTCCGTTGTTTTTTGCTGCTCTTTCATTGTTTTACATTATTTCCCTTTCTTAGTTAATTTGGGATGTAAATGTCTGTATATAGGCATCAAAACCTTCATTATAAGCATTGAATTTCGAAGTAACAAAGTGGTCGTTGAACGTTCTCACGATCTCCCAAGAAGCTCCCTTCTCCCTCAACTTTCTTCCTTCTCTCCCTCTTAATTCTTTTGTTCTGCCCCTTAAATTCTTCTGAATTTCTCTCATTCTCCCTCTCCATTCTCTCTCGTTTTCATTGTAGATTGTTGATAGAAGATGAATGTATTGGCCTGGATCTATTCTGGATCACAACATTTAAGGCACAAAATCTTCATATGACAGTGCATGCAATCAGTAGCCACTAGAAATCCATGCCAGGCTTATAATGTCTTTATTATACAAGCACCAAAAAATGTGTTTTGCCAATAGAAGACCAAAGATGAATAAATCAATGAAACCAAAATGCTCCAGAAAATCTTTTTGCTAAAGTTTCCCCTAGGAATAACGAGAGTTGAAAGAGAGATGGTGATGTAGCACAACTTGCTAAACAAAACTCAATAGTATTTATTCAAAATTAAAAACAAATGAATTACAAAGCTATATTTATAGAAAAAACTATACTCTATTGAATAACTAAACAGATAAATATGAAATGAACTAGCTACTTCTCTAAATAAAAATAAGTAAATTATCCTATTAATCAAAATAAAGATAATAAAATATCCTATTGGCTAAAAAGATATATTATACTGTAATAGTTTAACAAAATCTAATAAAATATTATGTCTTTTACAATCATTGGAGCTCTTCTTCAGTGCTGCATCAGAGAGTCATAAAGATGATAGCCATTGGTGCCGTTCATATTTGTGCACATGGGAAGCTAAACGATCAACATTGATTTGACCCCATACTATTGTAAAATGACAGATTACATTGTCCACGGAAATGATATCATGAATGGAATTTCAGATTGGCCGACCTCTATACTCAAACACCGCCCCCCCCCCCCCCCCCCCAATAAAAAAAGCTTGCTATTGTTGATACTTTATTGTTGCTTGTATGCTTGCATGTCTGGTACTACTTTATTTGACTTGAAGTTGACTTGACTTGATTTTTTAAATATAAATATTACTCCATTTTTGCATTTTTTTTCTTTTTAGGGTTGAGGGCTTTCAGAAACAGCCTCCCTTTAGGACAAGACCCTATAGCCCAGACCCTACCTTAACAAGAGTCTTTCGGGTACTGGGTTTGTTGTTGTTGTTGTAAGCACAACACATCCAAAGCAACAGGAGGCCCCAAACAGAACGGGAAACATAAAGGGAGGTTTAGCCTCATGAAAAAAGAATGCTATTACTGATACGAGTCAGCACGATAATACAAAGTTGGCATGTCTCCTGTTTCAAGGTTTCCCAAGTATTCATTCTAGCACTAATGCTGTCATGCAAAGTCAGTATATTTATTCTGTAATAAAATGTCTTGCAGTAATAAATGAATGGCTTTTTTTTTTTTTTTTTTTTGGCAAAGTCGAAGTTTTTTGTTTTGACATACATTCTGAATAATTTCCTAAAGTAGAAACATTTTAGAGAAACAGTCTTGTATGTTTGGCATCATACACTGATTTCATCCACTCAGAAATGAAGGCAGTCACCGAAATACCACTATCACCCCATTCCCAGTAGAATACCAAACGCTCAAGCAATCGAATCATAGATTGGCATCACTAATGTTACACAATGCATTATAGCAATGGTATAACATAACAATTAGCTCAAAATCGCTAATGTTATGATACTTAACATGTCATTGCTTGATTTTGCGCATCAGAATTAGGATCAATAATCTTTCTTTTTCCTTTAAATTTAAGCACAAGCCGTCTGTGATCACCCTGTGGGATTGGCATGATATACTAACTTTATCCATTTAAGAGTAAGCTTAGTGAATCTGAATCAAAAGATGCATTGATAGAAAGACATATTGCGGCAGAGATGGGAAAAATAAGACCCTACCAGCATAGATTCTCTACTAGGGAAATTATAATTAGAAGTTAGAACTGGGTACTTAGAACAATGAATTGGCTTCAAGGCATGTAGCGAATTACTATCCTTCATATTTATTTCGTGCTTATAAAATAGACAATGAAATCTTACAACAAAGTGAACCGAATGAAGAAAAAACGAGTTTCTGATATTTAAAGACTACATAATGATTTCAAAAGCAAGTGAAACTAATATGAAAATGGAGGGGACTATATATAGGAAATCAAGTGTCGTGTGGGAAGAGATGTCAAACTTCTCTTCCAAACGATACAAAAAACCACGCCAAGTAGTGGCAGAACTGCATTATGGGTCAACACACAGCCCCTTTTTCTGGCATTGTTGCTCTTTGTAAGTGTATACTGACGCACACACCATCCAGTGAGTCTTATTGGAATTTGTTTGTCGACGCACATCAATAATGACAGGGCAAAAGACACTTTATTTTGAAAAGGGTTTTCTTACTAAAAACCACCTAAATTTAAGACTAGTTTCAAAAAATCACCTAAATTTTTTATTTTTTTCAATATCGTCACCTTAACTTTCCAAAATTTTTAAATGTCACGCCTTAATGCAATGCTATTAACATCCGTTACTTTTTGCTAACGTGACATTTAAAAAAAGAAAATATGTAACAAAAATTTAGAATGTACAATTTTTGAGATATTTTAAACATTTTTTAAATATTTAAAATTTTCAAGTATTTTATTTTTTATTAAAAAATGTCACGTCAGCAAAAAAAAAAAAAAAACTAAGCTATGTTAGCTGTGACATTGAAAATTTTTGAAAAGTTCAGAGCCTATTTGATAGCAGAAAATAGTTTTCCTTTTCCATTTTCATTTTTCCATTTCATCTCCATTTTTCCTTTTCATCTCCATTTTTTCTTTTCCAGTTTTGCAACATAGATTACTGAAAAATGCATTCAAGTGATCCATGTTTTCCAATTTTCTGAAAACTAAGGATGATATATAAACGATGTACAACATGATATAGGAATCAACTTTTCTCGCCTTAACGTAGGGGTGTAAACAAGATGAGCCAACCCGAAAACCCCCTTGTTCAAATCGAGCTTGATAAGGCTTATCGAGATCAAGTTTGAGCCGAGCTCGTACCAAGCTTTTTCGACTCTTGTTCAAGCTTGATTCGATAAGATTTTTAGTATGTTCGATACTCGACTCGGCTCGTTAGGCTTATCGAGTCGAGTCGAGCTTGTTATTGAGCAGTGTCGAGCTCATTATCAAGCCCAATTGAACTTAAAACCGAGCAGAGCTTGCTATCGAGTCGAGCTCACTACTGACGCTTTTCAAGTTACAATCGAACCATTATCAAACCACTTTCAAACCAATATCAATCTTAATAAGCTTTTAACGAGTCTTTAACGAGCTCTTATCAAACTGTTCGCAAATGTTACGAACTAAGCGCCCCCTATTTGAACTCGGCTCGTTAAGCTTATCGAGCCTACTCGTATTCGGCTCGATAAGCTATCAAGTCCTCATAATGAACACGAACAAATCCTAATCGATTTCGAACACAAGTAATTCATCGAACGTTCGGTTCGTTTCCACCTCTACCTTAGCGGATAGTTCGGTATTGCTTTTAAAAAAAGAACCTGGCCTTAAATACCCCTGAAGGAAAATATAGGTAACTAATAAACACTAAGTTTACAGAATACCTCAATTATGGAATAGGATCGAGACTTGCCTTACTGCCTTGATAGATCGGGTTAGGAGCCGTAGTATCACTGAGAGGGCTACCAAAGTTCTCTAGTTTTCCACATCACAAAACCAAAAGTGGGAGATGGTGACTCTAGAGAGAGAGGTGAGTATTGGAGAGTCACTAATTTCTTAATCAGATGATTAATTTTTATTACGAGGAGAAGAGAGTACTCAATATGCTGGCTCTAAACCCAGTCCTCCTCTAAACCATGACTCCCCAAAAGGAGGGAGAAAATCCTTCCACTACTTACGTGAGGAAAAATCTCAATTATATCTCAACAATTGAGATATATTTAGTGAATAGCCAAGTCAGCGTCCAACAATCCCTAAAGCCCACTCTATCACATTCTACAAAGATGAATGTCTATAATTAAATAACTCGCATGATCCTCTTATTTGTCGTTTATCTTGAAAATCATTTATCGCTTTTAAAATTGGGAGCTTAGCCTTAAATACTCCAGAAGGAGGAGATGGGGGTATATAGAAAAATATTATAAAATGAGTGAGTAATGTGAAAATGTGAAAGGGGAGGGGGGGGGGGGGGGAAGTTAGAAAACAAGGTCACTATTTTGTTAAGAAAATTTAGAAATCAATTTAAAACTATTTTTCAAATTTGTAAAAAAATAGGGAAACTGGAAAATTGTTTTGCAACTTATTGTTGAACACATTTTCCAGTTTTCCATCTATGTTATCAAACAGGCACTAAGGTGTGATATTGAAAAATAAAAATTTAGGTGGTTTTTTTGAAAATGCACTTAAATTTTAGATGATTTTCTAGTAAAAAATCCTTTTGAAAATACATCAATATTCTTACTATCCAATCCGTGATCAAATTCAATTTCAAGCACAGCAAAACCATCATATTTCTCAAATTCACACTCATAACATAATCTTTCACCGAAGACGACTCATATTATCCGCTGAAACAAGATATCAAATCAAAAAGCCAAACTTCATGCAAAGTACACAATAAAACAATGAATAAAACCATAGCGATTGAAAGTGAGCATGGACATTGCACAGGTCTCCCAATATCTTGTACTTAAATTATGTTCATAGAAAGTAAGGTTGTCAGAATTCAAACTCGTGGCCTTTTTTACCACATCAAGTAACCATTTTCTCAAAAATTAAGCTGATAGATAAAAGCCGAAGATTAATTTTATACTCCAAGAGTATCAAATCAAATCAAAAAAAACAAAAATTCATGCAAACTACACAATTAAACAATGCATAAAACCATAGCGATTGAGCAATAAGATGGTAATTTGAAGTGGTTACATCGGAGATTTACGCCGGCGTTTGGGTTTGATGAATTGACGGAGGAGTCTAGGGCGAAAGTAACTGCCGCTGCTGCTGTTGTTGTTGATGATGGAGGAATGAGAGAGAGAGTTTATCTTTACTTTTGCCAGTGCCATTTACTCAAAATATTCCAATTTCTTGGGCCATTTTTTAAATGTTTGGGGAACTCAAAAGATTCCCTCATGGTTTTAACGGTTCACAAGAGAACCACATCTAGCAATCGGATCGAGTCGGGTTTAGGTTGGCTTAACCTCTGTTTTTGGAAAAATTGAGTAAGCTTTTTCCGGACTCAAGCTCTTATTTTTAGGGAAAGGAAGAAGGACCTATGTATTGTCGTGATTTCCACCCACCCCCCTTTATCTGTCTCCTCCCTCCCTCTATTTATAGCGGGGGTGGGGGTTACTTAGTGTGGTCGATAAAAGCATACGACAGGTGGGATTTGCCAATCGGATGGCGGCTTTCCCTTGTAGGGGAAGCAAAGCACGCCATTGATTGACAAGGTTGGCGAGGTAGCATGCTGCAAGGTAGGAGGATGGCGTCTGCAGGGTGAGTGTTGGGGTTAAGTCGAGATACTACTGGAAAGGTATTGCCGCCAAGCATGCGCCGCCAAGGGTCTATCCTTGGGCCTGCGGCCGAGTGTGCCGCCAAGGGTTTGCCTGCTGTCCTCTAGGGGGATGTTTCACCGACAGCACTCTTGTTGCGCTATACCTAGTAGCCAGGCTTCTTTACTAGCGAATGCACCTTCCCATCACTCCATAATAGGGAAGTAGCCAGGTCAAACCTATTTCCTTAACAACCTCCAATCGAATCATTCTTAGCTTAGGCAGATTTCAGGTTGTTCTATTACGTTATTTTGATAATATATTTATTTCATCTTGAAAATTATAACTAAAACTACAAAATAAATAATTATAGTTAGCCTATTATTTAGATTCTATGATAAGTTGAATTTCTATTTGGATTATTTTGGGTAATAGAACAGGTCTAGTTTGGATCTCAGGTCATCATGGGTCAGGTCAAACTTGGGTCGGGTCTAATTCATTTCAGGTCATTTCGGGTTGCAGGTCAGCTTGGGTTGGGTTAAGTTTGGGTCGAGTCAGATTTGAGTCGATTCATTTTCAGGTTGAGGTCTCAATAAACTTAAAATTTTTTGGGTTAGGGTTGGATCAGGTAGCGGGTCAAATATGCCGGGTCATCGAGTTAATTAAATTTTGCCTAACTCTAATCTTTATATATTTATATTTATATTATAGCAAAGTTTCCACCTCAAAAATCTTCAAACACCAAAAAAAAAAAAAAAAAAACAAAAAGTATTCTCATAAATCTATGTTTTATATTCTCTATTCATACTAAAAAATTATCAAAAATAATTGTAAATGAGTAAGGACCACTAAAAAGTATTTCTTATCCGTCTATTAATTAGGGGTGTAAATAGGGATGGCAATAGGGCGGATAAAACCCGTTATCGGTGGGTATCCGCCTCTTTTGGGGCGGGTATGGGCATAGATGATGTGGGTAACGGGTATGGGTAGGGTACACATTTTAATACCCGTCACGGGTATGGAGCAGGTATGGGTATAGGCCTGTACCCGCCCCGTACCCGCTCCGCCTCGTACCCGCATGTATCCACCCCGCTCTTCCCCGTATCCGCATATCCTCGTTGTGTTATTTTATATAAAATAATTTCTCAGGCAATTTATAATTATGAAGTCATGGTTATTATTGAAGGGAAAAAGAAAAGAATTTTATGTGTAATAAGTTGGACAATGGATAGGTAACAAGGTGGGTACGGGAAGCGGGTATGGGGCGGGTACGGGCGGGTTGGGGCGGGTAATGGGTACCCGTTAGGTACCCGCGGGTAATGGGTACGGGTTTTATACCCGCCGGGGCGGGTACGGGTACCCACTTCATACCCGTGGCTGGTAATGGGGGGGGTACGGGTATAAAATTTGGGTGGCGGGTACAGGTAGGGAGGAGGCGTCCCCCGTACCCACCCCGCCCCATTGCCAAGCCTAGGTGTAAACAAGCCGAGTCAAATTGAGCGCCCTCTGTTTAAACTCGAGCTCAATAACGCCTATCGAGCTCGAGTTCAAGCCAAGCTCTTATTGAGCATTTTCATCCCTTATTCGAACTCGATTCAATAAGATTTTAGTGTGCTCGATACTCGGCTGGGCTCAGCTCGTTGGGCTTATTCGAGCCTAGTCAAGCTCGTTATCAAGCCAAGTCAAGCTCATTACGGAGCCCAATCGAGCTTCAAACCGAGTCGAGCTCACTACCGAACCGAACTTTTCAAGTTACTATCAAGCCATTATCAAATTATTTTCGAACTAATATCAACTATTAACAAGCCCTTGACGAGCTTCAAATGATCTCATATCAAGCCCCCCTTTATGAGCTCTTATCGAACCCTTATCAAATGTTCGCGAATGTTAGTGAGAAGAGCATCCCCTAGTTTGAACTCGGTTCGTTAAGCTTATTGAGCCTACACAAACTCAGCTTGATAAATTATTAAGCCCTCATAATGAATACAAACAAGCCCTAATCAATTTCTAGCACGAGTAATTCATTGAACATTCGGTTTGTTATACCCCTACTTACTATCTAAGTTAAAAGAATTCATACAAAAAAATTTCCAATTCTCTTATTTATAAAAAAAAAAAAAAAAAGTAAATACAGGACAAAACCAAATCTAAAGCAATTCTAATCTAATAATACACAACAACAATAACTGTTGGAAAATATGACGTGTATAATGACAATACTACGTATAATAACGTGTAAAATACTGCGTAAAATACTGTTGTAAATAACCAAAAATTACAGTATAAATAACCAAAAAATACTGCTAAAAATTACAGTAAAATAGCCAAAAAATTACAGTAAAATAACCAAAAAATTACTGTAAATTAAACAGTGAAAATTACTCAAAAATTAAGCGTTAAATCTTGGTACAACGCAGTAAAAAATTCCTGTAAATTTGTACCAAAAAACTGCAGCCAAATAAATGAACACGACAATCAAATGATACCGAAAGAGGGAGAGTAGATTAGAAAATACCGAAGATATCTTGCCGTGGGAAATACCACTGTTCTAAAAGACGATTTCGCCTCTGCTGCGGTGCAAACAGATGTGTAGGCGGCCGTCCTCCAGGATTTACACGATTTGACCCTTAACGTGCCCTCGTTAATTGCCGGGTAGGAACGCCTCGAACTTTGCCCAGACATTAAAGAGAATAAAGGCGAGATGAGTGCAAGAGCGAGAGAGAATTAGTTAGAGAAATGGTTGCTCTATATTTCGATGTACCCTTGAAGGCATATTTATAGGGTGCCAAAACTGGGTCCAACGGCTAAACTCATTTTAAATGCAGTGAATCGAAGCGGTAAATTATATGTTGTAATTGTGTTTTAATGGCAGTAAATAGGGGAGTTTGAAATCTGGCAACGGCAACTTGTTTATCATATTTTTTCCGTAAAATAAATATACCCGGTGATAAAAGGCTCACCCACGCCCGAGCGCGGCGCGGTGCGGCGCAGCCGGCCGGCGGCGCGCACGTGCGTGTGGTTCCCGCCATTCCTTCACTCAAGACTTAATTCAAATAGGTTAAAAACGTTCACCCTTATAAACCCAACCCCACCCCATCCCCTTAATTTATCAATATGGGACGGAGGGTATTCACAAAGTGGGATACAACTTTCCTACAAATTTATATTTAGCTTGTTTCATTTTTTCAACAATCCCCCACAAAGGATACAAGGGAGGAAGAGAGATAGGAATAGACTGGGCAAAAGGAGTTCAGTTTTTCAGTGCCGATGTCTTGCGACTTGAATCGTCACCTAGTGTAACCCAAGTTTAGGACCAACATCTTGCAAGGTGACTTTCATCTTGAACCTCACAAGGGGTTGTATAGTCTTCCACTTAGACACATACCAAGTCCAGATTTAGGCAACTCCTGCGGTTTGACGCGTTTAATCGGCCATGCGCTCATCTTGGATATTCATAGGCGCTCTAGAAGACAAGTCTCAAATCCTTCATAGGGAGCGGCCAGACTCCCACACATATATAGGTGGATCCCATCAAGTGTGTGTTACCGCACACCACTAAACATATGGATATGGGTCCATTAAGAGCTAAAGCTCAACCTCACTCCTTGGTACAGACAGTATGCATCAAGTGCAAGCCTTGCTTACATCACCAAACATATGGCTATAGACCCGTATCCTCACTATCACACCATAGGGAGGGACAATATAAAATACAATGCATTTTTCAAATGAAACTATGACTTCTCACATTGAACCTATTAAGACCAAGTTAGATACATCACAGTTTATTTATGTATAGATTTTAATCTCATCCCCCTCGATGTTTCTACAATCATTTTACTACAAAGGCCTTTTGTCAACGGATCCGCAAGATTCTTCTCAGACTTTACATAGTCTAGTGATATCACTCCACTTTTTAGTAGATCTTTCACAATCTTATGCTTGAGACGAATGTGTCTCCTCTTGCCATTATAAACCTTGTTCTTAGCCACAGCAATTGTAGCTTGACTATCACAGTGAAGTGACACTGATGGAGCTGGAAGCCCCCACAATGGCACGTCTCCCAATAGACTTCTTAGCCACTCGGCTTCATGACCTGCCAACTCAAGAGCAATAAACTCAGATTCCATAGTAGACGTAGCAGTACAAGATTGCTTAGAGGATTTCCAAGATATGGCACCTCCAGCTAGTGTGAATACATACCTACTATTGGAGTTAATTTCCTCATTATCAGACACCCAATTGGCGTCGCAGTATCCTTCTAACACAGCGGGAAACTTTCCATAGTGAAGTCCCCAATCCGCAGTTCCTTTCAAATATTTAAGCAATTTTTTTACGCATTCCAATGCTCTTGATTAGGATTATGTGTGTATCTATTGAGTCTACTTACAGCATATGCAATATCAGGTCTAGTATAGCTCATTAGAAACATAACACTACCAATTATTTTGGCATATTCAGATTGGCACATAGCAACACCTCTATGTTTAGTTAGATGTACACTGGAATCATAAGGTGTTCTTACAGGATCAGTACTGACCATGTTGAACTTTCTAAGTATCTTCTCAACATAGTGAGACTGGTTTAGACTTATGCCTTCTTGAGTTTTTACAATTTTAACTCCTAAATTCACGTCTGCCTCACCCATATCTTTCATCTCAAATTTAGGGCATAGAAAGTTTTTCGTTTCACTGACAACATTCAAGTCTGTGCCAAATATGAGTATATCATCAACATATAGACAAATTATTACACATCCATTTGAATCAAACTTAGAGTACACACAAGAATCATCATTGTTTACAAGGAAATTATTGGCTACTAGCGTGCTGTTAATTTCTCATGCCACTGTTTAGGTGTCTGTTTGAGACCATATAGAGATTTTACAAGTTTACAAACTTTATTTTCGTTACCAGGGACAACAAAATCCTCAGGTTGCTTCATGTAAATCTCTTCGTCTAGGTCACCATTAAGGAATGCTGTTTTAACATCCATTTGATGCACTACTAAATCATGGATAGACGCAAGGGCAATCAAAGCTCTAATCGTGGCAATTTTAGCGATAGGTGAATAAGTGTCAAAATAGTCTAACTCCTTTTTCTGGATGTAACCCTTAGCCACTAACCTTGCCTTAAACTTGTCTATTGTCCCATCAGCCTTCATTTTCTTTCTAAAGACCCACTTACAACCTATTGGCTTACAACCTCTAGGAAGGTCTACCAATTCCCATGTGTGATTACTTATAATTGATTCGAGTTCGCTATTAATAGCTTCCTTCCAAAAGGTAGAGTCAACTGATCTTATAGTCTCATCATATGTTTTAGGGTCTTCCTTTAACATATAGACATTTGCAATTTCTTTATTTATGAAATTATCTTCTGATAGGAAAGTGGTAACAAAGTCAGGTCCAAAGTTGGTTTCTTTCCTAACTCTTTTGCTCCTTCGAATTTTAGAAGTGTCTATATCGTTATTATTATCATGACTATCAATTACATTATGAGAAGGCAAACTAGTAGGTTGTGCATCATTAGATTTCAAGGGAAATATATGTTCAAAGAATTCACCATCTCTAGATTCCATAATACTACCGCATGCATATGAATCATTAGATCCTTTAATCAAAAAGCGATAAGCAGCATTGTGATGAGCATATCCGATAAAAATAGAATCAACAGTCTTAGGTCCAATTTTACTCCGTTTAAAGTCAGGTAACCCAACCTTAGCTAGACACCCCCACACTTTCAAGTATTTCAGATTAGGCGCATAACCTTTCCACATTTCATATGGGGTTTTATCTAGTTTTTTTACGAGGAACTCTATTAAGTACATGACAAGCAGATAATATTGTCTCCCCCCACATGCTGTCAGGTAGTCCAGAACTAATTAGCATAGCATTCATTATACCTTTTAAAGTTTTATTTTTCCTCTCTGCAGCATCGTTAGATTGTGGGCAATAAGGAGGGCTTCGCTCATGTATTATTCCATTTTCCTCACAAAATCTTTCTAGAGAGGTTGGATCATATTCTCCTCCTCTATCAGACCTAACTCTTTTTATTTTTCTTCCTAACTGATTTTATACTTCGGCTTTATATTTTAAAAATATTTCTTCTGCTTCATCTTTAGTACTTAGGAGATATACCATTGAGTATCTAGAGTGATCATCTACAAAGATTATGTAGTATCTTTTTCCACTCATCAGACTTTTATAGTCTCCTAAATCAGTGTGAACTAGTTCAAGAAGTTCAATTTGTCTCTCAATGGGCTTAAAGGGTTTTTTTTTAGCATATTTAGCTTCTACACATACTTCACACTTATTAAAGTTGACATCACTGAAGTTAGGGATCATGTTCATTTTCTTAAGCCGTTTAATTGATTCAACATTTATATGTCCTAAGCGAGCATGCCACAATTCAAGAGATTCAACAATATAAGCAGAAGAGGTACTAGCAATGTTATTCATGCAAACAGCATTAAGGACAAAGAGACCACCATTACAAAAACCCTTGTCCACATATTCTCCATTCCTAGTCAGGACTAATTTGTCTAAGTCAAAGGATAATTTCAACCCAGCTTTGATTAAAAGACTGCCCGAAATCAAATTTCTAAGCATATCAGAGACATGCAACACATTTGTTAAAGTAAGAAACTTTCCAGAAGTGAGTTTTAAAGAAATCTTCCCTTTTTCGAGGATTGGTGCAGCTGCAGAATTGCCCATATAGACCACCTCTCCATCGGACATTTTCTGGTATTCCTGGAACATGTTTCTGTTTGTGCAGATATGCTTGGTAGCCCCGGTATCCACTATCCACTCAGTCATATTGTTCACCAGGTTCACCTCTGAAACAACAGTTACAATATTCTCCACTTCTACAAGGTGGGCTTTGTTTTTCGATTCTTTAGGCTGGTTCTTTTTACTTCTGCAATCTTTGGCCATATGTCCACGTTTTCCACAGTGATAGCAATCTCCAAGGATTTGTTGTTCGACTTTTGAATCTTTCCACCAGGCTTGAAATTTGAGTAGTGCTTTTTTCCTTTGTTCTTGAACTTGTCAGTAGTACTAGGCCTAGCTTCAACAATATTAGCTTTAGATTGGTCGGAGTATGCGTACCCCCTGTTCTTAAGCCTATTCTCTTCTTCAATTTTTAAGCGGTTCACTAACTCCTCTAATGTCAAGTCTTTCTTTTTATGCATAAGTAGATTTCTATTAATGCTTCCAAGAAGGTGGAAGTTTTTCAATTAAAGCATATGCTTGAGTTATTTCGCAAATCTTAAGGCCTTCTGACAAAAGAGTAGTTACTATCTTTTCATATTCATGGACTTGATCAATGATTGGTTTATTGTCCCCAAATTTGAAATCTAACCACTTACTAACAGCGTATTTTCGAGTCCCTGCATCATCACCCCGATATTTTTTCTGTAGGGAATCCCAAATCTCTTTTGCCATGCTTAATTTTACATAAATATCAAAGAGCCCATCACTCATATAATGCAGTAAGTTTCCCCTACAGGTTCGGTCGTCTACGGCGAATTTTTCTTCATAAGCTTTTTTCTCGTTTTCACTTTCAGGTGCCTTTTTCTCATAAAGTACGTAATCGATACATACTAGTTGTAGAAGAAACAAAATTTTTTGGGACCACCTCTTATAGTTCTTCCCGTCAAGAGGCTCAACCTTAGACATGTCGGGAAGGAGTATTTTGGTTGTCATGTTCAAATATAAGTACGTGAAACTCGTCTTTTAAATTGTTGGAAAATATGACGTGTACAATGACAATACTACGTATAATAACGTGTAAAATACTGCGTAAAATACTGTTGTAAATTATCAAAAAATAATTGAAAATTACAGTATAAATAATAAAAAAATACTGCTAAAAATTACAGTAAAATAGTCAAAAAATTGCAGTAAAATAACCAAAAAATTACTGTAAATTAAACAGTGAAAATTGCTCAAAAATTAAGCATTAAATCTTGGTACAAGGAATCTTGGTACAAGGCAGTAAAAAATTTATGTAAATTTGTATCGAAAAACTACAGCCAAATAAATAAACACGACAATCAAATGATACCGAAATAGGGAGAGTAGATTAGAAAATACCGAAGATACTGTGCCGTGGAAAATACATTGTCCTAAAAGACGATTTCGCCTCTGCTTCGGTGCAAACAGATGTGTAGGCGGCCGTCCTCCAGGATTTACACGATTCGACCTTTAACGTGCCCTCGTTAATTGCCGGTTAGGAACGCCTCGAACTTTGCCCATATATTGAAGGGAATAAAGACGAGATGAGTGCAAGAACGAGAGAGAATTAGTTAGAGAAATGGTTGCTCTATATTTCGATGTACCCTTGAAGGCATATTTATAGGGTGCCAAAACTGGGTCCAACGGCTAAACTCATTTTAAATGCAGTGAATCGAAACGGTAAATTAAATGTTGTAATTGTGTTTTAATGGCAATAAATAAGGGCGTTTGAAATCTGGCAACGGTAACTTGTTTATCGTAATTTTTCCGTAAAATAAATATACCCGGTGATAAAAGGCTCATCCATGCCTGAGCGCGGGGGGCGGCACGTGCGCGCGTGTGTGGTTCCCACCATTCCTTCACCCAAGACTTAATTCAAATAGGTTAGAACATACACCCTTATAAAATCCAACCCACCTCCTTAATTTATCAATGTGGGATGGAGGGTATTCACAAAGTGGGATACAACTTTCCTACAAATTTAGATTTAGCTTGTATTATTTTTTCAACAATAACAACAAACCAAGTGCCTCAAAAGCTCACGCCAATGCAGGGTTTGAGAAGATGAGAAGTATGCAGTCTTACTCTTTCAAGGTACTAACTTAAAGGAAGGATGTATATGAGAACCCCCTGTCACGGCCTTGCGGATGTGACGGCCAAAGTTCAAGACTTGGGCCTGAATGAAAGAGAGGTTAGGTGAGAAAAAAAAGAGAAATAGAGTTTAGATGAGAGAAAGAATTAGAGTAAGTTGAGAGAAAAGTAGAGTAAGATGAGAATTGAGAGAATTAGATGAGAAATGAAAGAGATATTTTATTAATTGTCAATTGATGAGTACAAATGAATACAAAATACCTATTTATAGAAATACAAGAATTACTAAAAATAATACTAAATATATCAATTAAATCTAGATAATATCTTGAAAATATTCCCTAACGGCTAGTAGGGGAGCGGGCCTCTAACGGCTAGTTTGGAGCGTGCCCAACGGTCAAGAGGAGCGGGCCTCTAACGGCTAGTACAGGCTGGATCCAGGGGAGCACCCAGGCACGGGCTTAGGTGCGGCACAGCATTGGGGAAGGACGCTGGGGACGTAGGCTGACACGGGACTGGGGCACGACTGGGGCGCGAACTGGGACAAACCAAGACAAGGCCAGGGGGCGAACTGGGCGCGAACTGGACACTGTCTGAACACGAACTGGGCAACGACCTGGGACAGCACCTTGACAAGCACAGATCACAGACCTGCTCATATCTAGACAAAGTAAAGGAAAACCGAGAGTGTCATGACCATGACAATACTCCCTCCTCAAGCCAATCCTTGTCCTCAAGGATTGAAATGAGGAAATTGGCCTTGGATGAAGGCCCAATCCTTCCAAGTTGCGGCCTCACTTGGCATGTTTCCCCATTGCACAAGACTTGAGTTATCTTCTTGCCTTTGCACGTTAGGGTGCGTCGCTTGAGGACCCTCTTGGGTTGAACTTCGGGGTGGCCATCCTGGTCACAACTAGGCAAAGAGACACTAGGCACAACATTATCTCCAATTTTCTTTTTAAGGCGTGAAACATGAAAAAGGGGATGTATTTTAGATTCTTGAGATAGTTCTAATCTATAGGCAACCTTTCCTACCCTTGCAAGTATCTTAAATGGGCCATAATACATAGCGGCTAGTTTGAGATTACGCCTCATGGCGACCGAGGTTTGGCGATAAGGTTGTAACTTTAAGTATACTAAGTCTCCTACATCAAATTCTCGTTTGGCTTTATGTAGGTTGGCTTGTTGCTTATAACGGTGTTGCGCCTCGACTAGGTTTTCTCTTAGGAGGTTAGCCAAATTTTGCCTCTCATTAAGCAAGTCTTCTACTCCGGGGGAAGAAGATACACATGGGTAATCAATAGCTAAAATCCTAGGTTCATACCCATAAAGAGCTAAAAATGGAGTAGTTTTAATAGATGAATGGTAGTTAGTGTTATACCAAAATTCTGCAAGTGCTAACCATTGAGCCCACGCCTTCGGTTTGTTTAAGGCCATGGCTCGTAAATAGTTCTCTAAACATTGATTCACACGCTCGGTTTGGCCATCCGATTGGGGATGGTAGGAGGTACTCATGTTGAGTCCTACACCCGCCAACCTAAATAATTCCTTCCAAAAGATGCTTTGGAAGGTGCTATCCCGATCCGATATTATGTTTTTGGGTAGCCCATGCAAACGATATATATTATCAAGAAAAAGTTGCGATACCTTAGTGGCCGTGAAAGGATGAGTTAATGATATAAAATGAGCATACTTAGTAAAGCGATCAACCACTACCAATATTGTATCCTTACCCATGGACTTAGGCAAGCCCTCAACAAAATCAAGACTAACAGTTTCCCAAGCTTGGCTTGGAATGGGTAATAGTTGACGCAAACCGAGATAGGCGACATGCTCGTTTTTGGTGCTTTGACATGTATCACACTTAGAAATCCAATCACTAAAGCTCTTTTTCATATTAGGCCAATAGAATAAACGTTTTGCTCTTATTAAGGATCCTTGGACACCGGAGTGCCCTCCAATAGGTGAGTCATGTACGGTGTGCACAATTTTAGTTCGCAAGTCCATGTTTTCACCTATGTAAATACGACCTTTATATCTTAAAATACCACCATGAAGAGTGAAGGGGCCTTGAACCGAAGGTTCAAGGGTGGTGTGGGAAATGAGATCTAGGGCACGCTTGTCATTGTCATAACTTGCCTCGACTTCGCGTACCCATTGAGGTACCACGCTAGTGAGGACCGAACAAGACCCTAACTCACATTCCTCATCACGTCTAGATAGTGCATCCGCGGCACTACAGAGTAACTAAGGTCCATGAGCTTTGACATACCCTTTTGTTGCAACTGGGTTGTCACACGTTGGTCTAACAAGAATCGTAAGCTAGCGTGATCGGTTTTGATAATGAAATGGTTGTTAAGTAAGTAATGTCGCCATTTTTCGACTGCCATTAGGATTGCCATGAGTTCTTTTTCATAAACCGATAACCCTAAGTGACGAGGAGCTAAGGCCTTACTAAGATAAGCTATAGGTCTACCTTCTTGACCTAAAACCGCACCAAGGCCTACGCCACAAGCATCCGTTTCAAGTGTAAATGGTTTAGTAAAATCGGGGAGAGCTAGAACCGGCGCCGACACCATAGCATGTTTGAGGGTGTCAAACGCAAGTTGGGCACTCTCATTCCATTGAAATTCACCTTTGGAACGAAGGCAATATAGTGATTTACTAATTGATCCATATCCCTTAATAAATTTTCAGTAGGAACCAGTTAGACCTAAGAAACCCCTAAGAATTTTAAGACTCTTCGGTTGAGGCCAAGCTACCATAGCTTGAATTTTACTAGGGTTCGTAGCTACATCGTGTGGGCTAATGATATGTCCCAGGTACTCAACATGGTCAATACCGAACGCACACTTACTTCTTTTAGCATACAATTGATTAGTTCTTAATGTTTCAAGGACTTCACCTAAATGTCTAATGTGAGTTGTCATGCTAGGACTATATACCAAGATATCATCAAAAAAGACTAAAACAAATTTACAAAGGAAAGAAGAGAAGACCTCATTCATTAAAGCTTGAAAAGTGGCCGGTGCATTGGTGAGACCGAAAGGCATCACCTTGAACTCGTAATGACCTTGATGCGTGCGAAAAGCCGTTTTGTGGCGATCCTCATCTCGGACACGAATTTGATGGTAACCGGCTCTTAAGTCTATCTTAGAAAATACACGTGCTCCATGCAACTCATCAAGTAAATCATCAATAACAGGGATGGGGAATTTATCTTTTATTGTTATGTGGTTAAGTTGTCTATAATCAACACAAAAACGATAAGTGCCATCCTTCTTACGTACTAGCAAAATGGGTGAAGCAAATGGGCTATGGCTCGGTTGAATTATAGAAGAGGAAAGCATTTCCTTAGCTTGTTTTTCAATTTCATTCTTTTGACTATGAGGGTAGCGATAGGGTCTTATAGATACGGTTTTAGCATCGGGTTGGGTGGGAATAGCATGGTCATGGGCTCGATTAGATGGTAGAGTCCTAGGAATATCAAATGCATCCTCATATTTTTTAAGTATAGGTTCAAGGTCCGGATGGGCATAAGTAGATTTTTCTTCACTTCCAATGGCTAAAAATAAGTGACCTACTAAACTATGAACTTTCTTTTTAATAAACCGTGTTAGGCCTTTTTCAGACATAGCATGTAAGGTCGCATTATTGGATGTACCTTGTAAGTGAATAGGTTATCCATCCTTAAAACATGAAAATTTAAGGTTAGTAAAATCAAAAGTAACCGGTCCATATCTTTGTAGCCAATCCACACCTAAGAACATGTCACTACCTCGTAAATCAAGTACTCGTAAGTCATCGGAAAAGATGTTACCTTGCACTTTCCACTTCAAGGTTGGACATTTTTGGTAGCTTACCAAACTTTCTCCAATGGCAACCGTCACTGTCATCACCACGGTAGGCACCGTGTCAAGCTTGAGCTCTTGGACAACGCTTGTGTCCAAGAAACTGTTAGTGCTCCTGCTATCTACTAGGATCATAATAGGCTTTTTCTTGATTGAGCCCTTCAACCGTAATGTGTTGTGGGTGATGCGTCCGGACAAGGCATTCAAAGAGATCTCCATGACACCGTCACCCTCTTCTTCGTGAGGAAGTTCTTCCTCTATATCTTCGAGTTCATCATCCACTTCCTCTTGGCCTTCCATACTTTGGAGCTTGTTTTTGCATACATGGCCTGAAAAATATCGTTCATGACAACGATAGCATTGTCCCGGTTCTTGCCTAGGCACGTTAGGCGCTGTCGTGGTGCTAGGCGCTGGTCTTGGAGGCATGGACTGGGACGCGCCAGCAGGGGCCTGGGTACTGGACTGGACAGGGCCTGCTGGGCGTGACTGGAACGAGGACCCAGCTCAGGACCCCTACGGTTGCTGCTGCTTGTATGAGGGTCTAGGGACCGTGGCACCCCTAATCTCCGATATAGTGATTTCTTGAAGTTTTGCTTGCTCAATGGCGGAATTCATATCGGATGGGCGGTTGGATTTAACAGCAGCCCGGATTGCGGGCTTTAAACCCCCAATAAAACTCAAGACATAATAGGATTCACTTAAGTTGTGATGATAAATCATCATCCAACTTCGTAATTCCTCAAAACGGACCTCATATTCCTCCACGGTACCGATTTGAGTAGTTTTATTAAATTGTTCCACCACATCTTGTAAAGATTTATCCCCAATCCGTTTACATAATTCGTCTATAAAAAATTGTCAAGTCATAACCAGGTTACTTAATTCTAGAGCATGGAACCAAATGTCACCATACTCATGTAAGTATGAAGAAGCAATGTTAACCCATTCCCCAACCGGAGTTTGGTACCAACGAAAGTATTTTAAACATTTACGTATCCAAACTCTAGGATTCTTACCATTGAATGTTGGGAGATCAATCTTTAAGTTGTGATGGGAGGACCATGATCGTGTACTAAATTCATTGCGGCTATGATCACCATCTTCAGATCTCGGTTGGTGCCTTATTTCTCTTGGCTCAGGCACACGGACAGGAGGAGGTGGTGGGGGTGGTGGTGGTAAAATTCCCGAACCACTCATGTGCATATAGTTACCCGATCTAACTTGCTCACCATGCGTTGCAACATCGGGTGCGGCCACAGGAACACTTTTGGGTTGCTTCTCTTGGTTCATCAAGATCCGGTTCATGGTCTCAGCCAAGGATGCCATTGAAGCTTTGAACCCACGCTGGCTACGTCCAATGCCCGTGACCTTAGTGGCCAAGTTGTCCACTGATGTCTTCAAACCGTTGCTCACCACGTTTTGGTCTCGGACCAACGTGCCAAGCCTATCCCATCTTCTTTCAATAGCCATAATTTTCTCTTGTGAACCGGAAGTCTCCTCAGATGAAGACATATTGTTGGAAGCTTGATTGTTTCTTGTAATCGCCAGTTTTGAGATCGCAACGTGCTCTGATACCAATTTGTCACAGCCTTGCAGATGTGACGGCCAAAGTTCAAGACTTGGGCCCGAATGAAAGAGAGGTTAGGTGAGAAAAGAAAAAGAAATAGAGTTTAGATGAGAGAAAAAATTAGAGTAAGTTGAGAGAGAAGTAGAGTAAGATGAGAAATGAAAGAGATATTTCATTAATTGTCAATTGATGAATACAAATGAATACAAAATACATATTTATAGAAATACAAGAATTACTAAAAATACTACTAAATACATCAATTAAATCTAGATAATATCTTGAAAATATTCCCTAACGGCTAGTAGGGGAGCGGGCCTCTAACGGCTAGTTTGGAGCGTGCCCAACGGTCAAGAGGAGCGGGCGTCTAACGGCTAGTACAGGCTGGATTTAGGGGAACGCCCAGGCACGGGCTCAGGTGCGGCACAGCATTGGGGAAGGACACTGGGGACGCAGGCTGACACGGGACTAGGGCGCGACTGGGGCGCGAACTGGGACAAACCAAGACAAGGCCAGGGCGCGAACTGGCACGGCACTTGACACTGTCTGGACACGAATTGGGCAACGACCTGGGACAGCACCTTGACAAGCACGGATCACGGACCTGCTCATATCTAGACAAAGTAAAGGAAAACCGAGAGTGTCATGACCATGACACCCCCAACTTGAACCTAATCCGATAATACAACAAAAACAACAACAACATACCCAATGCCCTAAGGGCTCCTGCTGGCGCAGGGTCTGGGAGGGGTAAGATGTACACAGTCTTACCCCATCAGGGTGAGACCCTGACGGGAGACTATGTCCGAGGACCCCCAACATGAAATGAACCTAATCCGATAATAGATAAATAATATTTGTCAAAAATATAAGGGCTTATTTGGTAATAGAAAATTGTTTTCCTTTTCCATTTTTAGTTTTCCTTTTCATATTCAATTTTCCTTTTCATCTCCAGTTTTCTTTTTCTAGTTTTGCAACATAAAAAACTGGAGAATGCGCTCAAATGATCCATGTTTTCCAATTTTCTGAAAATTGAGAATGATACATAAATAATGCAACGCGATATAGGAATCAACTATTGTCGCATTAATGCAGAGCTGCAAACACGACGAGCGAACCCGATAACCCCCTTTTTCGAACTCAAGCTTGATAACAAGCCAAGCTCTTATTGAGCTTTTTCAACCCTTGTTCGAACTTGATTCAATAAGAATTTAGTATGTTCGATACTCGGCTCGGCTCGTTAAGCTTATCAAGTTGTGTCGTGCTTGTTATCAAGCAGTGTCGAGCTCATTATCGAGCCCAATCAAGCTTAAAATAGAGCAGTTTGCTATTGAGTCGAGCTCGCTATCGACGCTTTTTAAATTACTATCAACCCATTATTGAACCACTTTCGAACCAATATCAACCCTTAAAGAGCTTTTAATGAGTCTTTAACGAGCTCTTATCAAATTATTCGCGAGTGTTAATGAACCGAGCACCCCCTATTCGAACTCGGCTCGTTAAGCTTATTGAGCCTGCTCAAACTTGGCTCGCTAAGCTATCAAGCCTTCATAATGAACATGAACAAGCCCTAATCAATTTTGAACACAAGTAGTTCATCGAACTCTCAATTTGCTTACATTGCTACTTTAGCGGATGGTTCGGTATCACTTTTAAAAAAATAAACCTAACCTTAAGTACCCCTAAAGCCTGCTCTATCACATTCTGCAATGAGTGCCTATAATTAAATAACTCACGTAATCCTCTTATTTGTCCCATGCCTTGAAAATTATTTATTGCTTTTAAAATTAGGAACCTTGCTTTAAGCACTCCAAAATTATTTATGTGAAAGGAGGAGGAGGTAGGGGTATATAGAAAATATTATAAAATGGGTGAGTAATATGAAAATGTGAAAAAGGGTTAAAAAAAAAGTTGAAAAACAAGGTTCCTATTTTGTTAAGAAAATTTAAAAAACAGTTTAAAATTATTTTCCAAATCTGTGAAGGAATAGGAAAAATAGAAAATTATTTTCTAACTTCTGGAATTAGAAAACTAGACTGCTAAACACGTTTTTCTATTTTCCAGTTTTTAGGAAAATTTTTAAGGAAAATTGAAAAATTCTCTATCACTATACATGCCCTAAATATCTCCGTGCATCGCATGGGATAACACTTGTGGTTTTATATCATGGTATTCAACAGAAAATTTGTTATATATCATTTAAAAAAAAAAGAAAATTTTCATCTACTCTTAGGTCACTTCCGATAAAACCCCAAAAATTGGAGCCCCATTTTTGCCGAATTTTTTACCAAATTGGCACACTTTACTGTAACAACATCAATGTATGCTATTTAAAATGGCGTATGTTGATCAATCCTTTTTTTTTTTTTAAATGGGGGCACGCAGTTTGAAACGGCATACCCCCATCCAATTCTTTTTTTTTTTTTTAAAATGGGGGGGTACCGATATATTATTATTATTATTTTTATTATTATTATGATTCACTATATTAGTGCTATTATAGTGAATACTAACAGCAATATATATAAGTTATTTTAATATTTTTTAACAAAAATTTAACAGATATCTAAATAATAAATAGACAAAAATTTATATATTAAAATTATTTTATATAAATAATTTAAAATTAATAATTTTTTAAATACATTAAATTTTAAAATAAAAAAAACCTCACTTGCCCTCGCCCTCTCTCTCTCTCTCTCTCTCCCACTGTGTTTTTGGCAGTGGGAATCTCCACAGCCCCATCCATTACTCTCCTTTACCGCTCACTTGTAATTGCCAAATAAGGGCAATAAAATACCTATCCCCCCCCCCCCCTTATCCCTATTTATTCTGTTCTGTTGCCAAACAGGGGGTTAAAAGAGGGGGAGAAGTAAAGTATTATCTTACCCTTATTTAAATGCATATTTATGAAAGAGGGTAGGATAAAAAAGTATAAATAAGTTATCCTTATTTAATAATTGGATAATAAGGAACATACCCAGTGCCTCAAGGGTTCCCGCCTACGCAGGGTCTAAGGGGGGCGGATGTACACAGCCTTCCCCCTTCAGGGTGTCAACCTGAAGAGAGACTGTTTCCCAGTGCCCCCAACCTGAGGTGAGGACTTCCCAGGAGGTCACCCATCCTGGTACTACTTTCGCCCAAGCACGCTTAACTTCGAAGTTCTAATGGAATCCGGTGAGGGCGTGTTGGTGCCCTCTTTGGTAATAATTGGATAATAAGAGTTATAATTAAAATAAAGGTAAAATTGTTTAAAATTTTTCCAAAAGTTACCTTACCCAAATTTGGGGGTTGAACAAATGGGGTAAATAGGGGGTAATGAGGGATAAAAATTTCCCCCCTTGACTCCCTTTATTTCTTCAAAATAATTTGTCAAATAAGAATAAGAATTTACCCTCATTAATCTTAGTCCATTACCCCTCTTTATCCCGTTGCCTAACAGTAGTCACATTCTGTAGAAGTTTGGATGCCTTACCCACTAAGGGTATACAGTATACTATATAAACCAAATAGTACAATACAACGTATAGTAGGAGTATATCAAAAGTTTATAATACAAGATCAAACATGCTCTAATACTCCTCCTCAATAGGAACAGGGGAACCCACAGACAGAATGATCAAAGCTCTCTAAAACGAGACGAAAACAACCCCTTGGTAAAGATATCAACAATCTAGGACTGAGAAGGAACATAGCGTACGATGTTGTTGCTAGCAGCAAAAGGAACATAGCCTACGATGACGTCACCAATAGCAACCTTCTCACGTACAAGGTAAAAATCCACAGCAAGATGCTTAGTGCGACGATGCAAAACAGGATTAGCTGACAAGTAGGAAGCACTAATATTATCATAGAACACCGTAATGGAAGTTTACAAAAATACACCAAGTTCCTTAAGGAGTTGACGCAACCAATATGTCTTGGCTACAGCATGAGCCACAAAACGATATTCAGACTCAGTACTTGAACGAGCAACTGTTTGTTGCTTCCATGCGCTCCATGAGATCAGATTTGTCCCCAGAAATATAACATAACCAGACATGGAGCAGCGCATGTCCGGACAAACCCCCCAGCCAGCATCAGTGTAGGCTATCGAGGAAGACAAAGAACAAGGATGCAAATAAAGCCCAAACTGAATTGTACCTTTGAGATACCGATAGATGTGCTTCACAAGCTATAAATGGACTGTGGTAGGACAATGCATGAACAGACTCACCACACTAACAGAATGAACAATCTCAGGCTGATTCAATGTCAAATAGTGTAAGGCATCAACCGTACTATGATAAGTGGAAGCATCAGAAAGAAGTTCCCCATCAGTTAAACTTGGTAAAGACTTAGCAGGCAATAATGTACTAACAGAATTGGCCTCGGACAAGGAAAATATCACCAATCGGTCCTCCAAATACTTTTTATTAGACTGATGATAACCAATGGAAGAACGAAAGGCTTCCACACCAAAAAAAAAATGAAGGGATCCTAGATCCGTCATGGCAAATGTAGCTGCAAGCTTGTTAATAAACAGACACGAGAAAACCTCATTGCTTCCAGTAAGTAGAATATCGTCAACATACAAAAGCAAAATAAGAATGTCAAGAGGAGAAGTCAATATAAACAGAGAGGAATCAGCTGGAGAAGCAAAAAAATCCATGCCAAGCAAAAATGAACTAAGGCGCTAAAACCAGACCCATGGAGCCTATTTAAGGCCATAAAGAGCACGACGAAGGTGACAAAAATGATGTGAAAATTTGGGAAGAACAAAACGAGGAGGCTGCTTCATATACACATCATCTTATAAATATCCATTCGAAAAGGCATTCTTGATATCCAACTAACAACGTACCAACCAATTATTTAACACAAGACGAATAGTAGCTGGTTTTATAACTGCCCTAAAAGTCTAATAAAAATCCACGCCAGCTTTTTGTCTATACCCTTGCGCAATAAGACGCGCTTTATAACATCCAAGTTGACCATTAGCATGAAACTTTGTTGTGTACACCCGTTTGTAGCCCAACACATTACGAGAAGAAGTAGGAGGAACCAATTCTCAAGTACCATTAGGAACCAAGGCCTTATATTCATCAAGTATTGCGGCACAACAATTAGGGTCTTTACTAGCTTGAGTATAGCTAGTTGGATCTGCAGAAACAGTTAAATGGGACAAAGAAAATATGGTTTTGGGTTTGCTAATGCCAGTTTTGAGTCCTGTGATCATGGGAACAGAATCGGGCATAGAAGGTATAGATAAAGTAGTGCCGGGAACATTGCACCTAACGGGAGACGAAGCAAAAGGAGCAAGTTCTGGTGAACATCCAAAACCTGCTGTAGCAGCACCTGGTGCACCAGCACCAAAATCGGATATGGGGACATCAATTACGGGAAGATGAAGGGCTATGAGATGAAAAATCAACTGTACCATTAAGTGGGGCAAACTGAAGAGCAGATGCAAGAGTTCAAGAGCACTTACATCTATGGAATTGTGCATCATAGATGAATGGGTAAGACTAGAATATGAAAACAAGGATTCATTAAAGACAACATGCCGACTGTTATACACCCAACCTGTGTGAGGATCAAAATACCCTTTGCAGTTAAGTCTATACCCATTGAAAACACATGGTTTAGATTGGGGTGAGAATTTGGTGGAAACATGAGGAGATAAATTGGGATAACACTCAGATCCAAACACACAAAAGAATGAGTAGTCGGAAACCTTATGAAACAACATCTCAAAGGAAGAAGATTACCAAGCAAGGAATTTGGAAGACGATTGATTAAGAAAACTGAAGTATACGTTACATCCACCCACAATTTAGGAGGCATACAAGCATTAAGAAGCATTGTGCAAGCCATTTCACTGAGATGATGATGTTTGCGCTCTGCCACTCCATTTTGTTGGGGAGTGTTAGTGTAATACATATGAAACTGAATGTCATGCTCCACAAAATAATCACAAAATGGATTTTGATCAAATTTCTTACCCCATCACTTTGAAAAAAAAAAAAACGAAGTTTCTTTCGGAGTAATTTCTTAGCATGAGCTTTGAAGGTTTTAAAATGAGAGCTTCAAATTTGTATTTCATAGGAAACAACCACATATATCGATTGTAATCATCCACAAAAATAACGCAAAATTGATAACCATGAAGCAAAACATCCATAGATGACCAAATATCAAAATGTATTAAGTATAAGGGTTTTTTGGTACAACATTTTGATAATGGAAAAGGTGACCTATGTGATTTGCCTAACTGACAATCTGAACAAAAAGACAATGACTGAGATGAAACAAAGACCGGTTTCCTACAAGTGTAGATAAAACTCTAGGATTGGGATGACCTAAGTGACGATGAAAAAGATCACTCGAGACACGCACAACCACGAAGCAAGTATGTACTGGATAGAGTGAGCCACTTAGTCTTAAGAATCGTGCTTCCCTTTTTGAGATCCTTAACAAAAACAAAAGAAGCATCAAACTTAACAGAACAATGATTGTCGGCACATAAATGACGTATAGATAAGAAGTTATGGGATAAATGAGGCACAATATAACATTTTGTAATTTAAGGGAGTGATATGGGGTGTTCAAATATGTAGAACCAACATTAGCTATATTCAATAATTCATCATTCCCAACCATAACTTGCTTAGAACCTGAATATGGAATCAATGCATGAAGTATACCTTCATTTAGGGTCATATGAGAAGTAATACCGCACCATGCAGACTCAGTATCCTCTTCAAAAGACGCAATAGAGAAAGAACGAGGCACATCATCAGCAGTATATCATAACTAAAACAAGTATGGCACTGTAAAGCGGTGTGACCTAATAAGAAATAAATTTGACACACCTCACAAGGAGTGCCAAGAATACCATCGTAACTCATAGGATGTAATGGAGGGCGAGGAACACTATAGGCGCTGAGTGCACTGGAGCACCTCGGTTTGTATTTTCACCACCTGTGCCACGAAACCTACAACCATGATAGGGAGGCCCACAACCACCACGAAACGGTAGACCCCTACCCACTTAACCCCCCTGATTATGTCTAACTCGACCACAATTATGTCCACGTCCTCCACCACGAGACAAGACTCCGAAGTAACAAAGGCATGAGACTGATGAGCACCAATAGAAGGCGAGGCAGAGTTTCGAAGGGAAAGTTTTCCCTCCTTTTGCAATAATTTATTTTCTAATGTCTCGTGTTAAATCAATAGGGGTATGAGTGAGGGTATCAATGAAAATCTCGTATTCTTCAGGAAGGTCGTATAGAATATAACGTATTCAATCTCTTTAGGCAGCTGGACAGTGAATGGCAATAAGCTGATATGAAATAGCCTTATGAGTAGCAAATATGCTTCCATAGATTCATTTGAGTTCATCTTAGACGAAGTTAATTGCATTTCCAAGGAGAGTTCATTCGTAGTAGAACAATCTACAAAATGACGTTCCAAAGACAACCAGACTTTACAACAATTAGGTAAATTGTGAACTTGTTGAAGTACCTCGGGGGACGACGTAGCATTAAGGACCGCATGAAGATCGAAATCAGCCTTGACCTACTGTGAAAAAGCCGGATTGGGAAGAATATGGCCTTCATCGGTGCTGATGTACTCACTAGGACAAGAGAAAGTGCCATCAACGAGACCTATAAGATCTTGATGAATTAAATAGGAAAGAAATTGAGAGCACCACTAATTCATGTAATTGGTAAAATCCAATGAGTGGGCCAGCAGGTTAGTGATGTTTGGAGACTAGACAACACTAACCAGGGAGGGAAGGGATGAATCTGTAGCACCAGATTCATACTCGGAAAAGGAAGTGATAGAGAAGAACCACCACCCATCATTGGAGAAGAGAAGTGAGGAAACACTATAGGGTGACCTCCAGACATCGGAATATGCCACGAATTGGTTGGAAGAGGCAATAAATTGGAGAGAGAGAAATTAGGGTTGTGGTAAAAGGAGGTTATAACTGATTGAGAGGGGCAACTAACCTAGGGAGCACTGGGGCGACAACAGCGGTGACCGGAGCAGAGGAGAGGACCACAGGGGGTAAGCCAACTATGATGCCAGTGGCGGGTGCAGAAGGGTTCGAATTGTAACCCCTGATCGTCGAGAGAGACATTAGGGTTCAAGGTGTTGAGACGTGGGTTCATGGAGGTTATTTGACCAGCAGTTATGGAAGTCGAACCACCATAACCTTATGCTGGTGGATGCACCGACAGAGGAGAGAGCGTCGGGAGGCGACACATCAACATAGGAGGAAGAGACGATGGTTGGAGAAGGCTTTGAAGTGTTTGACATGGTCGTTCAAGCAAAGTAACTGCCATTAATGAGGTCCAAATTTGAGAGATGAGTTCGGTGCTTAGGGTTAGGGTAGCCCAATGAGCCTGCCGGCGACTAGTGTTTCAGGCAACGGTAGCTGGTCGCAGGTGAGGTTGGTGTTTGACATGGTGATTCCTTGTTTGGAGTTTCCCTTTGTACCTCCTACTCTAATACCATATAGAAATATGGAAAACGTACCCATTAAAAGATACAATACACTATATATTAAAAGTGATAGCACAATATAACGTATAGTAGAAATATATCAAAAAAAAAAACATACTCAGTGTTTCAAGGACTCCCGCCTATGCAATTTTTGGGGGGTGAATGTACGCAGCCTTCCCCCTTCAGGATGTTAACCTGAAGAGAGGCTGTTTCCCATTACTCCTAACCTGAGGGTGAGGTCACCCATCCTGGTACTACTCTCGTCCAAGCACGCTTAATTTCGAAGTTCTAATAAAATCTAATGACGACGTGTTGGCGCCCTTTTTGATATAGTAAAAATTCATTAAAAGAATGTAATACAAGATAAAACATGCTCTAATACTAATACACTCACTATAAAACTAATAAAGCGCGTCACAGAGTCCTCGCTTTCTATATCTTCGCTGACGTGTGTCCTACTGTTGACTTGCAATCTCCTTCTCCGACAACAGTCTCGCCTCTCTCTCTCTCTCTCCTCCTTTTCCCTAGTTTCAACCCTAATTGTACTCTCTCTCTTTCGTCAAACCCTAATTCAACCATCTCCCCGTTGAATTTCCTGCCACCATGTCCGCCACCCCACCGGAGACCTACGCTGCCGCCACCGCCGATGACTTCCTCGACCGGATCCTCTCTACTCCTTCCTACACTGACGGTGATGTATTTAAAACTAGAAAGACTAGCTAGATCGCTCTCTTTGATGTCTAAATTGGGTTTGATAGGGTTAAGGAACCAATTATCCCAAAAGCTTAAGTTGATGGATAACATTATACGCCCTCACGTGAATGCTCTTTGAGCTTGAAGCGTGGATAGTGTACAAGTCCACCTCATACCTTGGACTGGAATTATGTAAATATTGAAAGTAGGATGTTATTAGGATATGAACTTGTGACTTCTTAGTCAGTAAAGCTCTGATACCACGTCAAAGAACCAACATCACCAAAAGTTTAAGTTGATGGTTGAAGACTGAGGAATGATTTTATACTCAAACCTGCCTCCTCGTGTGAATGCTTATTGGGCATAAAGTATGGATAATGTAGTGGCCCATCCACATCTTGTGCTTGAAATTGATTGATATATAGAGTGAGGCTATTAGGATATCTCGTGACCTGTTAGTCAAGAAAGCTCTATTACCATGTCAAAGAATCAGCTGTTTCAAAAGTTTAAGCTGATTGGTGAAGCTCCAGTTTTATAATCTAACATGCCCTCTTACGCCACGCGAATGCCTATTAGGCTTAAAGTGTAGATAATGCACAGATTACCCATGAAATTGATTAGTATTTAGAATGAGGCTGCTAGGATTCGAATTCATGACCTCTTAGTCAACAAAGGTCTGATATTATGTCAAAGAGCCAATTATTCCATAAGCTTAAGTTAATGGATGAAGGCTAGGAATGGTTTTATACTCTAACATGATAGTGCAATTGAGTTTTTGGGGGGGGGGGGGGGGGGGGGGGGGGGGGCGCTGGGAGAATTAGAGAATAAGGCTTCTTTAGTTAACATAGGAATTGAATTACCATAGGAAGTTGTATTTCTTAGTAATTCAATTTTTGTGTTGACTTACAAGGAACTAGAATGAAGTCTTTGGTTGCCATGATGGGAAATAAAACTTTCTTGGGGTGCTAGGGGACCTAGTAATTTACTTCCTGCGTGATAAAGGAATTGGAAATTGCTAAGGAATTTTCATTTCCTATATTTTGCCAATTTCTTGTAACCAAACAAGAGGACAAATGCTCACTTCCCATGAATTCCGATTTTCTGCATTTACTTCTGGTAACCAAACAAGACCTAAGAGAGGAACAAGAGGGAATCAGGGGAGGTTGATATACTCAGCATTTGCATTTCATTTGATATCTTTCATACAACCCTAGAGGAACTAGGGAAAGTTACCTAGATTATTGCTAAAATAAAACTAGGTTAAGGGCTAAAGAGGGGGAGGGTAAGGTATTATCCTACTCTTGTTTAGATAAACCTATTAAAGAGGAGTAAGGGTAACGAGGGGTAAATGAGTTATCTTTGTTTAACAATTGGGTAAAATGGTAAGGATAAAGGGTGTTATAGTTAAAATAAGAGCAAAATTGTCCAAGTTTTTTTTAAAAAAAAAAATTACCCTCTCCCTCTTTACCCAAAATTGGGAGTCAAGAAAATGGGGGTAAATTTACCCCCATTACCTCCTTTACTCCTCTTAAAAATTTGCCAAACGCGCTAAGGGTTTATCCCCTGTTGTCCTTATTCCCTGTACCCCCGTTATCCTATTACTAAATGGGGGGTAAAATACTATATACTTAGTGTTATACACGTGATTAATTGATTTTTCTTGTAACAGACGGCCGCGGAGGCACGCTGCTTAACGATGAAAGATTTGTTGAAACGACGTCGTCGATGGTCAGTTCTCAGCTTAGCTCCGGTGATGGTGCGGCTGTATTCACGGGGAATGGGTCCACATTTCCGTTGGACTTGAGCTTGGGCGTCCAGTTCCCAAATGCCAGAGTTGTTAGCGGTAGAGGCTCTCTCGTTAATTCTGTAAGCTTTGGCTGTTCTTGTTATCCTTGCAACTTTGGGATGTTGAATATGCAGAAGTATAGTGCTAGATCTAATGTAAAGTTGCACAGAAACTATATATATGTTGCAAGCATAGCACAATATAACATATTTAATTTCGCAGCAAATTAAAAACCCTCCGTGTTTAAGAAATTGGGAAGTTATCACTTATATACCCTGAGTTTTCAATATGTATAATGGGATACCTTGAGGTTCAAATTTTATTACTTAGGTACCATTCAATAGATTTTTGTTGGAAAATACTAAAGTTGAGCATGATACAACAACATATAAGCATTAGAATTCAATGAGCTTTTGCAAAAAAATGCAGACATGACACACTATTTTGATATTGGTGAATGTTTTACCGTAATTCACCGAATTTTTGTTGGTTGAATATCTGCCAGTATCACTCTTTCACCCACCATTAAACCTGACTTGCAAATATCGTGACCTCATTGTTGTCATCACTGCTGCTTCAAGCAATTGCATCTAGAGGCCTAGTGGTGGTCAGCTGATCTGAGTTTCACTTCTTTGCAACGAGGGTGTTGGAGGCTTAGTTGGAAGCATAGTGATGGTGAGTTGGCAGTGGGGTCTTGGAGCTTGACTTTGGAGCATAGCGATTATATGTTGCCAGTTGCTGCAATGATGCAAGTTATCATGGTTTCGGTAGTAGTCAAGTATGCTAGTGAGAAATGAAGAAAAAGAGAGGGGGGGGGGGGGGGGGAGTTTGATTTACCATATTGAATGGCAATTATCCTTGGTGGTGGCATTGTTAACAATTGCAATCAAGCTAATTTTGGTGAAAATGGTGCATTTAACTACAATTGTTGTAAGGCAAATGACATTTGCAGGCTGTTATGATGATTGCTGCAGGCTGCAATAAAGTTGGTGAATCACAGAGGACCATGAGAGGAAATGGTCATATTTCTTAGAAAATGATTTGTTCCTTCCTTGTTACACTGACCTCTCCCTGGATTACAGTCCACTCCCATGTAAGGGGAAAAAGGAAAAAGATTACCCTGGTTGTAAATTTCTCCCCTAGTGCCAAACACTGCAAAGTGGAACTGAAAGGTTATTTCCCTACTTGCCAAATGACTAGGCCTGAAATTTTCAACTAATGAACAGAGGCGATGCTCAGCAATTTCCCTTTCTCCATTCTCCTTTTCTCTCTTGGGGTAGGGAGATGATGCATGTTGCAGAAAATCCAAAATGGAATCAACTAAGTATCAGTTGTTTTGTGAGTGACTGATCAATCTCACTTATAGTGATTTTTTTTTTTTATTTGGCAGGAAGGACAGTTTGTGCCATTGGCGAATTTGCTCCCCCAAGCTGGACATATATATCACCACCCAGTTCAGCAAACTGATCCTCATGTTCATCAGGTGAATTAAATGTGCATTTGTTATTCTTCTTCTTTGCACTATCACTCTTGAACTTGGGCTGACTTTCTTCTTTTCACATCGTGAAAGTGCTAAGTTTTAGGTCACTGATGCTCATTTTGATGGGCTTGGCTAAACGTGCTATTTTGGGGAAGGTTGCAATGAACGCCTGAAGCATGGAATCACCACCAACCCAGCTACATGGAGTTATTGCTTCTTCTCACAAGTTAAATATAAACGGTGCTAGGCTGTGCAAACAGAATTTTAACACCATTAATATAGGTGATTGATTGAAAAATGTTCAAATTTTGAAGGTGGTTTTCTTAAAAATTAAAAAGTTATGGTGATTAAGTGAAAAATGATAAATATTGAATGGTGGTTTTTGGGAAACCGTTGTTTATTTACCAAACATTTTCTCCCAGAAGAAAATGGCGCAATTTCAAGTTGAATTCTGGGATTCTTTTGTCTTCTCTTTGAATTTCATCTAGTTCTCTTCTGTTTTTAGGATGCTTCATGCGAGGCCTAACTGCAGGTCTTTAGGTTTCGCTCTGTCCTTATGTATGGGTTAAGAGAGTCTATTCAGGCTGCATTTTTTGCACATTTGGTCAAATCATGTTTTTTCTTTTGGGTCTCCATCCTGGTTTAATCATAATCAAGCAGGAAGAATGTCCCTCATACATTAGTGCCTTTATTATTGCAGCTTCTGAAAGATAGAAAGTGACTTTGAGCTGGTAAGTATTAAGACAAAGTATTCTAATGATCTAGATTAACCAAGTTAGTACCTGTGTGAAGGGCCTCTTTGTTGCTGTGCATGTTTTGTGCTGTCGCTCTTTTCTATGGGCGGCCTTTTTTTTTTTTTTTGGGGGGGGGGGGGGGGGGGGGGGGTGTGTGGGAAGAGGGATTGACATGCGTGTGAATGCGTGCTTCAAGTTTCTGTGTGGCACTGGTTAAGCTGCTTGATAGAAAATTGCCAATACACGGTGGTTTCTTTATTTGCTGAATACGTGTTTGATAGGTTTGTTGTAACTTATGTCTCCATACTTGAGCCATACAGTATTGTGTAACAAATTGCTTTCACTGAGTTTTCCCCCTTGCTGCAGGTTTTCCATGGACAAACGTTTAGTGGTGCAGTTGGTGCTGCTCAGAATTCTCCAGGCATACGACCAAAAGTGCGTGCTCGTCGAGGACAAGCTACAGATCCCCATAGCATTGCAGAGAGGGTAACTAAACTGTACTGCTAGCCTATTGTTTTATTAAAAAATAGCAGTACCGGTGTTTATGCAGCTTGATTATTAGGTGCTAGAAGATTCTATCCCCGCGACAACCCCTAGGGTTTGGCTCAGGTTATAAGGCACTTGGACCTGGTGCCTCATGATGGTCTAGGGTCCAAATCACGGCATTAGGTGCAAACAAGTCTTTGGGGTCCACCCTTACACGTAGGGCAACTTTCAACTGGGTAGTGTGAACAACTTGAGGGTTAGTCGAGGGTCGCATAAGCTGGTCTAGACACCCTAGTTACCAAGAAAATAGAATTGCCCTTACCTTCAATATTATGAAGAAGTTATTTTCTCAACACATGAATTTTCTATATTATTTTCTCATCTCATCTAAGGTTGTCAAAGAAGTCAAAATGAGCATGAATGCATGCAATTGCATAATGATTGTGTATTATACCAACTAATATATGGAATCATGTGCATTTGAGATGGCCTCACTCCCTTGGTTAAAAATGAAAGAAATGTTTTATCAAAGGATTGGTCCTAGTAATTTTTTTATTTTTTTATTTTTAGGGTTCATTTACTAGGCACTAATGCACCGGATCCCATTAGAATTCCGAAGTTAAAGCGTGCTTGGGCGAGAGTAGTACCAGGATGGGTGACCTCCTGGGAAGTCCTCGTGTTGTCAATCCTATAAGGTTGGGGGGTCTTCGGAAACAGCCTCTTAGCAGGGTTACACCCTGAAGGGGTAAGGCTGCGTACATCCAACCCCCCAGACCCCGCTTAGGCGGGAGCCCTTGATGCACTGAACTTGTTGTTATTGTTGTTGTTGTTGGTCGTCCTAGTGATATTTTTTTGGATATTGAATTAGAGTGTATGTGACTTACAGATCTTTTGTGAAATGTTGTCTTCTTTGATATCGTATTGAAAGTCTTTATTTCATGTAATTTACAGTTGCGAAGGGAAAGAATAACAGAAAGAGTGAAGGCACTGCAGGAGATTGTTCCGAGCTGCAATAAGGTCAGTATGACTATTTGTCCCTTCGACGTCTCAATCATTTGAATTACCCCGTTGGGATTCGGATGAGGTAGCGATATGGTTCATTTGGTTGGACGAAAAGTATTTTTGTTCCCAAAAAAATACTTCTTTTCAAACTATCTAACCAAAAATGTTTTTCCTTAAAAGTTATTTTGTTTGGTTTAGGACATAATTTTCATTATGTAACTTTGCATGGGTTGAAGTTCAGCACATTAGATTGAACTGAGATAGGGATAGTATGAGGTTAAGAGTAACAATGGGAAGAAAAAAAATGAATTTCTCTTCTGGAGAGGAAGTCAATTTCTCCTGTAAGGAGGAAGATAGTTTCTTTTTAGATTATTTTGTTGCTCGTTCTTGTAATTAAATAATAATAACGGGTGGAAAAATGACTTTTCTTCCAATCAAAAGTAGTCTTGCTTACTCTGAACACAAGTGAGCATATTAGGATACACTATGTTGTTCAAACTGGCACTTTTGTTCTTTGATTGGTCAGTTGCTAATGCTTATACTCCATGTTGGTAGACTGATAGGGCTGCCATGCTGGACGAGGTTCTCGATTATGTGAAATTCTTGAGGCTACAAGTGAAGGTAAATATATCTTCTTAGACATACTATAAACATCTCATTTCTTTTTTTCATTAAAATAATCCCTTGTTAGTGTCTTCTTGTTTGATTCTCACCAAGTTCTTCGTTGGCTTTTCTTTACTTTTTTGTGGTTTGTGGCTTTGCTTCTATTTGCAATGATACGATTTCCGCATATGGCAGGTTCTGAGCATGAGTAGGTTAGGTGGAGCTGGAGCTGTGGCACAACTTGTTACTGAAAACCCGGAAGTGTCTGCTCAGGTATGTGTACAAGTATTCCGTCACACTCCCTTGATAGCATCAATATATAAGAAAATAGACTAGAAATTGGCTACCTGATGCTGTTGTGATGTATTGCGTTGTGAATTTGTAGGGCATGCTCTTCCCTTTAGAGCACAATAGCGTCCTTGGTTCTCCAAATGTTCGAAAACCATCAAACTTACCATAAGCTATACGCACTTCTTATTATCTCAGGAGCAATGGATTGAGGGCATGTTTGGTCAATTTTCTTTTCTAGAAAAGAAAAATTCTTCTTTTGTTTGTTTTTTTTTTTTTGGGGGGGGGGGGGGGGGGGGGGGGGGGGGGGAGGGGAGCCACTTTTACAAAGATTTGAGGGTATTTAGCCTAAAAAGTAAGGTGCTTTTAAGTAGAAGCAAAAGCAGAAACATAGTGCTTCACGAAAATTTTTCAAACAAAAATTAATCAATTAAGAAAGATACTTTTGTCAAAATTGCTTATGGAAAAGTATTTTTCACAACTTGACCTAACAGGCGTTGAGCCTTACTTATAGACAAGGATCGACTTACAGGAGTTTCTCCTATTAAAGGACTGCAAGGAGAGAGAAATGCGGTGGGACTCTCTTGTAACCACTTTTGTTTAGATATGAAGTCCGCCATTCTAGAATTTAAGACCGAAATTGACAGTTATGCTGGATCTCTATGAAGATATGATTCGTGGTACTGTATCCATATTTTGATTGACATAGTGACCCATATAGTTGAAAAAAGACTTATAGATTGTTGTTGTACCATGGGATTGTGCACCTTGAAATTCACCTTGTTTGCTACGCACTCAAGACTTATAGTTGTAGACAGATAGGAAAGTGTCCATGGCAACCAAGCAGACATAATAAGCTTCTATTTTTTCAGAAACAAGGATATTAAACCTAAATCTGTCAAGAAAATAGACTTACTATAGATGTGGGATGCCCTTTTCATGTAAGTTGGATTATGCTAACGCTCCTTGGCAATATGAGATTTCAACTTAACCCCTAATGCACACAGTACAGACCATGTTTTGGCGGTTGTCTCTTTGAGGCATTGGGGGGTGGTTGTTGCACAATATTGACCATGCCAAATCACTGTAGAACACTGGTATTAGATGCATGAACTTCGTACACCAGGCCTAGCTTTGATACTGTATTAAAGGATATGGATCGAACTCTTTTTAGAAAACCAGCTTATTGGAGGAGGAATATCCTCTCCATAAACAATGCCAACTTGATGTAGCACAACTTTTGTTTAAAAACTAAAGTCAATTTTATTTCTTCCGAATCTAAACTAATAAATTATAAAGCTATATTTATTGACAAAAACTAAACCCTATTTGATAATTAAAGAGAGAAATTTGAAATTGATTAGGAAACTACTTCTCTAAATAAAACAACCAAATTATCCTGTTAATCAAAATAAAGACAAATAAAATATCCTGTTGGCTAAAAAAAATTACATTCTATGGTAATTGTATCAAATAACCTAACAAATTACAATCATTAAACCTCTTCTTCGATGCTACATCACAACTGTTTTCTTTTTCCGTTGTATGAATGATCCTTATTACTGATTCCCTCTACCAAACCCTAAAACATATCAGGGAGATGCTATTGAAGACGGAATCCATCAACAAGTGTGGGAGAAGTGGTCAAATGATGGCACTGAACAAGAAGTTGCAAGACTAATGGAAAAGGACATAGGCGCAGCCATGCAATTTCTCCAGTCTAAAGCACTCTGCATAATGCCCATTTCACTTGCTGCTGCTGTCTTCCCCTCTCCACAACTTGATGTTTCCGGCCATGTCAAGCCCGAGCTCAATGCACCATAGTTCATCGTAACTGGTATTAGCCCCTCCCTCGAGCAGTTTTATTGGAACGACCATTGTATAAATTTGGATAGTATTCTATAATGGGATTCACAGCTTCTGCCTTCAACCTTTGTTTGGCTACAAGGTAAAGAGAGGTAAAGGTAATGGGGGGTAAACGCTTACCTCGATTTGGCAAACTTTTTTGAGGGGTAATGGGAGGTTAAAGAGAGAGTGGGTAAAATTTTAAAAAGATTTTCGATTTTACTCTTATTTTGACAATGCTTTTCTTCACTTTTACCCCTTTTATTCAGTTGCCAAACAAAGATTATTCGTTTACCCTTTTATACCCTTACCCCTCTTTATTAGACATACCCAAACAAGGGTAAGATAACCTCTTACGTTCCCCCTCTTTATCCTCCACGCAGTTGCCGAACAAAGCGAAGGAGTTGGCTCAGGTGATAAAACATATAGACCAGGTGTCTTATGACACATCAGATCTGAAATCCAAATCCTATTGCTGGGTAATAACAATCCCTTGGGGCTACCTACTAGGTCTGTGGGTAACTGTTGTAGATAGGAAAACTTTCAAGTGGATGATTAAGCAACCTCTGAGATTGGTCGAGGTGCGTATAAGTAGTTTTACCTTTTTTTTTTTTTATCCTTCCTGTTGTTCCAATAAAACTGTTTTGATGAACCGTGTGTGGAACATGCTTAATAGTGTGTCTTATAGGAATGTATAAATGTTGGTGGATCTTGGATGTAATAGCATTGACCTTGGATGTAAAATAAAAGTTGCAGTACTTCATGTCTGTGTTGCAAGGCTCACATATGGAGCTTTGCCAAGAATGCAACAGTCTTAAGGCTGCGTTTGGTTCAGTTTTTGAATAACTTAAAGTTGTGATAAAGCTTTTTTTGATTGCAGGACTTGCATTTGGTTGGCAGAAAAGATCTTTTTATATCTTTTTCATAACTTAAATAAAAAGATGAAAAAACTGTTTTATAACTAAGTAGAAAAAGATGCAGAACTGGATTTTTTTTCACAACTTATTTAAGAGAAATGCGTTAAAGATATTATATTAATATTAAATTTTTACCACCATGACCTTTTGTAACTTCTTATCACCACTCTCACCGACCACCATACCTTTTATGGTCATGGGTTGCTACATTCACCACTTTTTATTACCATGACCGACTATTATTATAATTCTTTCTTATCTACTATAATTAGCTAATTAAGTTATTAAGTTATTTTTGTGATTATACTAGGTAAGTTATTATTTTAACTCATATTAAAATATTTTATTTTGTAAAAAAGATCTTTCTGCATTGCACAATCAAACACTTCACTGTAAAAAAATACAAATCTTAAATGAATAGATTTTATTCAAACAGATAAGCTGAAAAAAGATAAGTTGAAATAAGTTGAACCAAACGTACTCTAAGGACTTGTTTGGTCATGCTGTTTTTTGGAAATTATTTTTTCAAAAATGACTTTCCAATTGTTTATTATGGGTATTTTCTCTTTCAAATGTTTAATTTTGCTTCTCATTATACTAAAGGAGGAGAACTATTCTCTTATTTTCCTCTAAACTAGAATGTCTTTTTTAAAAAGTGATTTTATGTGGGCTAAATACGAAAAAAAAAAAAAAAAAAAAAAAATTTCACAAAAAGCACTTGTTGCTTTCAAGTTGGAACATAAGAAAAAACATCGATCCAAATGGAACCAGAGAATGTAATAAACACTATCCATCAGGGCCTTATTTTAATAGTAGGAGGCAAGTGAAACGATAAAGATTGCTTTAGACCAAAAGGTTTGGAGTTCGATTTCTCCCTTGAACCTCTCCATGAGGAATCTTTGACTTAACTGCTCCTGTGAAATATGAGTTGCCGCACAGGCAAAGATTTACCGTATAACTGGATTTCTCGTTAGCAAAAAGAATGTAGTAGACACTAGTCTTGGGTGGTGCCTTGTTTCTTCTACATAGTGGATGTTCTTTACAATTGGCTATGGTTATAGTTTGTAAAATACAATACAGGAATTAATGCAATTTAAATTTTTGTGTTTTATCTGACTCTATACATAAAAAGTTTGTCAAAAGTTCACTGACTTACAAAAAATTATAAATGATTACAATGACATTTATAACAACTTTTTCTCAAATGATTAGAGTGGAAATGAACACAATTTTGTGAATTTTCACTTCTATTGGATGATATTATCTATAATAGCAGCAGTAAAAATCATAATACATAGTAAAAAGTAATGTTTAAAACAATTATTAGGAAGTCGAAGTGGAAAATTTTGTAAAAAATGCAATATTGATACTTAATTTTGGTTTTAAGTAAGATTAATTTTAACTCGTTTTTTGCTTTTTATTCAGGAAAAAATATGAATACTTGTTATAAAATGCGCATTATACGACTAACATAGAAAAACATGTATTTTACCTTATTTTTAGCAATCATTCATAAACATTTTTTTCAAGCGTAAAAATATGGATACATATTTAATAATATCAATTGTACACATATATTTACTAACTATGGCTATAACTGCAGCGCCAAAATTGTTGCCATTAAAATTGTGAATGACTTTGTTTGACCACTTCAACATCGAGAATAACTTTCGAGACGGATATCCATTAAGATCAAGGCACACACCCATTGAACATCGAGAATAACTTTCGAGATGGATATCCATTAAGATCAAGGCACACAAATGGGTTTAAGCCCCAATCCCTCTGCTGTATCATATATTATCTTTTTAGAAATGAGTGGGCAGTTGAATTAGTCAATAGTCATATCTCGAGCTCGAACTCGGAGTAACGAGCAAAGGTCAATAACTAGATCTCAAGCTTGCAGCCTCGAGCTCGACCAAGGAATTCCTGCGAATTTCCAATTTGTTGCAATGAGTAAAAGTACAATGACCATGAAAATAAAAGTTCAGATTGGAAAAAATCCACTTTACATTGTGACGTGACGTGACGCATTGCCAAGTGTGGCCTTGCATGGCCCACCAAGTTCACTCTAGACCCAGGGGACTTCAACAAGTCCAAGGTATTGGGGTATATAATGACACTTTTCCATGTACATATATTCGGGGTCGGGTTGGGTCAGGGTTCAATTATTTCGGGTTTGGTCCATTCTAATTTCAGGTTGTCTTGGGTTTCAGTGAATACTGGGTCAGGTTGTAGAGTTTTAGGTCACTATAATTCTACTATTTGACGTCTTCATTGCAAGAACTATTTACAAAAGCTTAAAATATATTTCAGGTTGTAGAGTTTCAAGTCACTATGTTGGGGTCGGGTTGGGTTAGGATTCAATTATTTCGGGTTTGGCTCCACTTTAATTTCAGGTTGTCTTGGGTTTCGGTGAATTTGAGGTTAGGCTGTAGAAATTTTTTTTTTTGAACGCAGGTTGTAGAGTTTCAGGTCACCATAATTCTACTAGCTGGAATCTTCATTGCATGAACTATTTATAAAAGTTAAAAGTATATTTCAAATAATTTATATTTCTTATCATTATATTTATTGTATTATCAATATAAGTGTTAAATAATCTGTTATGAAGTTGTACTCTGAACAAATAATAATTACCATTGTATTTAAACACTTTTGGTTAATTTGGGCTACAAGTCGGTTAGGGGTAGAGTTTGGGTCATTTTGTGTCAGGTTGCTTTGGGTCAATACTGAGTCGAGTTAGGTTAAATTGATTATCGTGTCATTTTCAGGTCATACAAAGAACGGGCCAGGTTAGTTTGAAGTTGTATTATTTCAACTTTGGATTCAATTATTAAAGACAAATTCTTGGTTTAGATCGGATTGGTTTACAGTATTTTCATGGCAATTGGTTTTGCCATCTTTACCCACATGGCTCGGAAGATTAATGTTTTGTTTGGCAATTAGATAAAGGGGATAAAGAGAGGGGTTGGGAGGGGAGGGGGAGTAAAGTAATATCCTATTCGTATTTGGATACGCCAAATTAAGTGGATCAGTGAGTTATTTTTGTTTGATAATTGAGTAAATGTGTAAGGGTAAAGAGAATTATAATTAAAATAAGTCAAATTTTTCGAAAATTATCAAAAGTTTACCTTACCCTATTTACCCCCAATTTTACAGTTGAAAAAGTGGGAGAAAAAGAGGATAACGAGGCGTAAAAGGGAGTAAATTTTTACCCCCCCCCCCCCCCCCCCCCCCCCCCCCCCCCCCCAAAAAAAAAATTATCCTTCTTATGCCTTGTTTGGCAATTGGATAAAATGAGATAAAGAGGGAAAAAGCTGGAGAGAGTAAGGTAATATCCTTAGTTGGATATGTTAAATTAAAGGGTTAAAGGGGATGAGAGTAAAAGGGAATAAATAAGTTACATTTATTTGACAATCGGGTAAAGGGAAAGGACAAAGAAAGTTACCTCTTTTTGACAACGGGATAAAGAGGGATAATTTTTTACCCCTGTTTTGGCACATTTGTTCTAGGGGTAAAAGGGGGTAAGAAACTTTACCCCCCATTATCCCTTTTTACCCCCAATTTTTTTAAACACAAAATTGGGGACTAAAAGAGGATAAGGATAATTTAAATTTTTTTTTTGGATATTCTTACTTTTATTTTAACTATAACTTTTTTTATCCTTACTCCTTTACCCAATTACCAAAGAAGGGGAACTCATTTATCCCTCTTTACCATTACCCCTCTTAATTTGACATATCCAAATAAGGGTAGGATGTTACATTACCTTCACACTCTTTAACCCTTTTAACCCCTCTTTACCCAATTGCCAAACAAAGCATTATAGTTAAAATAAGGACAAAATTATCCAAAATCTTTAAAAAATTTAACCTCACCTCCCTTTCCCCCAATTTGAAGATTAAAGAAATTAGGGGTAGAGAGGGGCAATAAGGGGCAAAATATTACCCTTTATTTACCCCTCGAACACATTTGCTAAACAAGAGTAAGAAATTACCCCTATTATTCTTACTCTTTTTTACCTCATTGTCAAACAAGGGTTAATATTTTATCAAACGGAAGTAAAGATTTATCGTTATTATCGTTATTCCCTTTTATCTCCCATAGGGGAGTAAACGAACAGAGTATTCAATGAACTACTCGTGTTCGAAATTGATTAGGGCTCGTTCGTGTTCATTAGGAGGACTCGATAGCTTATCGAGCTGAGTTCGAGCAAGCTTGATAAGCTTAGCGAGTAGAGATCGAACAAGGGGATGCTGGGCTCGCTGATGTTTACGAACAGTTTGAAAAGGGCTCGATAAGGGTTCATTGAAGGACTCGATATGAGCTCGTTAAGGGCTTGTTATGAGTTCGATAATAGCTGGTATGGTTCAAAATTGGCTCAATAATAGCTCAATAATAACTTAAAAAGCTCGGTTCGTTATTGAGCTCAACTCGATTGTAAGTTTGGCTTGATTTTAAACTCGATTGGGCTCGATAATGAGCTCGACTCGGCTCAATAAGCCTAACAAATCGAGTCAAGCCGAGTATCGAACACAATATATTCTTATTCAAGAGTGGTAACAGACGCAAGACCCGCAAGAACGAGGGAAAATCCGAGGACCAGGGTTGAAAAGGAGCAGAAAATCTCTGAAACGGGTCTACCAACAATACCAAATCCTGTCAATCTTGACATAGGGAGATACAGGGAGAGAGAGAGAGAGAGAGAGAGGACATGAAGCATTCAATTGGGCGCTTAGGGATCTTATTCTGGGTGGTACTAATTGGAACCATTTTGATGGGCAAATCTCTATCAGAAACTGTCACATTTGATGAAGCCAAGCTCCTCAGAGACGAGGTATTCTTTATTCATATATGCTTTCATAAAAAGAATCGATTTTGGATGTAATTTTCGAGTAATTATAGAGCATGATTTGAAATTCAGCAGATTCAGTAACCCTAGATTGGTACTCTGTTTTTCAATTCGTACGTATTCTGGTTAAGATTTGCCGGGCATTTTAGGTTTGACCCACAGAGTTGGCATACATGAAATGGGCGTATAGGCCGAAGTGGGTTCTGTTATAAAACTAATTGGCATTAGGTGGAGTGATTAATTAGGTTTGCATATTGATCTCCTCTCTTATGACTCCAATGGGAGATTCAACTAGACACTCACACGTGGAGTCCCTAAAAATGTTCAATTGAACCTCGCATTTTGAATGTAATTAAGATTCAAATGTCTCCGCTCGTTGTTATCTATTGTAGTTAATTTCAGATTCGATTGTGTTTTTGAGATTAGGGTTTTGGATGTGATTCAAACCGGAAGGAATTGTTACACGGATCTGGGATAGAGTTGGGTATTGATGATTTGTTCACATTGGGACTACAGTGCGTTTTGATTCTCCCTGGCTTGGAGGATTCCGGGTTTCCAAACCTGGAGCTTAATCAAGCTCTAGAATGGCAAAGTTCTTATCTTGTTATCATATTTCCTGCTATTTTAGTTTTAGTATAAGGTTGGGTATTCATTTAATGGAATTTATCACTTAGGTATTATAAGGTTTGGGCATTTATCACCTAGGTTCTATGACATTTTAATTTATACAATCCTAAAGGTTTCAAAACTCTCTTAGGTACCCTAAGCCAAAACTTGGTGAATTTTTGTCCAAATCCAATCAAATTTCACTATAAAGCGTTGATGTGGTACATGATTACAAGTTTACAACGATACAATGAGTTGTGTCAATGTTTTCAATGAAAATTTAGCGAATCATGAAAAATAGGAACATATCCAGTGCCTCAAGGGCTCCCGCCTACGCAGGGTTGGGGGGGGGGGGGGGGTCGATGTACGCAGCCTTCCCCCTTCAGGGTGTTAGCGAATCATGAAAAATAATTTCACTAAATTATGACAAAAAGAATTCTCTATATTAGCAAAATAATGTGTCATGTTAGCATTTTAAGACCAAAAATCATAATATTATAATAGATAACACCTATATATTGTTATAATTATTTTCCCTGATAGCAATTTCTAATAGAAATCTACCGCATTTTGGCAAAGGGTACCCCGATTGATATAATTTTGAAACTTGGGGTATTTGAGTGTCTTTAAAGCTCAGGTTATTTTATTGTATGTATTGAAATGTTAGGGTACTTGGGTAATGAATCCTCAAACTTTAGAGTACCTAAATGATAATTCCCGAAATTTAGTGATGTCTGTTTCATTTGATGGTACTGAGAGCTGTGCATGTTTGCAGACATTTCCCTTTCTGATTTTGCCATGGCTATCGTGCGCTGCGATTGAATCTGTCAATGTTATGTTTGTCAATTATACTTTGTTGTTCATTATTCTTCATATGGCAAGTTTTACACCCTTTTACATCATCATTTGGATTATGTTATTAAAATACATGTTTTTTGGACTAAAATATTTTTTCATAAAGTTTATGGACTAAAAAATTAATATAGCAGGCCTCAGGATACTAATATGAAATTTACCCTTAATTTTATGTCAAAATTTGAAGGTGTCTTATAAATTGTGAACATCAAATGTAGTGTTGTTTCTAACTATTTCTCCTCCTAATCATCATGGCATGAGTCCTATATTTGCAACAAGCAACATGGATTTCCCGCCAAAATTTCAACTCTACTGATGATCCTCTTTTTGCTTTGCTTGGATTTTGTGTACTTGAACTGGTTACTACTTTGAGCAATCACCTATTCTTGTCTGCTGCTAATGGTGTTATTCTTTCACCTGCCTTTTAGTGGAGATGAACTCATTTCTGAATCATAAAACCTTTCTAATTTCTATCCTTTTATGTAGTTTGCTGAATGGCAGGGGTTGGTATTAGTTGCTTCGTTTACATAGTTAAGCATGCAGAGTAACTGTGGAAGTAAGCCTTAGAACCAGGCCCGTGTTTTTTGTTTGGAGATAATGCTTTACCTCTCATGTTGTAGGTTTGTGATATGTTCTACCATGCATTTAATGGATACATGGAGCATGCCTTTCCACTCGATGAATTGAGACCTTTATCATGTGATGGTGAAGATTCCCTTGGTGGTTATGCCTTAACTTTGGTAAGAAATGAGTTTTCTGCTACAATATGCATATCCCCTCCCTCTTTCACCTTTAGGAGGGGATTGTTGAATCAGACATCCCTACTAAATCATGACATAAAATTCCTTTTGTCTCAGATTGACTCTTTGGATACTTTGGCTTTGCTTGGTGATAAAGAGAGATTTACTTACTCTATTGAATGGATCAGTAAAAACCTCCGGTTTGACATTGTGAGTATTGGATCTTGAGAATTCATTATCTGGTAACTGTTGGTTTCCAGTGTGCCACCTGCTAAGCACATATAAATGTTATTCGATTCACGCCTCTTGTACTTTTCTATAAATTGAAAAATCTTTATTTAAAAAAAATCAGAAATATGCATGCATAGCTGAATATGGTTGTCAATTTCTTCACCTCTGTGTATGGCAAGGCATCTGATATTCTGAAATTTAGCGTTTCCCTGATGTGGTTTGATGAGAGAGAAAGGACCAGAAGAGTGAGAGAAAAGAACATAAAGTGTTCTACTTTCAGTTGTTTGGTTAGAAGAGAGAAAAAGGTGATGAAAGGAAATCCATAGTTTGCAATTAACTTTGTTTTAAATGACCTAAAGAGCCACTTCCTCTTTTTTGCAACGTCACCAATTCCTATCAGTTGGTGAGAATTGTAAACTGTGAGCCTGGGGTCTGTGTTCCCTAGACCTACATAACTTACCAAAGTGCACGGAAGGAGTGGGTGTGAAAACATATCTGCACTGAAAGTGTAAGATTGTTGTATTTCTTTTGCTTGGTTGTAGTGATTTTCTGTATTCTTTGAGTTTAAGCACTCTGTTATGTTCTTCTGCATGCATATTTAATCAATGCCGTTAGTTTTTGTCTGAGCTAGTTCTTGACGAGTAGCATTTTACTCGTGAATCTAAAGTTTGGCTTTTGTGGTCACATTTGCAGAATCAGACGGTATCTGTTTTCGAAACTACTATCCGTGTCCTTGGAGGTTTGCTTTCTGCCCACCTTATTGCCAGTGATTATGCTACGGTATTGTTTTCTTGTATTATGCATCTGAATGAAGTATGATTAACGTCAAATCTTTGAGAGTAATAAATGGGGCAATTTACTTACGCCCTTAGAGTCTCAATAGAGGGAAATCTCAATTACGCATGAATGGAAATAAAGCACCCGCTTCTTCATATGCTAGTCCAAGTCAACGCTTGTCCATGTAGGCCCTGTTCTTTATCCCTTCAAAATTTCAGAATTGTACTTGGAATAATATATTATTCTCTCTTCTTTTGGTTAAAATTGATAAAATCTAGCCATATTAAGCACTTCTTGCTTGAAACTTCACGTCAATAACTTTACACCAGGAAGAATTGCGTCAATTTAATATTTGTAGAGAGAGTTATGGCATTTTGAAGATTCATACAAAGATCTATGCATGTTCCCAGCGCATAGTCTTCTACAAATTTGAAAACATGTTCAATCTTCGGGAGAAAGAACCTCTTCTTGTCTGCTGAAGTTTCGTTTTGAAAAAGATGCGTAGGACATTTGGGTTCTTTAATTACATACATATTCTTAAAAATTTGTCAGGGTTGCATGAGATGTGTTTTTCCAATGCAGGGAATGAGAATTCCGTCGTATGACAATCAGTTACTTCACTTGGCTGAGGATCTTGGCAGGAGAATACTGCCTGCCTTTGACACTCCCACAGGTGCTATTTGTTGGAGATTTTTCTCTGTCTTTGCTTAAATTTTTTTGTTAGTAGTTAATACCTATTTTTAGCTATGTAAGCGATTATGTCAGTGAGCATACCTGGTTGCTTGACTGGGTGGCATGATCATTAACTGTGAATTCTTTTAAATCCATTAGAAACCAGAATGGATGAAAACATGGACTCTGGGCACAATATAGATAAGTTATTTGGTACCTCCATTCTTGGATTGGGATTCATTTATTTTGAGAAATTGACAAAGGAATTTAATGCTAAAGGATAATATTTATTTGCGCTTCGAAAGCATCTTACACTTTCCTATGTGAAAGCACAAATCCTAATTCATGCTTTTGCACATTCTCTGAGTGTGTTGGAATGTAATTGGAATTGGAGTGCATATAACTCTCTTTATGTTCCAATGTGGTTGAATATATAATCTATTTTCAACAGTTATTCACCTGTGATTGAATACATTTCAATCGCTTTTCCTCGTACTTTTTTTAAGTAAGGACACATATAGTAAATGACAACAACCTCAAATAAAGGAATGTTCAAGGGAAGAAACAAGCAGCACCTGGCTCTGTGCTAGGCTAAAAATCATCCGTGAAGTTTGACATGGTACTGCAGAATTATATATTCTGCCATGAACTGCTTTAATCTGGATGTCTATCCTAGGAAATTTATACTTTTCTTATTCCAAAGATCATGGATTATAGCATCTATAGCAGCCTTCAGCACCATGGAAGGGGCTGTCTTATTCATCCAGTGATGAGCGGTCTTGTGAAGCCATGAGGAATAGTAAAATGAATGCGGACAGTAGAAAGGTCCTCATCAATTTGATAGCAGGGGATCATGCTGAATGCAGATTTATATATTTCCGTAAGGGCATGTTTGGTCGGGGTGCAAAGGGGATTAATGTTTACCCCTTATATCATTCACCCATGAGAACTAAACAAAAAAGGCACCAGCAGCCATTGCAATCAAAAGGTGTGAAAAATTTTGCACTATGGGGACTAGAGCAATAATCCATGTTGGCTACAAGATCGTATAATTGGCTTGTGAACTCGTCCCTCATCATGGCCACCATTGTTTCCATCTTCAAACCTAGGAAATGTGGATAGATGGACCTATGTACAAATTGTAAAATACTGAACATCCTTAATCATTTGCTTGGAAAATCTTTAGCCCCTTAATGTTTACTCCAACTGTTACCCTTTTAATGTTTTACCCCTATCTTTGACCCCACACCAAAGGTGACCCAGCAGTTAAGATCCATGATGTAGAAATTATGGATAAAAGGATGGGAGCCTTCATAAATTGCGGAGAAGAGAAAGAAGGTATTACATGTCATGGAGTTAGTATTCGTTGCTTTACAAATCCTAAAACACGCTTGTTGTTTCCATTACGGTCAATCTGCCTCTATTGGGGATATGTTAATCTTTGTTGTCGTTCCCTGTGATATATTGTACAATATTAGCGAGCTAAGGAAACATATATTTCCTACAACTGAAAGGTAATATTATTTCCTTCATTAATATGATAGTTTCGAGCCGTGTATTTGTTGCAGGAATTCCTTTTGGATCAGTGAACTTGCTGTATGGAGTTGATGAACATGAAAGTAAGGTGAATCCTCTTTGCTGTCATACAATAATTGTACTCTTGTTCTCAGTACACAAGTCAGCAGCTGTTAGTTTAGTCAATTTCTCTTGTGCATGCACATTTGCAAGTCACAGCCATCATTGAATTTTTAACTTCTTTCTTGCCACATTTTACTTCTTTAGTTCTGAAACAAGTAACCTTGTTAATTATTTTTGCTGGTTCAGATCACATCCACAGCTGGTGGTGGGACTTTGACCTTAGAATTTGGGATTCTGAGCCGTTTGACGAATGATCCTGGTATGTACTATGTGACATGCTTATCCCCCAACAAAATATGGTTGCATTAATGCAAGATTTTCTTTCTGAATATGGATGATGTTAAATACCGAAGCAAATGCTGGCTTTGGTGATATAGTACTATTTTCTTTTAGCTGCCCGGCATTGCAGACATTGTTGCATATGTTGGCATTTATTTAAGATAGCCTTCATCTGCGGCTATATTTAGATAGATGTGGGTCAGTTATCTAGCGGCTATCTTTAGATAGATGTGGGTCAGTCATCTAGTGTTGTGCACCTATTTCTTTTTGTTGAAAAAGGTTTTTGGGTTTGCAGCATGAGTTGTTCCGTTCTAGGAGTCAATTTTAAATTCCATCCATGCCTTTTAGATGACATGAAGGAACGTGTAATCCTTTGTTAATCTCGAGTCGGTGGATCACAATTATCTCATTTATTTCTGCTGTGTGTTACATACATGCTTTTTTCTTTTCCTGGATTGCAGTTTTTGAGCAAGTTACTAAAAATGCAGTTCGTGGGTTATGGGCCCGGCGTTCCAGGCTAAACTTAGTCGGTGCTCATATAAATATATTTACGGGTGAATGGACGCAAAAGGTACTTCCATATAAATGTTAAGTGAACTAAATTTTTTTGGCATCTGGAGTTATAATGTGTTTGGTCATTGGGCCAAGTTTAGATGCTGTCATTGATTAGGCATTCTTGAAGATGCTGAAATAATTTGAACTGCCCTTACATTTTGTTATTAACACATGTTTGGATTCTGAGCAACAGCTATTTTTCAGTACTACTGGAGATGTTTTACATATCTATACATTATGTTATAATTGCTTGTTGACGTGCAGGATGCCGGGATTGGCACGAGTATTGACTCATTCTATGAATACCTTCTAAAGGTCAGTGTTTCAAGGATCTGGATTATGAAATTTCCTCTAAGGAAATATGTTGATTTGGTGCCATGGGTTCAGTGATATTTATTCGTACTGCATCTATGTCCAAATCAGGGCTATTCTCATAATCTTCAGTAGTTCTCACTGTATCATATTGTGTGTTCTGAAGTCTTGGACTCTTGTATGAGTATAAGGCATGGGTATGTGCAGAGGTTAGATTTGCTATTTTTGTTAGATTTTCAAGTGTTTTTGGTTTACTTCAAGTTCATACCATGCTGATCCCAAAAAAAAAAAAAACCAAAAAGGGTTGATAGTGCCACTGGTGTTTGAAGGTATTAATCTCTCATTTTTTTTTTCTTCTGTTCTTTTTTTCGGGAGTTATTAAGAGTTGAAGTAACAGATGTCATTAAATCTTTTAATTAAAAGGTAGAAAATCAATAGTGAAACCATGTACGTGGAATGATTCTGAAGAAGTCTCATGTGGCTTGACCTTCCTGGAGCGCGAATTACATAATGATTCAATCCTGTGGCATTATTAGATAATGACACAACAATAAGGCTGTGTACATCCACCCCCCAAGACCTTGTTCAGGCGGGAGCCCTTAAGGCACTGGGTTTGTTGTTGTTGTCACGATAATGTGCAGCAATGCTGTTGGTTTAGGTTGAAGCGTCTCAACAGTTGCCTTGCTGAAGTAATGGGGGTATAACAAGATATTTTGGATTAAAAATGCTGGAATAAGGATTGATGGGTACTTGTTCAGAAATTCTGAGAACGCCCTAAAAAGTTCCTGCAACCGACTTGTATTTAATGAATTGGGTACTTGCTTTTTTTTTTTTCTTTTTATATTTTTTCATGTCATTATCCTTAATTTGTAATTAGCTTCTACGCTGTTAGATCCCGTTACCTGTTTACCATGTTTCATGGGCAACGGTTAATAGTTTTCTCAAGCATGAGAGTTGACGCATAAGTGCTTGATTGTAGTTTTAATATTGACTGGATTGAATTAACCAAAAAAATGATTAAGTCTATGTAATTCTTTCCCAGGCTTACTTGTTATTTGGAGATGAGGAATATCTTTTCATATTTCAAGAAGCTTACGAAGCTGCCATGCACTATCTCTTTAGCGATCCCTGGTACTCGTTCGTTTCAGCCAATTAGCCAGTTTGCAATATTCTTATTGTTTCTCCTTCTATCTATACTTATCTTTATTGTTAAATTACATTATTCTTAGGTACGTGGAGGTAAATATGGATTCTGCTGCTATTGTTTGGCCATTGTTCAATAGCTTGCAAGCGTTCTGGCCTGGATTACAGGTAACACTTCCTCCCACGATTACTTTGGCTCATTACTGAAGATTATGGGCATCCTTCGGTGACTTGAAGTTTTATTATTGATCAGAGTGTAAGCAAAGCTGATATCATTGATTTTAAAAGGTTTTGGCCGGAGACATTGATCCTGCTAGTCGCACTCATGCTGCCTTCTTAAGTGTTTGGAAGAAATATGGCTTCACTCCCGAAGGCTTTAATCTTGCTACAATGAGTGTTCAGGTATCATATCAATCTTTTTTATGCTTTACGACGGTTCATTGTTAAGAAAGCAACTTGAACTTTAGGATATACCACATTAGTTGGACAAGTTTGCAATGTTGATATCTATGAATTTAGAAAATAGAATCCTTTCCGGGCTTCAACATTACTCTATTGCATGTAGTGGACCTTTGAGTCGGTGCATGCAACACAGGGTTAGTTGATGTGGGTTAGCTCAAGATTGGGAGAGGAGTATCCTTCTAATAAAGTTTTATTTCGTAGAAAAGAGGATAGATGTTTTAATGTTATTCTCCGTAACTAAAATTGTGATTCACTAGTGTATTTGGTTAGAAAGGAGTGTTAGGATTTTTAAAAATCAATACACAACTGTTAATTTCCTATGGGAAAATGTAGTATCCTTAGGAGCTCTTTGGACAAAGAGCGTGGGGGATCCACCAACATAGTTTTAACTAATTTACAGAGATATTGGAGGGCTTGATGTCATTAGCATGACTGTAAGTTTGAGGACATTTTTCCCCAACTTTTTGTAAATTATTTTTCTCCTAATATTATTTCTTTTTTCAACAAAAAAAAAAAATTGTTTACACTGGTATATTAGACAGTCATGTGGTGATTGGTTTCTAAGACAATAGTTTGTTGAACCTGTCGTTGGCATCTCTTATGTCGCAGCCGTAAATTAGAATGAAAGCTAGTAGCAATGCCTATTTATAGATGCTGGAATGTGCCATCAATAACAATTGTCCCTTTTCATGTTTCTAAACGTACGCCTATGTTTTAAGCATTTGAGTGTCTAATCTCCCTTATTGATTGAATTTTTGATGCTCCTTGTATGACTAATGTATTTATTTGGTTAGTATAAGTTCCACAAATGTCAGTTGCCTTCTGATACTAAACTTGATTTTCAGAATGGGCAAAAAAGTTATCCTCTGCGGCCCGAGTTAGTTGAGAGTACTTACTGGCTTTACAAAGCTACAAGAGATCCCAGGTTGGCTTCTAACTTGTGAGAATCTGTTTCCACAGAAACAAGTTATGTCTTTTCTTTTGTTTTGCTTCACTGAGGAAGGGAAAAGGTTGAAAAGGAAAGGCGAAGAGGGAGGGGGGGAGAGAGAGAGAGAGAAAGGGGGGGGGGGGGGGGGGGGGGGGGGGGTGAAAATGAATCAAGAATTTGATATTTAATTTCCCTTTTTCTGGTCAGTGGGAGCTTTAACCCTCTTTTCCCTTAAACTTGCGCAATTGGTAAAGCTGAAATAGGTTGGAAGAGTGAGACTGCCAGTTCAAATGTCCTTGAAATAGGTGGTTGTGGATATATATGGCGAAGTTTTTATTTAATTGCCATCCTAAGACAGGACAAATATATTCATAATTCAAAGCCTGTGTGCTCTACATTCTTATTCTTCTTTTTTCTCCCCTCCCCCCCCCCCCCCCCCCCCCCCCCCCCCCCTCCCTCCTGCCGTAGATAAGCAAAGTTGGAGATTTGAACCTAGGACCTTTTGTTTTAAGCCTCGGCCTTGATTCAAGGCCTCTTTGGCTGTATTTGCTTTACCATTTGACTTCTCTTTCCAATCTAGGAGTTTTTATATGAGTAGACGCATCCGCTTTTATTTAATTGACAATGCTTATGGTACCTTTTACCTTGTACTAAACTACTTCTATTTTCCTATGAAGGTATTTGGATGCAGGACGTGACATAGTAGCCAGTTTGCAGTATGGTGCACGGTGCCCCTGTGGATATTGTCACATAACAGACGTAGAGGATCACAAACAGGAAGACCACATGGAGAGCTTTTTTCTTGCTGAAACTGTAAGATTATTATTCTATATCACAATTCATTTTGATCATTGAATAAAAATCTGACTGTATATGGTAGCTCTATTCTGACCTGGACCCTATTTGTCAATTTGTTGGTATTTTGCCTAGCCACGAGACTCGTAAACTGTTGTATTAATATGGTTTGAGTCGATGATATAAGCCTGATTTGTCATTGGCAGGTAACGTTTGCCAATTATACAACTTATTTCACTAATAATTGAGAACTATTCCGCATCACCCTGAAATTCTTGAAATTCGTGCAGAACATGCTTTGGCTTAATTCAATCATTTTTTGTGTGAATATCACAGCATATCCAACTCAACAGTTTTGCCGGTATTTGTTTGTGGTTCATCGAAAATTTTGTCAAATAATATACAAGTGCAGGTAATGATTTTGGGCTTTACTAATTTCTTCTCTAAATGGGTTTCTCGCAGTAAAAGTTTTCTTTCTTTCTTTCTCCTTTTTTTTTTTTTTTTTTTTTTTTTTTTGTATGCTATGCATGAGCTGACAAAAACTGCTAATAGCAAAGCATAATGAAGCAAGTCGGGTTCATGGTACAACAAGGAGAGTTGGCTTGCATAAGCTAAATGTAATGTAATTGTTTCCCAGTGTGATCAAAATAATGGCCAGCGCTGTACTTTCCTTGGCCAAGTTACTGAAATGCTAAATTGTTGCTTGCTTGCTACATTTGGAAGCTTTTTTCGGACATGTGCTTGTTGTGCCAACACATCGTATCGTATTAGATTCACTATAAGACGTAAATTTTGTTACATCGCGAATGTAGTAAAAAACAGCCTTGTTGCTTTGAGCTAAAATATTATTATGGCATACTCTACTGCTCTACCTTGCCCATTCTCCAGGACCATCCGATGGTGATATATTTACCAGCATACTTACAGACAGAAATATGGTGTAGTCGGTGCATTTTGGAGTCTTTTTGATGTGGTACGACCTAATTGCGTCGGAAAGTACTACACAAAAAGAGTTTATGATTAATTAGGAGTCCTTTTAGTGTAATTTTTATTTTCTTTTAGTTTGAGTCAAATCTGGATTCGTCATAGTTTCTTTAATCTAGAGTTTCCAATTAGGATTAGTATGATAAATTGTAAGATTATAATTTTCTTTATCTTAATTAGATTTGTATTAGACTTCTTTGTCGTTTTAGATTTAGGGTATCTACTCCATAAATAGGATTGTTGTGTACCTTATGGAGAGAGCTTTAATTAAAATTGAATCCAGAGTTTATAATTGTGTTAGAAATTATAAGGTTTTTCTTTGTGCTACGTCACTTTTTCTCAGCTCCTAATGGCAGTGCATCTTCACTTGTAGGTTAAATACTTGTGGTTGCTTTTCGATTTGGCAGTCGGTCCCGATAATCTTGTTGAAAATGGACCATACAAGTAAGTATCATAAATCACTCAGATTTAGATTTTGTCATTTATATGGTAAGAAGTCCACCTAGTGAAGGTGGGATTCGATCCCAAGTCTCAGGTGCCACCCAGTTGAGTTAGCTGACACTTTCAACTTAGATTCAGATGTCTCCTTGATTTTCATTTCATTTATCATTTATCCATTTCCAGATACATCTTCAGCACTGAAGGCCACCTATTGCCAGCAACCCCACAAATATCTTTAGTACGCGAGCATTGCTCATATTATGGTGCATACTGTAATAGCGGCGGTTTGAGACACGCGTCGAATGCTTCTGACATCCCAAAGGAGTCTCAAGAAATGAATGGCAGTAGTGTCTACAGCGGTTGGCGCCTCGGTGAGCTTCCATTTGGCTCGATTGGTAGAAAGGCCTATTCTACCTCTGGATTGATCAAGGTTAGTTCAGAGTGTCATACTTTTCGATCTTATGTTACCTGTTCTTATTAGTGTCCTGAAGCATGTGTGTTGATAAAGGTACTTTTAACACCTGAATACTTTAAAATAGATCAATATCATAGATAATCTTAGGGCCTGTTTGGTATCTTTTTCTGTTGTAGTTTTTGGTTTTTTAAGCTCAAAGTATATTTTGCGAATATCTTTTTTTTCTTTTTGGTTTCCTATTTCAAGATTTCACTCAAAACAAGAAAAATCTGAAAGCAAAATAGCAAAAAACGAGAAAAAATCATTGCTAAATTATTACAGGTAGTTTCTATAAAAGAAAGCTAAAAATTGCAAACGGGAAACAATACCGAACATATGCCCTTAAAAGATAGCCAAGTCTGACCTTCGGATAGATACCCGTGTCCGACTCCTATACTCAAGTATGGGTAACATAGTTCAAACCTTTTAACTTCTTACTTGAGCTCTACGTATTCATTTTTCTGTGCTGGGGAGGTGGGGGTGGCGTGCTTCCAAAAACTCCAAGAAAGAAAAAGAAGTACCAAGAACTAGTTTTGTGGTAACTGACAAATATAAATGCAATAATCCATAGGATTCTGGTATTTGAGATCGAAATCAGTGGGAATAGGTTACATTTACATGCCTCTAATGTAGAATGTTGTGACATTTATGGCGAGCTTAATAATGTATAAGTTGTCAGCACCATCCATAAACACTGAACCCTACATGCCTCTAATGTAGAATGTTGTGACATTTATGGCGAGCTTAATAATGTACAAGTTGTCAGCACCATCCATAAACACTGAACTCTAAATCGTAAAAACAACAAATACAAAACAAAGTGGATTAGGAGGAATCAGGAATATTGGAATTTAAGTGGTTCGACTGAAACCCACGTCAACGGGGGGAGCAATAAAATTCATTATATAAACCGAGGATTAAAATTTTCTTCTTGCTCGCTCTACTACACTAGGCACAATAAGGCCCTACTTATAGGCCTCAAAAAACTGCAACACAGGGAGTCCAAGCATCACCGGATATTACTGCAATTAGATTCACTAAATGTGGCCATTTGAAAGGCCTCAATAAATTCAATCATGAATATGGCTTTTCTTGGAAGACCATTAGTCTCATACTTAGCAAAAGTTGCTTTTGAGCCTTAATTTTGCACAATTTGAATGAAAAGAATACAATGATGAACGTTAATACCCTTTGATAGTTTTTAATATGTTGGTATGTTTTAATAAATTAAACACATTTATATTATGGATACAATAATAACAAATTCAATGTCACAAGGGCTCCCGCCAAAGCAGAGTTTGTGATTTATATTATGGATATGGTTACAAAATACCATCAGTTAATAACCAATAGGGTGAGGTCAAGCTCCAAGTATGTTGCATAACAACCGTTGTTTGATTCTATGTTGCGGGATCATGACTACCAGTTGTCTTCTACATCCTTGAAAATTAAAGGGCTCTTTGACTAAGTGGTAAAAAAATGTCTTTTTTTTTTTTTTTTTTTGGGAAACGCTTTTTTACTGAAATACTTTTGTAGAAAGTGTCCTCATTATAGGGGGTAATTGTGTTTGAAGAATATTTAGTTTTTTTTTTTTTTTTCTGCTTTAGCTTTAACGAAAAACCATTATTCTCGTGCTTCTGTTTAAAAGTAGAGAAACAACTTCTGCTTCTATGTAAAAGGACTTCTCTTTCCATGCCAAACATGCTTAAGACCACTTTTTTTCTAAAAAAGAAGCTCAGCCAAACACAACCTAAATCTCTCCCTCCTATTATGTGATACTTTCGTGTTGTGCAGGGGTTTTGCCCAGGACTAACACACGGGCAAAAATTTGGTATATCATATTCTAATCCTTCGCTTACAACTCGGGACAACGAACGTTCAAACCAGAGAGAGACCACTTCTCAAAGTAATCCCGTAACGGTAATTTCTGACGCAAATTCTGTATACTCGGTTCTATTTACTGATGCAAAGGCTACTCAGCAGTTGGTTTCAGAACACAGTGATTCATCGGAGCAATAGTAGAGCTGAGTGTGCTAGAAGAGACGACTCTGGTATGAACTCTCTCATCAGCTTGGATGTACAGCAACAAAACGATATGGGTCATTGGCAGAGCAAAAAAATTTGGGTAAATTACGGAAAACCCTCATGTGTTTTGACTAAAAAGTAGAAATTCTTGCTCGAGTAAAATTAAACACTTTATCGCCCTCAGTTTTCAGAAACGTTTAAATTTACTCCATCCCTTATTTAGACCGTTTGATTTTATTTTTAGCTAAATTTTCCTTCTCTAAAAAAAGGAGAGTATCTAAAATATTTCTTCATTTATTTTTATATATTAGGTTAAATTACATATTAGTATCCTAATGTTTGGTGTATTATTTTTTCAATTTGCAAATTTTGTAAAATAATTTTATAGTCCAAAAAATTACATATAGTTAATAAAATAATTCAAATAGCAATGTGTAAGAGTGCAAAACAGGCTTCGGTTTCGTTGTTTCATATTATTGTTTGGACTATTTTATTAAATACATATCACTTTTTGGGCTAAAAAATTATTTCACAAAGTCTGTGAACTAAAAAATTAATACATTAAATCTCATAATACTAATATGTAATTTATCCTATATTTTATCACTGGGCAGGTACTCATCATTTTATACATTACTACTCCCTTACCAAAATAAATGTCATCTGAATTTTCAAATTAAAACTGACATTTGATGAAGAACTTTGGAAAACGTTTACAATTCTAACTAGAAACCATAAAGTAAAATCAACCACTTTAGCACATTATTTATGAGGGGAAAATAGTTATGTCAATAAATTCTGCAAACCAACTAACAGGTTGGCGGGTATCTGAAAATTGAGGAGATAAAGTTTTTGATTATATTTCAAAAAACAATTTTCTATTTTTACGTCAGAAGACTGGTTAGTTTTCGGTCATTTACCTAAATAGTTTAGAGCGAAGAAGATCACTCATACAAAGAGTGGATCGACGATGGCTCATTTTAGTTCGTGGGTGATGGAAATATCGATACTCAGCAGCGTGGTCGCATCGAGAATATCCTTAAAAATTGATTTTGGTTGGGTAAGTTTGGGGAAGAGTTCATGAGAAAATTTGACGTGACTGATCAACAACAGAGCAGTTCTTAACTCAACAGACAAGAAATCTCAAAATTGTTATATTTTGATTTTGATTCGGGGTGGTGTTATTGACAGAGGAATAATTGTTATTGTAGCAATGACGTGACTTGTGGCGAATAAGCTTAGCACAAGCTAATTTGTATCATTCTTTTTCGGGTAGATAAGTGGGGTTGAGGATTTGTTGTTTGAGTCTGGACCTTGGTAGGACTTTGCCGCTAGATTAAGGCCTCATTAAGTTGCTGTTCGATTGTACCTAATGTCGTTTTGCTTTGTGGAGGGTGAATTTTGGGACAGTTAGTAAGGTTGTTTTATTGTGATTTGTTAATTATCGGTTCAAATCTTGAATTTTATTTATGGTATATCATACTGACTTTTACTCGAAACTGTCTCTCCATATCAATGGGATGTGTTGATCTTTCTCGGTTCCCCTTTTTCTTCATTTTTTGGATCATCTTTTTTTTTTTTTTTTTTTTTTTGCATTATTTAGGGTTTGTTTTATGTCATTTTTTGTTTGTAACTTTTGAGTTTTGAGAAACTTAAAAGCCAATTTTGAAAAATAATTGTTTCCCCTTTTGTGTTCCATTCTCCTTTTTACACTCAAACATAGAAAAAACCGACTCAAAATCAGAAAAAATTTTCTAAAACATGGTTTGGTTTTCAAGAGACCAAAAGTTTTGAACAAAAAAAGGATACGAAATGTGCTTGCTGGTGGAGATTTATAAAGTTAAATAGAGTATAGAACCATTCCTGAATGAAGAACGAAGCCCTGTACTTCGGATTAGAGGTGAGATTTCAATTAATTTGATTATGGTGCGATGCTACGTCTTGTGTTAGTTAATCTAGGATAAAGGGTTTTATGGGAGAAAAAAAAAATACTTTAAAGGGGCACGATGTGTGCGAAAAGGATATAAAATGGTATTATGTTTACTATATATATATATATACACGGGCTACATATTAGAAAAAGATCAAGTAGAATTACACATTTTAGAAGAGGACCAATAAGGGTATCAACGGTATTATAGGTGATTCGAATGATGACTTGGTGATGGAAAAGATGATGTGGCAAGCAAAAAGATGATGTGTCACTTATTAATGTAGTAGATGTCCGTGGCCTTTCTTTCCGAAACATGGCATCCTTGGTCCTTTTTAAAAACATGTTACTGTTCCTCTATATATGATAATACCTCCTTGGTCTGTTTCCAACAATATATCGCTTTCAAGTATTTTTCCCGGGTTTCATATGGTTAAATGTTTATGAAGATATGTCTCATATGCAATCTTGTATGAGTTCAGAAGGTTGCCACGTTAAATAATATGTATACTCAAGCCTATTTGGGTCAAGCTCGAAATGAAGTTTGCTAAATTGGTTCGAGTTTAATTGCGTTAAAATTGAATGCTCAAGCCTAGAGCTCGGGCTCAGCTTGATTCATTTAGGGTCTTATTGTTGGTCGCAAAATTGGACTTATGTTTTTCAACCCTTTAGCCTTTTAAGCTATGGTATAAAATCACAACAAATTATTATCTTTTCAAAGTATTACGTATTTTTTTCTTAAAAGCTTTAATTTTACTTTCACAAAGATATATTATTTTTCCGCTTTTCTCAATGCTGAAAAATAGATTCTAATTCTATTTGTTAGGAAAATGTCTCAAAATTCCTTGGAAATTAAGTGAGGAGGCCGTGAGGGTGCCGATTGATCGGGGGAAGTACCGATCGATTGGGCAGAAAAGCTGAATTAAGGGTCTGAAGCCGTCGCAGCGTCGATTGATCGAGAGCCGTGTTTTCATGGGGTTATATATAGTGACGTAGGGTTACCTCCGGTGTAATCCAATTTAATTTTTGAGAGTTTCCCTTGTGGCGCCGCCAACCAAGAGAGAGAGAGAGAGAGAGAAAATGAGTGATTGTAATTCTTCTTTTCAATTCAATAATAAAAGCTCCAATCTTTGCCTGTGGTTTTCTCCCCTCTTGATTGTAGGGGGGTTTCCACGTAAATCCTTGTGTCATTTGTTTCGTTTCTCTTTTAGTCCATTTACTTCTCGTATTGTCGTGGTATTTGATTCGGATTGCATACTGGGACTTTGAGTTTTTCCGCACAAATTGGTATCAGAGCCAGGTTATTCGAATTGGTACAATGGCATCAGGTATTAAGACCGAGGTAGAGATGTTCGGAGGTCAATGAAGTTTTAGCTTATGGCACGTCTGTGCGAAAGGACTCTTGACTCAGAATGGCTTGAAGAAAGTACTGGAGGGGAAAGAGAAGAAACCCGAGAATATGACCGAGGCACAGTGGGAAGAGTTGGATGATAAGGCTCTCACGGTGATACAGATGTGTTTAGCAGATGATGTTTTGACAGAGGTCTTGGAGATGAAAACCACTAAGGAGTTATGGGAGAAATTACTAGACATGTTTTGCCACAAGTCGGTCTCTAACAAACTCGCAATGAAGCTTCGGTTATTCACTTTCCGTATGACAGAAGGTACATCTCTTAAAAACCATCTTAGCGAGTTTACATCTATCATACAAGAATTAAAGGAATTGGATGATGTCCCTAAGGACGAGGACCAAGCTATGTTGTTATTATGTTCGCTCTGTAATTCATATATGGGCTTTGTAGAAAGCATGATATACTGGGGTAGGCCGACCATTACTGTTGATGAGGTGAAAGTAACCTTGTGAGTCAAGAACGGGTAGATAGGGAGTTATTTGACTCGGTGAATGACTCAGGTAGTGGTTTGCATGTGAGAGGTAGAACAGAGCATAGGGGATCCGACGGTGGGAAGAAGTCTAGGTCTAAATCTAGACATAAGAACCTGTCGTGCCATTACTGTCACAAGAAAGGGCACATAAAGAAGAACCGTTATAAATATAAAAATAAATTGAAAGAAGATAACAGGAGTGATCAAGGTAAAGATAAGTCTGCTGAGGCTAGTGTTGTAGAGAATGATAGTGATGGGGAGTTTCTTTTAGTTGCAGATTCTCAGTCCAGATCTAAGGATAAGTGGGTCATGGATTCGGGTTGTTCATATCACGTTAGTCCAATTAGAGACTGGTTTTCCACTTATAAGTCTATACAGGGTGGAGTTATCTTGATAGGTAACGACGCTGCCTGTAAGGTAGTGGGAATTGGGACAATTCGTGTGAGGATGTTTGATGGGACTATTAGAACTTTGAGTGATGTACGTCACGTCCCGGAGTTGAAGAAACTTGATTTCTCTAGGTACCCTTGAGTCTAATGGGTATAAGTACACTGCTGAAAGTGGAGTCATGCGGGCCAGTAAGGGTGCCTTAGTTGTGATGAAAGGGAAAATGGTAGGTACTTTGTATGAGCTTGCAGGTAATACCGTGACAGGTTCAGTTGCTGTTTCCACACCTATTATGACAGATGCAGAGATCATGAGACTATGACACATGAGACAGGGTCACATTGGTGATAAGGCGTTATTTGAGTTGAGTAAAAGGGGGCTGCGTTGTGGTCAGTCAACAGGACTGATGGATTTTTGTGAGCACTGTGTGTATGAGAAGCAGAAGAGAGTCAGCTTCAAGCTAGCAGTGCATTAGACAAAGGGAACGTTAGATTATATATATTCTGATATGTGGGGATCTTCCAGAGTGGCTTCTAAAGGTGGGTCCAGGTATCTTCTAACGTTTATTGATGATTATTCACGTAAAGTTTGGGTCTATTTTCTGAAGCAGAAAAACGAAGGGTATGATGTCTTCAAGAAATGGAAGATTCTGCTTGAAAAATAGACAAGGAAGCCGATAAAGAGGTTGAGGATTGATAATGGTCTTAAGTTTGTTGAAGGTGACTTCACACGGTTTTTGTGAAGATCAGTGTATAGTCAAACACAGGACATGTACAGGTCGACCTCAGCAAAATGGAGTGGCTGAAAGATTGAACATGACGTTACTTGAAAAGGCTCGATGTATGCTTTCAAATGCAGGCTTGAAAAGGGAAGGGTAGAAGCAGTTAACATGGCTTGCTATCTTGTGAACAAGACACCGGATTCTTCGTTGCAGATGAAGACACCTGAAGAGGTATGGTCTGGTTCTACTTCTGATTATTCTCAGTTAAAAGTATTTGGTTGTCCTGCATATACTTATGTTAATAATGGAAAGCTGGAGCCTAGGGCCAAGAAATGCATCTTTCTTGGTTATTCGTCAGGTGTGAAGGGATATAGGTTGTAGGATCCTAGTGCTCAGGAGTTTCTGACTAATAGAGATGTTACCTTTGATGAGCCTGCTCTACTACATCTGCCACACACACCCTCCATTGATAGTGATTCAATTCAGGTTGAGGTACCTGATGTTACACAGATATAGTCAGATCAGCAGGTAGTTCAGCTAGAGAGTATTCCGGCACCTCAGGTACGGGTTTCTGATGTTGTTGATAATGTTGAAACAGGTCAGCAGGTGGAGAATAATACTATAGCTGGTGGTAGACAGAGGCGACTGATCAGGCCTCCAGAGAGATATGGGTATGAGGAGCTGATTGCTTATGCCCTTACAACTGCTGAGTCTTTAGATGACAGTGAGCCGACTTCGTATTCAAAGGCTGTATCGAGATCAGATGCTGAGAAGTGGCTCGTTGCTATGAATGAAGAGATGCAGTCTCTTCATAAGAACCAGACATGGGAATTGGTGAAGCCTCAAACAGGGAAAAGATTGATTGGCTGCAAATGGGTCTTCAAAAGAAAGAAGGGCATTTCTGGAGTTGAAGATGCAAGATTCAAGGCACGTTTGGTAGCTAAAGGCTACAGTCAGGTACAGGGTGTAGATTTCCATGATATATTTTCACCTACAGTTAGACATACTTCGATTCGTGCGCTTTTGTCTTTAGTAGCCATGCATGACTTAGAGCTTGAGCAGTTAGATGTAAAGATTGCATTTTTACATGGTGAACTAGAAGAGAGTATCTATATGCATCAGCTCGAGGGCTTCGTTGTAGAAGGAAAGGAAGACCATGTATGTTTGTTCAAGAAGTATTTGTATGGTTTGAAGCAATCTCCTAGGCAGTGGTATAGGAGATTTGATCAGTTCATGACAGGTCATGGATATATCAGGAGTGAGTACGACAGCTGTGTGTACTTCAGAAAGACTAATACAGGCTCCTTTGTTTATTTGTTTTTATACGTTGATAATATGTTGATTGCAGCACGAGACATGAAGGATGTTGATGACTTGAAATCTATGTTGAAGAGTGAGTTTGAGATGAAAGATCTTGGAGCAGCTAAGAAGATTCTAGGCATGGAGATTCGTAGAGACCGAAAGGCCGAAAAATTATACTTGTCACGGGAGAAGTATATTGAGAAGATATTAGACAGGTTTCATATGAAAGATGCTAATCTGGTTAGCACACCCTTAGCAGCTCACTTCAGCCTCTTAGCATTTGATTCCCCTCAAACTGAGGAGGATGTCAAGTACATGTCTCAGATTCCCTATTCTAGTGCAGTGGGGAGTATTATGTATGCAATGGTCTGTACACGTCCAGATATTGCTTTTGCAGTGAGCAGAGTCAGTAGGTACATAGCGAATCCAGGTAAAGAGCATTGGCATGCAGTGAAATGGATCCTCAGGTATCTTCGTGGAACTTCTGATGTTTGTTTGGAATATGAAAAAAGTAAATGTTGCTTGGTTATGTATGTAGATTCTGATTATGGTGGAGACCTCGATAAGAGGAAGTCCACATCAGGGCATGTGTTTTGTTTAGGGGACACAACTATCAGTTGGAGAGCGTGTCTACAGTCTGTTACAACACAGTTTACTACCGAAGCCAAGTATATGGCAGTCACAGAAGCATTCAAAGAAGCCGTCTGGTTGAGGGGTTTGATTAGTGAGATCAGTGCTGAGCAGAGCACTGCTAGAGTCTACTGTGATAGTCAGTCCGCCATTCATCTAGCGAAGGATCAGATGTCACATCATGACAGAATGAAGCATATAGATGTGAAGCATCATTTCATTAGAGATCTGATTGATGAGTGGAAGGTGGAGTTAAAAAAGATAGGGACTCAGGACAATCCAGCTGACATGTTCACTAAGGTACTACCAGGGAGCAAATTCGAGCATTGCTCGAATTTGGTGGGTCTTTGCGTTTGATGTGTGTTAGCCCCGCTCGAGGGAGCGTTTGTGGAGAAGGTGGAGTTATTTTATTGTTGATGTTAATTTTGAGCCAAGGTGAAGATTTGTTAGGAAAATGTCTCAAAATTCCTTGGAAATTAAGTGAGGAGGCCGTGAGGGTGCAGATCGATCGGGGGAAGTACCGATCGATCGGGCAGAAAAGCTAAATTAAGGGTCTAAAGTCGTAGCAGAGCCGATCGATAAGGACCCCCCGATCAATCAGGAGCCGTGTTTTCACGGGGTTATATATAGTGACGCAGGGTGACGTCCGGTGTAATCCAATTTAATTTTTGAGAGTTTCCCTTGCGGCGTCGCCAACCAAAAGAGAGAGAGAAAGAGATAGAGAAAAGGAGTGATTGTAATTATTCTTTTCAATTCAATAATAAAAACTCCAATCTTCGCCTGTGGTTTTCTCTCCTCTTCATTGTAGAGGGGTTTCCACGTAAATTCTTGTGTCATTTATTTCTTTTCTCTTTTAGTTCATTTACTTCTTGTATTGTCGTGGTATTTGATTCGGATTGCATACTAGGAGTTGAATTTTTCCGCACACTATTAAATGTACTTTTATGTGTGAGCTAAACTATTAGATTGGAGCTTTAAGTTCATTTACTTTTCTCTTTTAGTTCATTTACTTCTTGTATTGTCGTGGTATTTAATTCGGATTGCATTCTAGGAGTTGAATTTTTTCGCACACTATTAAATGTACTTTTATGTGTGAGCTAAACACCCGAAAGAACTCAATAACGTGCCATTTCTATTAAAAAAGTATCGATTTTTTTGGTTCTAAAACAATACAAGTAGACATACACTTCTTCTACAGAAATCCCATTGTAATAAGTTGAAGAATTACTCTCCCAAAACACTCAGAGAAACAATATCTGTACCTATAAGATCTTCAATTTAAAGTTTCTTACCTTCAAATTTGTTCATGTATCAAAAAAAAGAAAAAATGACGAACATCGATAATATAAAACATTTCAAATTACACTTAACCGTTTCCCTTTAATCATGTATTAGAATGCTAGAAAAACATGATTAGAGTGTGCTTAATATCATTGATTTTATTCTTCTCACTTATGATGTCTCTCTCCATTTAGTACACACATCATGTGCTATGTCTAGTTATTGTTTAAACGAATAAATATCAATAATAATATAAAAAAAATAAAATTATTACTTAGATATCTTGAGATTTGACTATTTATGACCTATGACTCAAGAGTAACTTTAATGGCGGGCGCAGTTTAGTCTTGAGAGTCAGTTGCCGTTTGATCCTGTTGTACTAGTGGAGGGGCATAAACGGTTTAGTACTGTGCTGAGTTCCATGATGCGGCTATTCTTTGATTTGATCTTTGACTCACTGTTATTTTTTTGCCTTAATTAATTATCCTTGCTATTCGTTTATGCTCGAGGTCAAGGTGTTAAGAGTTCTAGAGGTATATTGTTCAAGTAAGAGGTTCGTTTTGATCAACTTCAAGCTTGGCGATGATTTGCCCAAGCTCGAAGTTGCCCTGTATGAGGTCGAGGTTGGTTTGGTTTGAAATCTGGAAAATTTAACGTCTTGAGTTCCTTTTTTTGGATTCAAATTTCCTATCCCAAGTTAATTTTGTATGCCTTAAGTTCAAATTTCGTTACTCATTAGTTATTTTCCTAATATTTAGTTGAAAACGGCTTTGTATAAAAGAACCTTTTTTTCGCAATTTTTTTCCATTTCTATGTTATCCTTAAGCTGATAACGGAACTAAGAATTCCTTAATCTCGTAGTCGAAAGGAAACCAAGATATGCTCTTTAGGACTCGTTTGATATTTTTTTTAAATATTACATCTTGGAAACAATTTTTACTCATTTTTGGCTTTTTTATTTCATTTTTTTCATAGTTTAAGTAAAAATTACAAATGGAAAATTAAAAACAAGAAAGCAATCATTTCCAATACGATTGTATTTTCTCAATAATAAAATATTACAGATATAAAATGATACCAAACAGACATATAACTACCATTTATAAGTTCATAATTCAATTTTCTTAATTAAATTCAACAGCAAATAATTTTCATACAATACCAAAAATTTTAATAAACATAATTTTCTTCTTCACTTATACATCTGCATAAGAATAAGTATCTTTCTTTCTAATGCTGCTTAGCTAGGCCTATTGCACAAAGAAATTAAATGTATCACACAATACCCCAAAAAACCCACTTAGATCATCTAGCACTGTCCCGAACCCGAAAACTTTTCTCGATATTACATTAGATAAGGATACTTGGACGTTGGTATGACACTTGAACACTTTGAATCAAAACTAATAATGCAAAAAAAAAAAAGAAATTTTTTTTTAGGAAACAGCTGAGTTTGACCTCTGGACAGATACCGGTGTCCTGGTCTCAATATATGAGTCTAGATACAATCGATCAAATGGGTTCATTTCGTCGTAAGGGCCACGAGTTCTCGAGCTTAAAGATTGTGATATGGCATTGGGTGTCATAAGCCACAGCCCAAGCCCTTGGCTTCTGATGCTTTCATGATTCTCAGTCTCTTGCAGGATGACATGAACATGCTGCAAGAAAATACATTTTCTTGTAAGCTTTGGATTCATGGAATCAAATTACGGTTCATGGTTTCAAAAACGAGGTTTTGCAAAATGTTAGTTAACGGGCCATGATGGTATCATCGAGTCTTCCAGACTATAGAAGTGGGTCCTGCATGGGTCAGACAGAGATTGGGTCATGGGTCATCTAACAAATCGGGTTAAACTAGGTCAAAACGAATAGGTTGACTTGGGTCGACTTGGAATGTGGCGGGTGGGGTCAGGTTGTGTTGTTTTACAGGCCCATGTCGATCTAACCCGTCAACCATCTCTATAGGTGATATAAATTTCTAAATTTTTACTTGGGTAACCAACCTATCTATTTTTATCATTAAGGTAATTAACTTGTCCATCTTAAAATTTTCATTTGGATGATCAACCTATCCATTTTTTTAATCTACATAAAACGTTGTTGAATCTTGTAATTATAGGATATGGTACTTGTTGTATATCGATGGGCATTTGGGCGCATTTTCTTGCACATGTATAAGAAGGGGGTAGAAGAGGGAAGGAGCTTACTCCCATGGAACATCTCCAACGAGCATCAAGTCTCCATCTTTGTCCTCGTAAGCTGGTACGTATTCTGATCCCTCATATCCGTCTCTTTCCGAGTACTCACCTGATATATAACCAATCACAAAAGTCCATTAGGTTTAGGACCATACAACAAAAATGAGCAGGACATGCTCAGCATTACCAAACCTAATAACCTACGTGATGACCCTACTCTATTTTAGGCCCAGATGACTTAGCCTTGCCCATGTCTCGGTCTGGACCAGTACAATTCTGGGCTCGATGCAAGACTGAAAATTGGACCAAACAACAACCAGTCTAATCCCCAATTCTAAGCCAAATGACCTAGTCCTCTGAAGACACTCATACAAATTTTGTACAAATTTAAACACTAGACCAAAGTATCGGACCAAGTAATCTAATAAGTAACCAATCCGTTTCAATATTAGCCTCGGTGACCGTACTTTGCCAAATACAAGGTTTAGAATTGAACCAAGTAGTAACCAGTCCAATCCAATCCTAAATTAGATGATACTATCTTGTTAAGACATTCGTACAGACTAGGATTTGAACACCTCTAATCATACTAATTAGTACCCTCACCTATGGTGAATTTGAACATGGTCTCCAAAGCCTTGAGTAGATCAGAGTAACCCTTGTAGATCTTCAAGTCAATCTTCCTTAGGTAAGGTGCACCATCCATGCTCACCTTCACATACATCCCTCCAGCCTCCCCCGCCTTCGCCGATAAGCTGTTTCTCCGACAGGACGGGATAGGTGGCCAACCCACCATTTGTGCCCTGTTAAGGATTTTCCATATGAGTTTAGTAAGAAATTCATTGTCAAAGTTGCGTGAAAGAAGAGATCAACATATATGCTTAATAGATTCCCGTTGCCAATTGGTTAAGTTATTCACCACTAGGCACTAAGTGAGAGGTCTTAGGCTGGAAACTCATTTCTATCCTAGCAAAATTTTTCACTGTTTTGGCTAGAGAAAAAAACCTTCTTATTCATATTATGCTTTTACATAAGCCTATGGCAATCCTATCTTGTCATACTCAAAAGAGCGACAAAAATTTCAACGAGAAAATAAAACAACATACAAGATTTACTTGATTCGGCCAGTTGCGCTATATCCACAAAGTTGCACGTATTTTCAGTGTTTGTGAAAAGCTTTTGCATAGAGTTTCATCCAGTTCACACCGTTTTCTCAAACTCCAATAGAGTTTTTATAGTCATATAAGAAAATCCTAACCGGCTCAGAATAAACCTGCAAAGAGGCTAGGACTTTGAAACAAGCCCCCAAAATTTTCAACTAAACTCCACACAGAAAATCCAACAGAATATTCTCCTCCATTTCAAGGACGGGAAAACATTTTTGTTGCAAAATGCTTTTGGTCATCTGATCTTACCTCAACTACCTTCAACTTGGCTAAGCGAGAACCCATACAAATTTGCAAAGTCAAATTATTTTCTTAAACTACAAGAACAAAGAATTTCAAAAGCTTTTTTCCCATTCAGGTGGTTTTCTCGGGCTCTGCTTTGGTGGATGCACCGATTATGTACTGCAAGTTATCTCTTTGGAAAAGAAAAAGGAAATTTCAAAAACCTTCAAAAGATAACTTACTTTGCCACAGGCACACTATCACAATCACCACCCTTGCCACCATCAGAGCTGCTGCGCGATCCACCCGAGCCCTCAGGAGCACCGCGTGCCGCGCGCTTACAGCCACTGCATCGTTCTTGCTCGGTTCCGGGCAACCCGAGCCTCAGCTCTGTGTCCTTGTGGTTCACATCCGCCATTAAAATTTCTTCAAAGTTTGAATTTCAAATACTTTCATGAACACCCAGAAACTTATAGAAACTTGTAATTGAAATATACAAAGTGGGTAATACAAAAAAAGTGTAAAGATTGGTGTTTTATATAGTGGGTATGTGTGATTAATTTGGATTTGGAATGAGAGGTGGTAAGGGTTACTGAATTAAAGGGGTTGGATGTATGTTATTTTCAAGGAATAGTTATGATATTTAAAAATATTATTATGTTTACTGCAAATACAGATAATATGTTACATATTTAATATGGTAGCCAGTAAAAGCAAAAAGCAACATTTTCAGTACCTTCAGGGCTTCTGTCTAAGCAGGGTTGCAAGAAGGCGGGAATATACGCAGTCTTTCCCCTTCAGGGTGCTAGTATGAAGAAAGACTGTTTTGGAGAACCCCCAACCTTAGGGGTGCAATACAAGGACTTTCTAGGAAGTCTCATCTTGATACTACTCTCGCCCAACTATGCTTAATTTTAAAGTTGTAATGGGATCTAGTGCTTGCGTGTTGGTACCCAAAAAAATTATGTTTACTGTAAATACAAAAAATATGTGACATATTTAACATGGTAGCCAATAATTATATATATATATATGATAAGATGGAGCTAATCTAATTGTAATAGTATTGGTACTAGAAACAAAAGATATAACAGATCTAAATCTGAATATAATAGATCATATAGAAGAATAACAAAAATGTCATTATTCATATCACGAGCGACAAAAACCGGATATAATTCTAAGCAACTCAAGTAACCGTTCAGGGTTTCTGAAATTTCAGGGGCCCCAAATTCCGAGGGTTGTAATTTTTTAAAGTCTTAGTATTAATATTAGTATTCTATTATTAAAAGAAATGTTAATATATATGAAGAGCTCTATTTGCAATGTTTGTCCAAGGTCCTGAAATTTTTAGGGTAGGATCTATAAGTGGCCATAATGTGACAATTAGAAAGTTAATACAGAAATTGAAAGATAATGTGTTCGATAACGTTGTAATCAACAATATGACATCATGGATGATGTAAGAATTATTAATGAAATTAATATTTTCTTTTTACGTTGGCATTAACAAATAGGTTTTGACATTAACAATTGCCTACTTATTGTCATGATAATAAGGATTATATAAAAAATAGCATTTATTTTTACTAAAAACTACTTATATTTTACGTATGGTTTCAAAAAAATAATTTTTTTACTTTTTTAGTGTCACATTTAAATTTTCTAAAATTTTTCAATGTCATATCTTAATATAACGCTTTTAACATCAATTACTTTTTTTTTGTTGACGTGACATTTTAAAAATATCTTTTAAATATTTATAAATTTGTAAGATATATAAAATATTTTTAGAAATATTTTAAATATAAATTCAAAATTTTTAAAATTATTTTCTCTCTTTTTGTTCAAAAGTCTAGTTAGCAAAAATTAATAAATATTAATAATGTCAACATTAAAGCGTATTATTGAACAATTTTTAAAAGTTGAGATGTGACATTAAAAAATTAAAAAATAAAGGTAAATTTTTAAAATTGTAATTAAAATTTTGGTAATTTTTTTAAAAGATAAAAAGGTTATTTATACTAAAGATCCTTATACTTTATCCATTATATTAATTTAGTCCTTGTATTTTTAATTGTGTCAATTTAGTCCCAATACAATTTAAAATGTGTCAAATTGGTCCTTAGAGAAAAAAATATATTAATTTTTTAATAGTTCGGCCATAAATTAGGTTAAATTGAGTAAACAGATAATTTTATAATAAATTATTTGCATCTAATATAATTTTTTCGTTCAAATTGTGATATTAATTTAACTAAAATATTAAATTAATATATTTTAAATTATTTAAAACTAAACTAATATAATTAAAAATATAAATATTAAATTAATAAAATAAATAAAATACAGAAACTTTTAACGTGAATAACCGAATAAAAAGAATATGTTTATGACGGTCAAGGAAATAATGAGAGGCAAGTTAATGATGTGGGGGAGCAAGGGGGACAAAGTAAAAGCAGGGGTGGTCGGGGTGAGGGGAGACAAGCTCCCGACATTCACAGCCGTCCATACGGAAACTCATGTATTTGTGTTCAACGGTCAAGATTTGTCTTGGTAATGTCTGTGTTAAATCTGGACCGTCGGATCATTAAATTAGGTGTGGAGCGTCTTTGACAAGATATATCATTAGATTTTTTAACAATCAATCCAAAAGTAAATCAATTATATTTTAATATATTAAAAAAATAAGCTAATTATATCTGTTAATTAAAAATAATTGAACTTTAATTCTTCTATAAAAAAATAACTAAACCCTATTTTATAACCAAGAATAACCGAACATTAATTTTTGTACTAACAAATAATCAAACTCTAAAAATTTGATTTAAAAAATAATAAATTGGTGGCTGAATATGGTGTGTGGCATGATGCTCTGGTTATTTTTTGGTAGAAAAGTTAAAGTTGAATTATTTTTGATTGAAAAGTTAGAATTGTGTTATTTTTTTTATTAAAAGATGAAATTGGATTATTTTCTGATAAATTGAGATATAATTAGGTTAATTTTATATTAATTACTGTAGATTTTTAACATTTATTATTTAAATGTTTAAATATATATGGAAAACTACTACTTAGATACCATGAGATTTGAGTATGTATCATCTAAGTAACTTTTGCGTTTTAAATTTTTTATCAATTAGGTATCTTAAAATTTTAAAATTTTTTCAATGACATACTCTTTTGTCGAAATTCGTCTGATTTTCTTTCAAAATGCTAAAATTAAACACAATTTTGACAATTTATTAATATCTTCATTAAAATTTGATTTTTTTTTTTGGCTGAAAAATGTGAAGATAACACATGACTGTGGACAAATTTTGGGACAGGAAAATCTAATACCATGTCGGTGGGTTAGTGAATAGAATCCTAATTTATATACTAATGGAGTTACTCCATCCATTGCCAATTGATTTTGGGATAGAACCTTTTTAGTCTGCATCAAATTTAGGTAGCTTATATCAATAATCGTTGAATATTTTATCATAATTTGCTGAATTTTTGATGAAGATATTGGTATGACTTGTATATATTATCATAATTATGTTCATATCAACATCTTTTGTATAAAATTGGTCATATTCTCACAAATATTCATCAAATTTCGATAAAAGATGCCTTGGTGATAATGTAAGGATATTAAGCGATAATTTCCTACAATATATTTTAAAATTTTAAATAGCAATTGATCACTTAGATTTATGAGATTTGAGTATTTATCACCTAAGTTATGTGGCGTTTGATTATACATAATGAGGTCTCCCAATGTTTAAATATTTTATCACCCAGGTACTGTGAAATTAAAGAAATTTAGTTATCAGTTAGATAACCTTTGCTTAAACTCAATAGGTATTTATTAGAATTGCTAATGTAGAACATAATTATAACAATATCTAAGAATCCTCTAGCATAATGTTATGATTTTTGGTCGCAAAATGCTAACATGACACATTATTATCTGCTTTCATAATTTAATGAATTTTTGTTGTAATGCTCTGGATTTTAGGTGAAAACATTGCTATAGCTCATATATATTGTTTTAATCATGTACTACATTGATATGCCATATTTTTATATATTTTATACCTTATTCCTTTGATATATTCAGCTTTTACATGCGTATTTTGTGGCAATCCAAGTACATTTATGCTTGGGGTGCATCGGAACAAACAATGATTGAAAAGTGGTGAAATCAAGCGTAATTTAGGCACATTTGAAGGCTACACTGAGAAACCCGACCACGAGTGTTAAAAAAGGACCCATTGGGTCGTAATTCGATAATCCAAATAGATATCATAAAGTATTGGGAGAACTAGTCGACCAATCGGCACAACTTTTATCAATCGGAAGCCCATTGTGGGAATGCCGATCCATTGGCCAACAGTGTCGATCGATCGGCAAATACACGTAGTGGATCCTAGGTCATGCCATGGGTATAAATGGGGGGGAGGGGGAAGGAGTCCTTTTGGGATCTCTTTGCCTCTTCTCTTCTCCTCATCTCCTTCCCTAAGCCGATACGAGATCCAAGAGTTTTTAAACGCCGAAGCGCAGGTGGTCGGAGTGCTGGGGGATCAAAGCATGAATCAATGTTAATGCCAATTGAGGGAGTCTTCGCTTCTTAGTTTTATTCATTGTTTTTCCTTTCTTAGATTTTAATGATGTGTAAAACTCTCATGGAGAAGTAGACCCTTTTATTTTAGGGATAAAGGACGAATAGCCGTCCGTATCCCAGATTTGTATTATACTTTTGGCTGCAACTTTGTACGTTATTTTCACACCCCTGTGGGAAATTTTTTATACTAATTGGTTTTCTTTGGATGTAGTTGTAGCCATGTTTGGATTTCCAATTTATTTGCGTTTTATCTATGAGCTTGTAGTCTAGACCATAACATAACATGTTTTCACACGTGGCTAGAGTTAAGGTTGTACCCAACCCTGAGCACAATCTTTTATGTAAGTTAATATTTAATTAGAAGCAAGAAAGGAATTAGTAGTGCTAACGACATAATCTATGCTAGCCTTAGGGTAATAAGATAAGTTATATATTTAGACTAGTTCATTACCCTAATCCCTAATTTAAATGTTAATCTAGGCTTAGTGCTTCTAGTCTAAGCCTCCTTAATCATTGTCTTAAGTAAATACAATGATAGGATACGAGCTAAGCTACCCTGAATTCATTCCCTAAACTATCCTCCATTGAGTGGATGACCTTTACATTGTTTTAAGCATTATTGTCATTAATTGCTCACTTCACCAACAAAGCCTGAATCAGACCACTCTTTAATCATTGAGTCTAACTTAATATCGATTCCCCGAGGATACGACACCCCTATACCCAACTAAGCTATGACGATCTCGTGTGTTTGCGAGTGGACTGTTTTAAAACAGTTTTAAAAATCGATCACATATCGACATCTTGTTGTGAAAATTGAACAATTTGACAAAAAATCACCAAGTTTGGTATGCTTAAGTGATTAAATCTTGAAATCTCAAGCTATCTCCTTGTGTATATTAAAATGTTAGGATATTTAATTGCTGATTTTTCAAACCTAGGGACATTTTTTTTACATGGTAATGTCAAGGAAGGGAGAATGCCGTTGTAGGTATTTGAATTCAGGTGGCTTTTGTGCCCCCGGGAATCCCAGCCACTGAATCATGTACCTTTAGCACTTTCGGACCTAGGAAAAACTAAGTGATAAATTCTCTCAAAAATTTTACTACTTGGATATCTCTCGCCTAGTCCAATTCATTTTTGATAGAATTTAAATTAAATTTTACGAAAAATGTTAATAACGATACATGATTCCAACATTATGTATGTTATGCCAATGTTTTTTATCTATTGGAATCAGGTCATTTCAGTCAAGGATCGGACCAGACCAACCATATATCAGTCTGATTTTGGTCCATCTTAATGGGCCTAATCGGTCTTCGGTCTGGCACTTAGGTGATAATATGTTCAAGCCTCTAGGTAACTTATTATATATACTGAAATGTCAATGTATCTAGATGTTAAATACTTAAATTTTAAGGTACTTTAGTGATAATTTTCCTATAATTTAAAATGATTTGTTCACTGTTTGATTAAACTGGCCTAGACGCTTGATTATCAAAAAAATACTTAGCAATCAAACTTGTTTTGAACCCATAAAATTTGAAAATCGATGGTAAACATCTATATTGGCACAAATTATTGTGTACAAATACCAAACCGAGGATGCGACTATGGATACCGCATTCATAGCGATCGGCCACCCATGTTTAAGTTAAATATGGTTGGTGGAGGCAATGTTGTTAGAATCGAGATTCTACTTAGGATCATTAGAGGCTTGTAGAATCGGAATCGTAGATCAAATTGAAAATCGTAAGATTCAACTACATGTATGGTGTAATGATTTCAGTATTAGAATTAGTTACTTAAGTTTTAAAACTTTTAGATAAGATCTTAACTTACAAGGATACGTATAAGAAATGCAAGCAAGTACAATATTATATTATCATATAACATAGATGCGCTACTATTGTGAATATGGAGCAAAACAATTATATTTGATGATGAATGAGTGATATATAGGTGCCTTTATATAGGCAAACAAGCATGCATAAATGACTAGAGTGCCCTTGGAGTTACTATAACTCTAGGGGTACAAGGGTAAAAGCAATAAACCCTAGTATCTAAAGTATCTTCTAATAGGCCCCATCAAGCTGAGCGGGGTGGAGCAACGCGAAGATTGGACTTGTGTTGAAGAAATAATTTAGTTGGTAGACCCTTAGTGAGAATGTCAGCAACCTGTTGGGTAGTTGGTGTATAGCAGACTTGGAGGTCTCCTTTGAGAACTTTTCCTCGAACATAGTGAAAGTCGACGTCGACGTGCTTACTTCGGTCATTTGAGGTGAGATTGGATGCAAGATATGAGGCAGAAACATTGTCATAGTAGACTTTGACTGGACCTTGGTGTCGTAGACCGAGATCCCTCATTATGTACTAGATCCAATCACTTTCAGCAACAGATTAAGCCACAACATGGTATTCAGATTCTGTGGTGGACTTGGATACAGTTGCTTGTTTCTTGGCATGCCAAGAGATGAGGTTAGGACCAAGATAGATTGCGTAGCCAGTGGTCGAGTGTCTTGTGTCAGGACAGTCACTCCAATCAGCATCAGCATAGGCAGTGACGATGTTGGAGGTGGTCAGTGTCAGAAGAAGACCATGATTGGGAGTGTTCTTGAGATAGCGAAGGATTCTCTTTACCGCCTGCCAATGAGGAGCACAAGGGGCATGCATGAACTGGGACACCAAGTTCGTTGCGTAAGGTATGTCCGGGCTTGTCATGGTCAAGTATTGTAGGGCCCCTACTGCACTTCGATACTCACTTGGATCACCAAGGAGGTCTCCTTCAGGGAGGGAGAGGTGTGCTTGGGATGGGAGTGGAGTTTTAATGGGTTTGGCCTCATGATGGTTGTGTTTGGTAAGAAGGTCAATGGTGTACTTGTGTTGTGAGAGGTAGAGGTTGGTTTTGTCAAGTTTGGCTTCTATTCCTAGGAAGTAGTGGAGGGGTCCAAGGTCCTTCATAGCGAATTGGGTTGAGAGGGATTGGATGAGTGCGTTGAGTAGTGGTTCGTGAGTGCCAGTGATGATGATGTCATTAACATAGAGTAAGAGGCAGCTAATATGTGTAGTGGTCTTTTGGATGAAAAGAGAGGGATCCGCTCGACAGTATTTGAAACCTAGACTAAAGAGATACTCACTAAACCGTTGGAACCAGGCTCGAGGTGCTTGTTTTAGACCATATAATGCCTTTCGTAATCGACAAACATGTTGGGGAAATTTTGGGTGTTCAAAGCCCTTTTGTTGCCTCATGTAAACCTCTTCCTGTAAATGACCATGTAGGAATGCATTTTTGACATCCAACTGACGAATGGGCCAGCTGTATGTAATAGCTAGAGTAAGTACAAACCGAATGGTGGCAGGCTTTACAACTGGACTGAAAATTTCCTTGTATTCAATGCCTTCATGTTGATGAAAACCTTGAGCTACAAGGCGAGCTTTGAATCGTTCAACCGAGCCATCAGCTTTGTACTTAACCTTATATTTCCAAGTGCTTCCTACAAGGTTTTTAGTTGGGTCATAAGGGACTAAGTCCCAAGTGTTGTTGAGAATAAGAGCATTAAATTCGTCCACCATGGCGTACTGCCATTGTCGGTTTTTAATTGCCTAAGAATAACACATGGGTTCCTGTATGACAGTGATGGAGGTGAGAGATAGTGGGTATTTTGTTTTGCGTATTCCATCTTGAAGGCAAGTGTGCATGGGATGAACATTAAGTGGTATGGGTTCGGTTTGGGGCTGCGTGGAGTCCCGAGGAGGGTGCACAGCAGCAGCCCAATGCTCGGGTGAGGGGTGAGTGGCAGCATGGGGACTGCGGGTGAGGTCCATCGTGTCTTGATGTTCAGTGTCGGGGTGCGGAGGGCCTTGGGGGAACACCGGGTTATCCTCGATGTCAGAGGGAAGGTCGTGCTGTTGGTTGGGTGACGGCAAGGCCGCCGGAACAGGGGGCGCAGTAGTGCTGTGCGGCGGGGCCAGGGATAGGTCGCTGTGGTCGGTGACCAGCAGCGGCAGTGTGTTGAAGAGTTTTTGAAAAGGGGACATGTTTGACAAAACTGGAGTGGGAAGACGATTTATGGTAAAACAAGCCGTACAAAAAGCATCTTACCAAAATTCATAAGGTAGTTTTGAATGAATGAGTAGCGTTCGTGCTATTTCAGATAGATGTTGATGCTTGCGCTTCGCCACCCCATTTTGTTATGGGGTATCAGGACATGACATGCGAAAGTGAATTCCAACATCGTGACAAAGAGCGTTCATACGACGATGATCGAATTCACCTCCACCATCACTTTGAAAAATTTTTATTTTCAAATTAAATTGATTTTCAACTAAATTTTTGAAAGCGGTGAAGATTTCAAAAATATTAGATTTGCGCTGCATCAAGTAAAGCTAAGTAAATCGTGAGAAATTATCAATGAAAAGAACATAATATTTGCATTGTGAGTTATACGAAACAGGAGATTGCCAAACATCAGAGTGTATCAATTGCAATGGAGACGTAGTAATATGTAATACACGTTCAAAAGGAAGTTTGCGAGATTTCCCTAAACAACATGATTGACATTTATTCAATGATTTAATAGTAGGCAAAAAATGAGTCTTACACAATGTGTGTCCTAATCTTTGATGCTACAGCTCCCCGGTGTTGACGCTGGCTACTAGACCAATATCGTGAGGTGAGAAGCTATAGAGTGGCCCATTACTGGGTGCTTGTAGAAGCAGTGTCCCCGCAGCTTTGTCCTTAACACAAAAAAGGTTAGAGTCAAATTCCACTATGCAGTTATTGTCCTAACACAACTTTTTGATGGATAAGAGATTGTGTATTAGTTGTGGGACTAACATAACATTAGGCATTTTTAGTGTAGCGTGACTCGTGTTTATGGTAGAGGAACCAATGTGTGTTATAAGCAGCATAGCTCCATTTCCATCAAGAACACCTTTTTGACCAGTATAAGGAAGAGGGTTTGAGAGGATACCTGAGTTGGATATCATATGATTTAAAGCACCAGAGTCTGGGTACCAGTTGTAGTCATGGGGTTCTCCAATAGTCATGGCTGCAAATGACTGGCTGGGATCAGGATAGGTTGTGCCATCAAAGCGATGAGGGCATTGAAGGGCAACGTGACCATGTTAGGAGTAGATTTGGCAATATTGAGGTCCATGCCCGAGCACACCTTCATTAAAATTAGGGGAGAGGTTCCCCAGTGGCCGAATCGGGTGAGAAATAGGGGGAGGGGCACTACCGTACCGGGGGGCATGCCCGGCATGGTGTTGCAGCGTCCCCGGTGAGCCATTGCGGCCACCTCTACAACGTCGGTTGCGGCCACGCTCACGGCTGCGCCCGCCCTTGGGCTGGTGTTATCCGGTAGGTGTCTGTCCCGTGGCTATGTGAGCATGATGTTGATCATGGTTTGAGCGTCCAGAATATCTCATTGGGGCAGCCTCCTTATTGAGAAGTGTTGTTTTTAGTTCTTTATAAGAATAAGTTTTTGAAGTTTGACGGATAAATGTTGAAAAAGCAGCGTATTCAGGAGGCAACCCGTAAGTTGCAAAATGTTAAAATTCCCTATTAAAAATTGGTGAATCAATGGCAACTAAATCATCAGCTATAGATTTGAGTTCGGAGAGGTAAACGTCCATTGTTTTGCCATCCTTACGGTGGTTAATAAGTTGGGTTCGGAGATCAAATTCTTTGGCCAGAGAGTGATCCCGAAAGCGCTTAGCAAGGGCATCCCACATAGATTTTAAGGTTGGGTGACGAACAATGTCGTTAATTAGAGAGCGGGAGATTGTAGCGGCGATACAAGATCTAAGACTTTGATCTGTACGCACCCATGTTATGTAGTCAGGTTTTGAGTAAGACGATCCGTTATTTAACTTGATTTGGGCGGGGGGACATGGATATGTTCCATCAATAAACCCTAGAAGTTGATGTGCTAGTAACAACATATTAAATTGCTCACGCCAGACTGGGTAATCAGTTGTTGTTTTTAGTTTTATTGTGATAATACTCGTGATATTGGAAAGGGGGAGTATTATGGGGGATGAGGGGTGATTGAACAAATTAGGAAAATTTAAATTAGTTTTGAGAGGGGAGAGGGGCTATGCCGCCACCGTGGCTGAGGCCAAGGGGAGGCGTCGGGAGGGAGCCGAGGTGGCCACCACCGTTTGGAACGATCAGCGTTCCGGCTTAGGTGGCATCGGCGAACCCAGCCCCGGTTGTGGGGAGAGAGAAGAGAGAGGGAAGGGATGAGGGGATGCCCATGTTAAGTTCCGGGAACACTGTAGGCCTCTGAATTGGTGATGGAGTACTGAAGATGGTGATACAAGTATTGAACAACTGAGGGAGGTCACCACCGACTATGATGGAGCCGACAAGAGAGGTGTCGGTCACCACAGGAGGTAGTGCGGCGCTGGGAGCCACCGATGAGGTACCGACATGGACGGTGTCAGCCTCGACTGGGGTTCGCTGGCAGCCGTCGGTAGGGGAGGGGGAACAACGTTAGCGTAAGATCGATTGGGATTAGTTGCCATTGTTCAAGTTTTAAACAATAAAATTAAAGGGAATTTAAACAAATTGCAAAGAAATCGGCGGAAACATAAAGGAATAGAAAAGAAGAGACAGAGAAAAGAAAAAAAAAATATGAGCAGGGATTAGGTCAGAACCTGCTCTATACCATGTGAATATGGAGCAAAATAATTATATTTGATGATGAATGAGTGACACATAGGTGCCTTTAGGCAAACAAGCAATGCACAAATGACTAGAGTGCCTTGGAGTTACTATAACTCTAGGGGTACAAGGGTAAAAGCAATAAACCCTAATATCTAAAGTATCTTCTAATAACGATACTTAATGATCATGATAGTTTTCAAGATATAAGCTGCTAATTAAACTTTATATTAAAGTTACAACTTAAAACTAAGTTTAATTTAAGTTTTGTGAAAGTATATAAGAACATATTGAACTTTCTTTTACGTTCATTTATAATATATACTTTAATTTTTTTTACTTTTTAACATTTTATGTATGCGTTATTAGGTTAAAATAGCATCAATAGAATGGTAAAATCATATTATTATCATATCTGTTAGTTTCATTTAATGTGAATAGATCGTAAAATTCTACAAAATTAAGATTTTACTTAGAATCCAGATCGACCAAAGATTGTGGGATTGTAGAATCTTAAGATTCAAAGATCTGGATTGGGTGTTTGACAACCATCGGCGAGTGCTAAAAAAAAAAAAAAAAAAACTCATTTTTTGCTGAGAAAATGCATGTTAAAATATTGATATGAAGAATCTTCATAGGTTCCTTCAGTTTTCGGTGTGTTATGTTACCCATAAACAACTTTATGCTATAATCTGTATATATATAATAAAAAATTACTTAAATTTTAGGTGCAGTTTAAAACTATCATCTAAATTTTCTAATTTATTAAAGTGACACCGGAATTTTTCAAACCTTTTTAAATATTTTCAATATTACTCCCTAATGTTAACGGTGTTAACATTTTTTAGTTTTTACTAACGTAACTTTTGATAAAAAAGAGAAAAAAATTTAAAAAATTCAAATTATATTTAAAATATTTAAAATATCTTAAAATTTGGTAAATAAAGAATATTTTTAAAATTTAATGTCCGCAAAAACTAACGGATGTTAATGGCATTAATATTAAGGTGCAACATTAAAAAGTTTCGAAAAATTTAGGTGTAATTTTAAAAAATTAGAAAATTTAAATAATTTATTAAAATTACACGCAAAATTTAAATGTGCTTTAGTAAAGGAGCCTAGTAAAATTTACAAAGTTGTAGACAAAACGATCAGGAATTTATGTTGTAAAATAATGTGTCAGGTGGTCGAGGTTTGCCTCGGTTTCTAATCTATTAAATAAATAAAATAATTATTACTTAGATATTTTTAATTTTGAGTATTTATTACTGTTAGATTTATGCCTCAAATTTCTAAGTTCTAAGTGGAGGCAAGCAGAAAGTCCGCTGATCGATCGGCAGAAGAGCCCGATCGATCAGGAATCTTACGTAAACGATCCCGCCTACAGAGAGCGCATTGATTGATTGGTGAACTATTGATTGATCGGGACCCCCCGATCGATCGGGAGTCTGATTTTACACGGGGCTATAAATACAGCACTAGGTTTCACGTGTAAGGTATCCAATTCAAAGTGAGCGCCGCAGTCATCATAGAGAGAGAGAGAGAGAAGTGATGGTAATTCTTATATTCTCAAATCAATAAAAGTTTTCATCTCCGCCAGTAGTTTTCTCTCCTCTCGATTGTAGAGGGGTTTCCATATAAATCATTGTGTGTTTTGTTTTCGTATCTCTTTTATCCGTATTTGCTTCTTGTTTGTCGTAGTATTTGATTCGAATTAAGTACTTGGGATTCTGCATTTTCTCACAAATTGGTATCAAAGCCCTTGTTGTTCGTTTTGGTACTATGACATCAGCGATTAGATCTAAAATAGAGAAGTTTGGTGGTCAAGGGAGTTTCAGTTTGTGGCAAGTCCGCGTTAAAGGTCTCCTGACATAGAATAGAAAAGAGAAGAAGTCGGAGAGTCTATCCGAAGCACAATGGGAGGAGTTAGATGAGAAGGCACTTACAGCTATTCAGATGTGTCTTACACATGATGTTCTGACAGAATTCTTGGAGGTGAAAACCGCTAAGGAGTTGCGGGAGAAGCTGTAGGAGATGTTCTGCTTCAAATCGGTCTCCAATAAACTCGCAGTTGAGGGCCTGTTATTCATGTTTCGTATGTCGGAACGTACATCTCTTAAGAATCATCTTAGTGAGTTTAATTCTATAATTCAAGAATTGAAGGAATTGGATGATACCCCTAGGACGAGGATCATGCCATGTTGTTATTATGTTCACTCTCAAATTCTTATAAATATTTTGTAGAAAGCATGATTATGATGGTAGGCCACTATCACTGTTGATAAGGTTAAAAGAAACCTAGTAAATAAAGAGAGAGTTGATAGAGAATTGTCTGACTCCGTGAATAACTCTGGTAATGGGCTGTTTGTGAGAGGTAGGACTGAGACTAGATGGTCTAAAGGTGGAAAAAAGTCTAGGTCTAAATCTAGACATAAGAACCTATCGTGTAACTTCTGTCACAAGAAGGGGCACATAAAGAAGAACTATTACAAGGTTAAGAATAAGCAGAAAGAAGATAACAGGAATGACCATAATAGAGGTGATAAGTTCGCTAAGGCTAATGTAGTTGAAGATAAGGGAGATGCTGATGTCCTACTAGTAACCGAGTCACAGATCAGGTCCAGAGATAATTGGATCATGGATTCGGGTTGTTCTTACCATGTTTGTCCAGATAGAGACTAGTTCACCACTTATAAGTGAATTTAGGGCGGAGTAGTCTTGATGGGCAACGATGCCACGTGTAAGGTGATGGGTATTGGAACAGTTCGTGTAAAGATGTTTGATGGTACTATCAGGACACTTAGTGACGTGAGACACGTTCCAGACTTGAAAAAGAACCTTATCTCTTTAGGTATCCTCGAGTCCAACGGGTACAGGTACACGGCTGAAGGTGGAGCTACAAGGGTCAATAGAGGTGCATTGATTGTGATGAATGGTAGAAGGGTAGGAATCTTGTAGGTTCTACCGTGATAGGGTCAGTGGTTGTTTCTACACCGTCTATGACAGATACAGAGATCACTAAGATGTGGCACATAAGAGTGGGTCATATGAGTGATAAAAGGCTGTCAGAGTTGAGTAAGAGGGGTCTGTTATGTGGTCAGTAAACTGGACTGATAGATTTCTATGAGCACCGTGTATATGGGAAGCAGAAGAGAGTCAGCTTCAAGCAGGCAGTGTATCAGACTAAAGGAACGTTGGACTATATACATTCAGATTTGTGGGGACCATCCAGAGTTGCTTCCAAAGGAGGTTCTAGGTACTTACTAACGTTCATTGATGATTTTTCAAGAAAAGTTTGGGTCTATTTTCTTATGCAGAAAAATGAAGTCTATGTAGTCTTCAAGAAGTGGAAGACACTGCTTGAAAAACAGACAGGGAAGTAGATAAAGAGATTGAGGACAGATAATGGTCTTGAGTTTGTTGAGGGTGATTTCCTCAAATTCTGTGAGAACTAAGGCATTGTCAGACCCAAGACTTGTACAGGTCGACCCCAATAGAAAAGAGTGGCAGAAAGAATGAATAGGACGTTACTGGAGAAGGCTCGGTGTATGCTTTCAAATGCAGGCTGAGGGAGAGAATGGTGGGAAGAGGCAATTAACATGGCTTGTTATCTAGTGAATCGATCTCCTCATTCATTGCTTCAGTTGAAGATTCCAGAAGAGGTATGGTCTGGTTCTCCTGCTGATTATTCTTATTTGAAGATATTTGGTTGTCCTGCTTATGCTTATGTTAATGATGGAAAGCTAGATCCTAGGGCCAGGAAGTGTATCTTTCTTGGTTATACGTCAGGTGTGAAGGGATATCGTTTATGGGATCCAAAATCTCATAAATTTTTGACTAGTAGAGATGTTACATTTGATGAGTCTGCTTTACTACATCCGCCTCACCCGCCCTCCTTAGTTCGTGAATCAATTCAGGCGCAGAAGTCTGATGAAAGTCAGATACAGTTAGAAAGTTCTAATCAGCAGCACGTAGTTCAGTTTGAGAGTATGCAGGCATCTCCAGTACAGGTTTCTGAGGATGTTGAAATAGAAAACAGGTCAGTAGGTCGAGCAGCATACAATTGCAGGTGGTAGGAAGAAAAGGCCGATTAGGCCGCCACAGAGATATGGGTGTGAGGAGATGATAGCCTATGCCCTTACTGCATCTGAAACAGTGGAAGACAGTGAACCGTCTTCATATTCAGAGATTGTATCGAGATCTGACTCAGATAAGTGGCTTATGGCCATGCATGAAGAGATGGAGTCTTTGAAGAAGAACAAGACTTGGCAGCTAGTCAAGCCTCAAATAGGAAAAAGAGTCATTGGGTACAAATGGGTCTTCAGACGAAAAGAATGCATTCTTGGAGTGGAAGATGCAAGGTCCAAGACTCGGTTAGTAGCTAAAGGCTACAGTCAGGTACACGGTGTTGACTTTCATGATATTTTCTCACCTGTTGTTAGACATTGTTCCATACGAGCGCTACTTGCTTTAGTAGCTATGCATGATTTAGAGCTTGAGCAGTTAGATGTGAAAACTGCATTTTTGCATGGTGAGCTACATGAGAGTATTTACATGCATTAGCTTGAAGGCTTCGTTGTTGAGGGTAAGGAAGATCATGTTTGTTTATTGAAAAGATCTTTGTACGGTTTGAGGCAATCACCAAGACAGTGGTATAAAAGGTTTGATCAGTTTATGATCAGTCACCGGTTCTTCAGAAGTAAGTATGACAGTTGTGTGTATTTCAGGAAGACAGATTCAGGCTCTTTTGTTTATCTTCTGTTATGCATTGACAATATGTTAATTGCAGCTAAGGACGTGACAGATGTTGATGATTTGAAAGCAATGTTGAAAAGTGAGTTCGAGATGAAGGACTTAGGAGCAGCTAAGAAGATTGCTGGCATGGAGATCAGTAGGGACCGAAAAGCAGGAAAGTTGTATTTGTCTCAGGAGAAGTACATTGAGAAGGTTCTGGACCGATTTCACATGAAGGATGCTAAACCTGTTAGCACTCCATTAGCAGCTCACTTCAGGCTATGAGCATTGGATTCACCTTAGATTGAGGAGGATATCAGGTACATGTCATAGGTCCCTCATTCTAGTGCTGTTGGTAGTATTATGTATGCTATGGTATGTACTCGTCCAGATATTGCTTATGCTGTGAGCAAAGTGAGTAGATACGTGGCGAATCTAGGAAAGGAGCATTGGCACGTTGTCAGATGGATTCTCAGGTACTTACGTGGCACTTCTGATATTTGTTTGGAATTTGGGAAGAGTAAATGTTGTTTAGTAGGATATGTTGACTCAGACTATGGTGGAGACCTCGATAAGAGGAAATCTACGTCCGGTTATGTGTTTTGTTTGGGAGACAGTGCTATCAATTGGAGAGCTTGTCTACAATCAGTTACTGCACAGTCGACTACCGAGACAGAGTATATGGCAGTTACGGAAGCATTTAAGAAAGTAGTTTGGTTGAGAGGTTTGATTAGTGAGATCAGTGTTGATCAGGATATTGTTAGAGTTTACTGTGATAGCCAGTCAGCAATTCGCCTAGCTAAAGATCAGATGACGCATAATGATAGAACGAAGCACATTGATGTCGAGCATAATTTTATTAGAGATCTGATTGATGAGTGGAAGGTGGAGTTGAAGAAGATTGGTACTAAAGATAATCCAGCAGATATGTTCACTAAAGTTCTTCCCGGGTTGAATTTAGTTGGACTCACAGTTTCAGTTTGTTAACCCCGGTGTGGGGCTATTATTGGAGAAGGTGGAGATATTTTATTTCAGTGATTGAATTTGAGTCAGGGTGGAGATTTGTTAGGTTTATGCCTCAAATTCGTAAGTTGTAAGTGGAGGCAAGTAGAGAGTCCGCCGATCGATCGGCAGAAGAGCCCGATCGATCGGGAATCTTACGTAGACGATCCCGCCTATAGAGAGCGCACCGATCGATCGGGGGATCGATCGGGAGTCTGATTTTACACGGGGCTATAAATACAGCCCTAGATTTCACGCGTAAGGTATTTAATTCAAAGTGGGCGCAGCCGTCATCATAGAGAGAGAGAGAGAGAGAGAGAGAGAGAAGTGATTGTAATTCTTCTATTCTCAAATCAATAAAAGTTTTCACCTCCGCCCGTGGTTTTCTCCCCTCTCGATTGTAAAGGGGTTTCCACGTAAATCATTATGTGTTTTGTTTTTGCATCTCTTTTATCCTTATTTGCTTCTCGTTTGTCGTAGTATTTGATTCGAATTAAGTGCTTGAGATTTCGTATTTTCTCACAATTATTTAAATACTTATATGTTCTAATGTACAATAAGTAATCTGATATGTCAATATACTAAAAAATAACCCAATTCTATTTTCTAACTAAAAAATAACCCAACTCTAACTTTTCTAACAAAAAATAACCAAACTCTAAAATTAATTTAAAAAAATACTGAATTGGTGGCTAGGCATGGCATATGGTATGACGCTCCGGCAATATATTTTTCTTTTATGTACTTTTGGTTTAGCTTGATTTTTTTTTCGCACCTAAACAAACTAAAAATACGTTTTTTCCGATAATTGAGTACAATTCCACAAAAGGTAATATCTCTGAGCACAAAACAAGCAAAACAACAGAGGAATACAACCAGAAAAATGAGCTGCAAATAAGCCGAGCCAAGTTGAGCCGAACCATAGCTTGCTCGACTTGGCTCGACTTGTTAACTAAATGAGACCAGCTCGATATTGGTGTCATTTATCTAATAGAGCAGCGTATCTGTGGTCAGCTCAGCTCATTTACTAAATGAGACCGGCTTGGTATTGGTATCATTTGGGCTTGATTATTTGCCGAGCTGGCTCGTTAAGTTTTGCTGACTCATTGCACTCTTTTACCAAGCACGACACTCTTTAACCAAGCTTGTTAAGGCTTGTTATGCTCATTTATGATTATTGTTACTTGAATTTTCAGAAAAGAGTGATAAAATAAATTATATATGAAAATAAAAAATAAAAAATACATACAGGTAACTCAATTCAGCAATGTAGACATGCGAGCCAATAATCGAGCTGACTCATGAGCCCATAAACGAGCCGGATCGTGAGCCTTACAAGCTGGCTAGTGATCCTTTTGAGTCGAGTCGGCTATGATTTAATTTGGTTCATTTATTTGAACGAGCCGCCCTAAAATGAGTTGGCCCTCGAGTTAGCTTAGACGAATCCAAGTCGAGTCCTTAACGAGTCGAGTCAAACCGACTCGCGACCGGCTTGGCTTATTTATAGCCCTACAGAGAACAAGCCAAACCAAAAATACGTAGAAGAAAAATATATCGTCGGAGCATCATACCACGAACCATAATTCAGTATTTTTTAAATCAAGATTTTAGAGTTGGGTTGTTTTTAGAATAATTTTAAAGTTTATTTATTTTTTGGTAGAAAAATTAGTGTTGTGTTATTTTTGTAGTAGAAAAGTTATAGTTGGGTTATTTTTTTATAGAAAAATTAGAGTTCTATTATTTTTTTGTTAGAAAATAGACTTTGATTTTTTTTTAGAATATTGACATATAATTGGATTGTTTTTAGGTTAATTATTGTTTAATATATGCTAGAAAAAATCGTACTTGAATACAATGGAAGCGAAAAATAACATACCCAAATTTATGTGTATGTTATTTGCTCATCAAGTATCTTTTGACAAAATTAGATACATTTTCATTGAAAATTGCTATGAATTCAATAATATAAAAGTATCCTATACCAAAATCTATTTAGTAATTTGCCCAAAAAAATGCTGACAAGACAACTTCAATAATTTATAGTTATCTTCCATCTAAATTTTGTTATTTGTTAAAATTTTATTGAAAATACTAATATAACTCATATAATTTATTCTAATCCTAAACCATATTAGCATTTTTATATAAAAATTGGCAAGATTTTGGCAACTATACTGAGTTTAGCTGCTGATTTTTTGAACATTTGAGTACCTAACTGACAAATTCGCTTTTTAATGTGTTTATAAATTTATATATATATATATATATATATATATATATATATATATATATATATATATATATATTGTTTCATCCATATTATTATTAATATGTCGGTGCTAAATACTAAATAATAGGATTATCTACACTAAATATCACTGTACTTTGTCTACTGCGCCAATTTAATCTTTGTGCTTTTAATTGTGTCAATTTAGTCCCGCTATAATTCAAAATGTGCCGATTTGGTCCTTGGAGAAAATTTTATATTAAGTTTATAATGAAATTTTTCTTGGTTTGGCTACGAACTGGGTAAAATTGAGTAAATTTATAATAAGTTGCTTGTATCCAACATAATTTTGTTATTTAAAATTAATGAATTTAACTTAAATTTGACCAAAGGACTAAATTGACACATTTTGATTTATTTAGGAACTAAATTGACATAATTAAAAGTACAAAGATCAAATTAATAAAATGGACAAAAAAACGAGATTTTTGGTGTAAATAACCCTAAATAATATTACAACTTCTTCATTTAGAACATGCCTATGTACTTATGTCTCACCTTTGCCCACATTAACAACTAATTAACCTTAAATACTCCCATAAACAACAAATTAGTCTTAATTATGACGAGTTTGATAGTTATCTATTATTAATTCTTAATTACAATTTTATATTTTGTTGGGTTATTTATATTTTGCTATCCTGACATTTTTAAAAATAATAAAAAGGACACTAGATTTTTTTAACTAATCAAAATACACCTAAATTTTTGTCATATTAATAAAAAGGCCCTTCTCTGACTTGATAAAATCATTTTCCTTCAATATAGATTACGTTGCGACTGCTCTTTTATTTATATTACAGTAAAATGACAAAAAAAATCATTCAATAACCATATTTTTAAACAAATTAAGCAAAAAAAAAAAATCTTATATAATAAAATATTTCGAATTTCATTCTTATAAAGTAGGAATAAGGGGATTTCCACAGGGTTGTTTGGAGCTCCGGCCCATCCAGGACACGATTGATTTTAGCCCCCGGGCTGGTGTAGCGGACTCCATCCGGTGGTTGGGTGACCCCTCGGGGAATTTCACCACCAAGTCCGCTTGGGAGATGGTGCGGAGTAGGAGAGAGGAGGATACCATTCATCACCTTCTGTGGTTTCAGATGTATATACCGAGGCACTCCTTCATTCTCTGGCTCGCCTCTAGGCAGCGACTTTGGACCCGGGACCGACTTCGGCATTTCGGAGCACTAGAGGTTCAGAGTGTCTGTGTTCTTTGCGGTTTTGCTGACGAGACTCATGAGCACCTTTTCTTCGCCTGTTCCTTTTCCGCCTCGGTCTGGAGCTCTGTCACTCCGAGTACATCTATCGCTTGGCCTACCCTTCCTTGGGACGATCTTGTCACTTGGGCTGCTCAGCATCTCAGGGGGCGAGAGATTGGCAGTACCATTGCCCGACTCTGCCTCTCTGCGACTGTGTATACTGTTTGGTATGAGCGCAACCGTCGGGTCTAGCGTTCTCAGTCCAGATCAATTGCAGCCGTTCGAGAGGAGATTGCGGGCTTGGTCAGGAGCCGCTTGCTTGCTGCTTCTTCGTTTAGAGGAGCTCATCGTCACACCTCCTTGCTTCGGCACTGGGGTCTTGAGATTTAGTTTCTTCTTTGTTCCCTTTGTTGTTCTTTGGTTATTTTTTGTATGGACTTTGTCTGACTCTTTTGACGCTGCTTCATATTTGTAGGCTTCGGCCGTGTTCTGGGGTATGCCCCTTGTAGCTTGTACTATTTTTCTTTTCATCTATATATTTCGCTGACTTATCCAAAAAAAAAAAAAAGTATTTGAAGGATACTTTTATTATTTTATTGTATCACTAATAAAAAAGAAGTTGCGAGTCAACAGTGAGAACCTTTATCCCCAGCTCTTGTTTGGCCATATGTACTAGTAAAGGGGAGTCTATTTAAATTTGTTACACTGGGGCCTCTTTACTGAATGTTGAATCCAATCGGGCATAAGTCCCCAATAGGTCAAAGAAGCCGAGAGGTGGGATTGAGGAGGAATCACATGTGAAGTGACTGTGTAAAGGACTCCCATATGTAATTATATTAAGAAACTCACGTTGGAGATTTAAGAGTGAAAAGATCAATCTGTAAGTCCAATAAGGTACTCCATTGTATGTTAATTGGTTTTATGATGAAACCTCACGTACACTTTCTGTGAATATCATGTATGTTTACTTCATGTGTCGCAGGCTTAAGGCCCGGTGAAGTTTAACGCAACACTGAGCATTCTTTTTCCTCATTTTTAAAGGTAATTTATGCCTTGTATTCCTTAATTTTTGAGCATTTGTAGCATAAATACCTTGATGTTTAATACATGCAATAAAATATCTTATGGTTTAAAAATTTTATCACTTAAGTTATAATGTAAAGTTTAAAATTTAATACATCAAGCACCTTTTGGGCAAAAGTCGAAATATTTTCATTAGAAATAAAGGATATTGGAATATAATTCCAGCAATATATAAGTATCCTACATCAAAATCTGATAAGTTCCTTGTCCCCAAAAAATGGTAACAGGACTTATAAATTTTGTTTAATTATTAAGAGAATAGAACAGTTTTATACTCCATCGGATCTTCAAAAAGCACAAAGGATGATTTTCCAAAGAACATGACATATATTTTTGATAATTTACAAGTATTTTTCATCAAAATTCGATGATTTTTTAATGAATCTTTGAATTTTTTAAAAAATACTAACATAACATATATATATATCATTATAATCTAGGTATTACAATAGCATTTTACGGTACAAAATGGCTGAATTTTGCCATAACTTCACCATTCCGTTGTAAAATCTGTAGTTCATAAAAGTTTTAAACTTTCAACTATTTAATTTTACATATATATTATTAATATGTCGGTGCTAAAATATTTAAAAATGTTACACTTTTTAGTTTAGAGCAGAGCATGCCTGTGTACTTGTGTCTCAACTTTTCTCGCATTAACAACTAATTAACTTTAAATACTTAATAAACAACAACAAATTACTTTAATTATTATGATTAGTATAATTAATGCATCTAATATTATTTTTTTGTAATATGATTATCTTCTATTTTTGTTTCTAGGTACAATTGTCATGAAATTTGACATAATATTTCATAAGTATCTTTAATTATTTTCGATAATTATACACTGATGCTCGGTATTAGTACAGGATTGACAATTGGATAGACAGGAACATTCTTCTGAGAGAGGATGTTGTAAGAACTCGTGTATATTTTCTCTTGGTAATATGAATGAAATTAAGTTTTTGCTCTCGATCATAGTTCGAAATACCAGAACCAATACATCCAACCCAAGATTACTGGAACTTGAAATGACCCTACATGACTTGGGTTTGACTTGAACTAGACCGAATTGAGCAAATCCAAAACTCAACATAACCCGATGTAGTTGGCTTGAGACCTAGAGATGACTATAAAAGAGTTAACATGACGTGATACAATTTAGCCCGACTTAAATTTTACCCAGCTCAAGTAATCTGAAACTGGAAGTGACACAACCTGATTAACATGAAATCAAGATGGCTCGAGTTCTAAATCATCCTATCCGACTCAAACCATGCCCGTGGTATCCGGAATCCTAGAATGAACCGGCCATCGAATTAACTCGAAATCCAAAATTACTTGACTCGATATGATTCAACCAAACTAAAATTCAATCCGAGTTGACTTGAAACTCGAAATGACTCGAATCCAAAATGATCCAAACTGACTGAAACCTAACCCTAATTGACCCGAAATTTGTAGTGAACTAACTCAATTGACTCAAAATTCAAAATGATTAGATATAGAATTACAATTCAGACTTCCAATCCTATGGCTAGCCAAACATGGAAATTTCAATTCTATAGAATTAAAATTGCAATTCTACAATCCAATTCCAATTTAATTTGCGCATTAAAATATTTCCAACTATTAAATTAATTTTCAAAATAACATGTTTTGTACAGATTTACCCTTATTTTTTTGTAAATACAATTCAGTATCTGGATGTTTGTGAAATTCTTCGTTAGTCCACAAACTTATGTTAGAATTTTCTAGTGCTATAGTTGATTCCCAATGATTCCTCCATCGGATGTTACAAAAGGGTGATGTCACCCACCAAAACGATTGACCTCATATGATGAAAGACGACATCATTTTTGAATTTCATTCTTAATAATTCTTTTTGAAAATTGAAGTAGCCCCAACAGAAAGCACTAGGGTGTGCTTGGAGACGAGACATGGAAAATTAGAGCAAAACAGATTTCACCATTACTAAAAAGATAAAAAAGTTCAAACACATAACTGTTGAATTAAACAAAAAATTGACTCGTCTAGTCTCAAGATAATAAAATATAGTTAACTCTCATCTTTTTTAATAACCTAATCATGTACTATGTAATGTATTAGATACATAGTTAGAGGTGGCCAATAGGTCGGCTTGTGACCCGACCCGTTGGCCAGAAATGTATAGACAGGTTGACACGGGTCCAGCTCATCGTACAATGGGAGGGCGAGGTAGGGTTTTTTCGGCGGGGGGGGGGGGGGGGGATCCTGACCCAGTTTAACTTGTGACATGTGTCTGGGACGCCTTTGGTCAAACTAGTTTGCGGGTTTTGACGAATTAGGACTAGGTCAAACTCGGGCTAGATCCTTTTCTCACCCCATTTTTTATTTTTTGTTTTATTAATAAATATATAAACTATATATTTTTTAATTTGATTAGGTGAGACTTGTATGTCATGAATCAGGTTGGACCCATACACCTTGAACCCAGCCCACAATAGGAACCAAGTCGATATGTTACCCTGTCAGGTTAGACCGAATTAAGTGCTTTTCCGAGCACGTGACCTGACCCATTAGCCACCTCTATACATAATGGATAGGGTCCCATAACAGACACATATAACCCTAGGGGAAGAGGAACCCAAAAAGACAAACATAAGGCTGTACATGATTATTATGTTATGTTACCTCTCATTTAAGCCCTGCCCCATTTTGTTTGGTAAGAATAAGATCCATCTCCCTTTTAAATATTATTATTATTTGAGGCCCCCATTGTCCTCATATCAAGCATCCAAAGATTCTTCTCCCATTTCCCTCCACACATTTTCTCATCTGTTGTGTTGTGTTTCAAAATTTCTTATCTAGATTTCAAATGAAGATCTGTAATGGAGCGAAGACGGGTCAGATTGTTATGCATGTTTTCTCATTTCCAGGGTTTCACTCTTTTATAAGGTAGTATGTGTGACCTCCTGGGAACTCCGAAATTAAGCGTGCTTGGGCGAGAGTAGTACCAGGATGGGTGACCTCCTGGGAAGTCCTCACCCTCAGGTTGGGGGCGTTGGAAAACAGCCTCTCTTCAGGTTAACACCCTAGAGGGGAAGGCTGCATACATTCGCCTCCCAGACCCTGCGTAGGTGGGAGCCCTTGAGGCACTGGGTATGTTCCTTTATAAGGTAGTATGTGTATATTCTTTTCTTCACTTTTTAGGGTTTGAGCTGTTCAAACACATAGTGGGACAAATACAGATAGAGAGAGAGAGTGAAGAAATTTCTTTTGTAATACTCCAATTTGATCTAGTGAGTTTTTCTACCTATGCATGTGGTTTTTCCTTCTCTTTGAGGGTTTTTAAGTGAATACCTGTGTCTTCATTTTCTCTTTCTCTCTTTACTTCTTATTTGTTTTTTAGATTTCGTTTGATATCTAAAGCGAACCCAAATCTTGGATATTTTTACCTCACATGGTCTTATTTGATTAATACAAGAATTAAATTTTTAAAATTCAATTTTTGTATCAAAATTTTTAAAAATAGGCATTTGTATTTGTATATAACTTTTTGAAGAATTATAACTTACCTAACCCCCTACATAAGTTAATTCATATGTAACAACTAATATTTATTTTTAACAAATGAACCTAATTGATTTGATGGCAAATAACCTTTTTCGTCTCGGTCTATTACTTTGCATCATAGTTAGTTAAATACGATGCATGAATAAAACAGAGTTTAATACATACGTATATTATTTAGATTTTCACACTAAAAGCTCAGTCAAAAATCCATCGAAAAATTTGTTAACTCATAAAAAACGTATATATATGTATTCATGTTTAATACGGTTACAGTTTCATATACATGATTCAAAAATTTGGATAAAGTTTTGCTAAATTAGAGTATGTACACGCTAAAATAAAGAGAAATTGTCACTTATGTATGCTGAGATTGGACTATTTATTACACAGGTCCTTTGGCATTTTAATATATATAATAATAAGGTTATAATATTTTATTAGATAGGTACTCTATGTTGTAGTTTGATGAATTTTTGTATAAATTTGCCCTATTTTATAAAGAAAATACAAATGTAGTATATGCATACAATAATATACATAAATCATGCCAATGTTTTTAATAAAAGTTCAATGAAATATGATAAAAAGTTTAGTAAATTTTAATATAAACTACTTAAGTAATAAAATTTTAAAACCTTAAGGTACTTTATTGTATATTTTAAAACCTTATTTTGGAACGCCAGAGCAAGAGAATGGCTCAACCTAATTTTTTATGTCAAAATTTGAATATCATTTTTAGGTGTCAATGAATTTCTGATAAAAAGTGCATTTTTTTTTATAAAGTACGTATAGTACGTTCTACATTTAAAAACACGAATTTTTTCGTATTTTTGAAAATTCATAAACACTGCATTATACGAGATTAATATGTATACGCGTATTATTTGCATATAATATGCAAATTTTATTAACTATGCTTTGCATAAGTTCATAATAACTATGGATAAATATTTCATACATAATAAGAAATTGACATCCCTCAGCGAAGACGAAAGTATTTTCCTTCACTGAGAGGAAGCTACTTCTATTGTAATCTAGCATCATATGTCTTGCTTCAGCTTCAACTTGGAACAAATATATATGAACTTTATGCAAATTTATAATTTATCTTCTTCATATAGAAAGGTAGAGATATATAAAAAATATTCATAAGGAAAATATTTTCTTTTGAATCAAATTTTTTTGGATTATTACAATTGTTGACAAAAGACTAACTGATAGCCTCTTTAAATTAAATAAAGATAGTTTTAGTATGATAGAAGTCAAAAATTGGGCAAAAGTAGAATATCACATAGGCGAGTTAGAAGAGAAAATACCACTTTATATACCTAATAAACTACTCCACCCATTGCCAGTTGGTTTTGGGATAGAACATCCTTTAGTATGTAACATAGTAAAACTAATTTAGACATTAATATTTCAAAGAAAAATTCAAAAAGGAAAATGATGTAGCCCTGCTTTCTCACATGGCGGGTGGTCATTGGCGAGATGCCCCAGATGGCGGAATGGCGGGACGCGCGGCTAGGAGGAGTTCGAATTAGAGTTTTACAATAATTAGGAAGCTTAGTTTAAATTATTAGATTTTAATTTGAATTTATCTTTTAGCTTTTAGTGTTTTATTATAAGCCAATTAGGTCCTCTATTTAAGCAAGAGGAGAGCTAGGGTTTAGTCATTCAATTTTTTTTATAGATTTTATTCCTTATTTGCTCTTTCTTATTCTCAGGTTGTGAGAATCAAGAATAGACTTATTTTTCCCTTATTCTTAATTATTTTTGTAATAAGAAATTAAGGGAAGGTAGTTGAACATTCCCATATCCCGCTAATTTCTATCTAAGCGCTGCATCAGTTGGTATCAAAGCTCAGAATAGCTTATGAGATGGCCCTTGGGTGACAGATACACCGCAATCGGAGACATTTACGAGCATGATGTTCAACAATAGAACGAGAGGTGATTCGAGGACTTGAAGAGAAATTTCGGCGAACAAGCTGTGTTTATTCCAATTGGGGACGAATCCCAATCAAACACCCGGAGCTTAGCCTCAAAATCTGCTGGCAGGAGGTGGCGAAGAAGACATGGATGATAGCTTCCACAACTGGTTCCCGGAAGTTGAGGTACCGGATCAACGCGTGAGGAGAAATCAGCCAAATACCAGAGGCACGGATTCTGTTGACAATCAAAGGTGGGAATCAGGGTTCCGGATCAAAATTTCAGAGTTTAATGGTGGAGGACGTCCTCAAGATTTCTAGGATATGCTCGCTGTGGTGGAGGAAGTGCTTGAGTTCAAGGAGGTTCCGGAGCACAAATAGGAGCAGTTGGTGGCTACTTGGTTACGGGGTAGAGCCGCCGCCTAGTGGTAGCAGTTGAAGCATACCCAGCTTAGGAAGGGCAAGGCAAAGATAGAGATGTGGGAGAAGTTGAAGAAACACATGCGGAGCGCTTTCTTACTAGACAATCATGCCAAGGTGATGTATCAACATCTATAGAGTTTGCGTCAGGGTTCTCGGACCGTGGAGGAGTATACAATGGAATTCTACTCCTTAGTCGCCAGGAATGACTTGGCGGAATCAGAGGAGCAATTGGCGGATAGGTACATTGGTAGGTTGAAGGATTCAATTTAAGAGGTGCTGAACATGTTTGACATCTTTTTGGTCTCGAAGGCAAGTCAAAGGCTATGAACGTCAAGAAGCAACAGAGGCGACGTCAAGTTGGCGGAACTTGGAGTACCCAAAATAGTGGGTGTGACCAGGCATGAGTACCTCCCAATCCAGGAGTACAGATGATGTCGGTAGTCGCCAATACTGGCAAACTGGTTAACCAGGAGTTAGCGGGTGGCTCAAGGACCCGTTGCTTCAAGTGTGGAGAGGTGGAACATCGTGTCACTGAGTGTCGAAAGGGTGACAGGCTTGGTAAAGGTTTGTAATCGAGGGGCTCCATGCTGAGGATGGCATGGAAATTGAGGAGAAGGTACGAGATGAGTTGGTTCCGGTAGAGGAGGATGCTGTTGCAGGTAATGAAAGCCACTTGCTCGTGATTAGGCGAGTCTGCTTCACACCTAATAAGCAGAAGGAGACGGTTAGATAAGGAATAACATCTTTCAGACGACCTGTACTATTGGCGGAAGAGTGTGCTACCTGGTCATTGCCTCGGGTATTTGTGAGAACGTTATTTCCGAGAAGGCTGTCCAGAAGTTGGGACTAAGAACAAAAGCACACCAGAATCCATACAAGCTATCTTACCAAGAAGAGAAACCAGGTAATAGTCTCAAAATGATGTCCGATCAATTTCTCAATTGGGTCGAAGTATCGGAATGGGGTTTGGTGTGATATGGTCTCCATGGACGATTGTCACCTGTCGTTGGGATGCCCATGGCAGTTTGATAGAAGCTCTATCTATGATGGAAGGAATAATACATGTAGCTTAGTCTTTGAGGGAACAAAGATTATCTTGTTACCCAAGAAGGACGAGGCATCGCGAGCGCCAGTAGCTAAGCACCGTAATTTGCTAGGCAATGCCATGTTCACCAAAAAGGTTGACTAGAGAAAAATGTTTGTATTGACCGCGAAAGAGAGTAAGGTGGAACTTGGAGAGGTATTGAGTAAAATATAGGGGATTTGTTGAAGGAATTCGTTGATGTCTTTCCGCAAATGTTACCGGATGCATTGCTGCCATTGAGTGACATACATCACCGCATTGATCTGATGCTGGGAGGTGTCTGGCCGAATAGACCCCACTATCATGAGTCTAGCTTAGCATGAGGAGTTGAGGCGTCAAGTAAAGGAATTACTTGCTAGAGGGTTTAGCGGGAGAGCTTAAGCGCTTGCGCAGTTCTCGCCCTGTCGACGCCAAAGAAGGACGGTAGTTGGTGAATGCGAACAGATAGTAGAGCTATCAACAAGATCACAGTACATTATCATTTTCCTATTCTGCGATTGGGTAACCTACTTGATCAACTACAGAACTCGAAGGTGTTCAACAAACTCAATTTGAAGAGCGGATATCATCAGATCTGCATCTCACCAGGTGATGAATGGAAAACCACCTTCAAGGCATGAGAAGGATTGTATGAGTGGCTTGTCATGCCACTCGGGTTTTCCAAAACGCCAAGCACATTCACGCGGTTCATGAATTAGGTTCTACGTTCATTCACTGGGAGATTTGTTGTCATCTACTTTGACGATATCTTAATCTACAGTCAGAGCCGAGTTGAACACTTAGAGCATCTAAAGGAAGGACTTAGTATCTTGAGGGAGAAGCACTTATTCGCTTCCTTAAAAAAGTGTGAGTTCATGAAGGACTGGGCGACATTCATTGGTTTCATTGTGTCCAAGAACGGAGCGGCTGACGAAGGCAAGATTGAGACGATTTGAGATTGGCCACAGCCGAAGACTAGTAGTGAGGTATGAAGTTTTCATGGTTTGGCGTCTTTCTATAGGAGGTTTGTACCAAACTTCAGTTCAATCATGGTGCCTATCACGGATTGCATGAAGGGGAGTTCCTTTGATTGGATTCCAGCAGTAGCTGAAGCCTTTGAGGAGATAAAGCAAAGATTAACCAAGGCATTGGTATTAGCCTTGCTGGATTTTCAGAAAACTTTTAAGCTTTAGACAGATGCCTCCAAGATCGGCACTAGTGTAGTGCTTAGCCTGGAGGGACGCCCAATTTCATATTTCAGGGAAAACGTTACGGAAGTAAGTTGAATTACTCTACTTATGACGTTGAGTTCTATGTGGTGGTGAGGGCATTGAGGCATTGGAAGTCCTATCTCGCAAACAAGGAGTTTGTCTTGTACTTCGATAACGTTGCATTGAAGTACATCAACAATCAAGACAAGCTTTCTGACTGACATGCTAAGCGGGCAAGTTACATTCAGCTCTTTCACTTTGTGATCAAACACAAGTCAGGTGCATTGAACAAGGTGGCAGATGCACCGAGTAGATGTACTCGTCATATCGCATAGCAGAGTTTTTGATGTCGATTCTGATCATTTAACAGAGCAGTATACAAATGATCTCGCTTTTGGGGAGATTTGGCAAGAAGCTTATTCCGGCTATGTTCCTAGATATTCTATACAAGACGCGTTTCTTTTCAAAGGAAATCAACTATGCATTCCAGATTCGAGTTTGTGCCTCAAGATCATCCAAGAGAAGCACAACGAGGGGCATATGGGAAGAGACTAGGCGCTGCAGCTGGTGAGCGCCAGCTACTTTTGGCCTTCGTTGAGAAAAGAGGTTGAGAGGTTTGTCAACCGATGCCAGATTTGTCAGATATTAAAAGGCGGGGTGTTCTATACGGGGTTATACCTGCCTTTGCCGTTTTCGAGTCAGTCTTGGGCGGATATTAGTATGGATTTTATGCTGGGGCTACTGAGAAGGCGAGGAGGTATAGATTCGATCTTTGTTGTTCTAGATTGCTTCTCCAAGATGCACATTTCATACGGTGCAAGAAAGCTGCTGATGCGGTACATGTGGCCGAGTTGTATTTCCGGGAGGTATACAATCTCCATAGATTGCCAACCAGCATAGTCTCGGATTGTGATGTGAGGTTTGTGAATCACTTATGGAAGACCTTGTGGAAGATGGCGAATACGTCCCTTGCCTTTAGCACTGTACATCACCCACAGACAGATGGCCAAACTGAGGTGACGAATCGCTCTTTGGGTAACTTACTTTTTGCCTTGTTGCTGAAAACATCAAGGGAGGGAAGCAGAAGTTGTATCAAGCTGAGTTCACCTACAACAACTCAGTTAATAGGAGCACGGGTTTTCCATTGTTCAAAGTCATCTATGGCTTTGTTCCCCAATCTCCAATAGATCTAGCACAAGTCCCTGATCTTACTCGTCCTCATGGCAAGGCGGGAGACATTATATCCAACCTACAGGACATCCATGAGCAGACCCGGGCACAGTTACTAGAGGCAAGCGCCAAGTACAAGTTGGCAAGTGACAAGCGGCGCAGGACAGTCCAATTGCCGGTTGGCGATCAAGTTTGGGCAATTCTGACTAGCGAGCGCTTTTTGGCATGGGAGTATAACAAATTGACAGCACGAATGATTGATCCTTTATGGGTTCTAGAGATGATCAATGACAACGCCTATCGCCTACAATTGCCAAGTAGAATGTGAACTTCAGATGTATTCAAAGTAAGCATCTTGTCCCATACTTTGGCGAGAACATTACGGGAGATCCATTGATGAATTCGAAGGCAAATTCTCTCCAACCCGGGGAGGATGATGCAACCCCGCTTTCTCACATGGTGGGTTCTTTAGCAGGTGGTCATTGGCGAGATGCCCCAAATGGCAGGATGCGCGGCTAGGAGGAGTTCGAATTAGAGTTTTTAAAATGATTAGGAAGCTTAGTTTAAATTATTAGATTTTAATTTGTATTTATCTTTTAACTTTTAATGTTTTATTATAAATCAATTAGCTTCTCTAATTAAACAATAGGAGAGCTAGGGTTTAGTCATTCAAATTTTTATAGATTTTATTCCTTATTTGCTCTTTTTTATTTTAGGGGTTGTGAGAATCAAGAATATAGACTTATTTTCCCATGTTCTTAATTATTTTTGTAATAAGAAATTAAAAAAGCCTGTTAAATCTTCCTGTTTTCCGCTAATTTTTATCTACGCATTGCATCAGATAATTAAAATAAAACCATCATAAAGAATATCATATTCAAACTCTGTCAAGCAATGAATTCTCATACATCAAAAAACCAACCGCATTAATTAATAAACTCTTTTCTCCAGTTGTATATGAGGATAAAATCGAATTTAATAGTAAAAAAAATATACTTTATTAAGTTTTTTGGGGTATTTATTCAACGTATACAACGCTTTTAATTCATGTATTTATTCTGTTTTTAGAAAGAAGATTTTTAACTCTAAACTAGAATTAGAAAAAAAAATTTAAAAGACTGTTTAAAAATAGAGAATTTTTTTAGCTTTTTATGAAAAACTGAAAAGCAGAAAAAATTGTTTAGAAGTCCAAATTTTTAGAAATCAAGTGAAAAATAGTTTTTTTTACTTTTCTTTACTATTTTGATAAATTTAAAAATAATTTTTCAATTTTATTTTCCTTATAAGTTAGTTTCTTCGTATAAAAAGAATCGTCAACTGCTTATACCAATACTAAAACACTTTTGGGATAATTTGGTTAAAAATTAAGTTTCTTCTTTCTATGAACGCTTTTAATAAATTGATTTTTAAGACGCAATTTTGAAATAGTGGTTACTTTTAGAGCATTTCTATTATTAAAGAATACTATTACTTCTTCTGAGTATCTTATTCTCATATCTATTTAAAAAAAAAAAAAAAACTTTTAGAGCACTTCAATGGTAAGAAGTCCTATTTTTGCCTTTATTAAATGGGGATTTACTATAAAATTAGACTTTACTATATTTAGTGTTAAAAAATATTGAACAAAACTAATTGTTAAAATATTACATTGAAAATAAGTAATATATTATTTGGTATATGCTGAAAATATACCAAAAAAACTTTATTAAAAATACATGTCCAAAAAAAAATATGTTGAAAAAAAAGGCTAAGCGTAACATTTTGAACAACTATTGTCCCTCAAAATATTATAAACAAGGACGGCCTGAAAGCGGAGGGCCCCTTTTTGGGGCTTCAAATTGGTGCCTTAAAAAAACGATTTACTATCAATAGGTAAGATTCCACATAACTTTAAATGATCGAAGCAATTGCTTGAAATTTCTAAATTTTAGAAGCCCTGTTATTTCGGGGACCATTTGTTAAGAGGAAATGATCCAGTCATTTTCATTCCTTCGTTTAGTATATGTGTGGAATGAAGATGTAATGGGTTAAAATAGTCATTCCCACATTTGGCAGTGGAAATAGGTATAAACAACAAAGTTTACCAAAATATTCTCTGATAAATTTTAATATAATAATAATAATAATAATAATAATAATAATAATAATAATAATAATAATAATAATAATAATAATAATAATAATAATAATAATAATACCCATTCCCATGTTTCCAAACTCAGGCCCCTTTGGGTATGAAAATGTGAGAATAGGAATGGATTTCATTCCCACTCCCATCCCCTTCCTGTTCCCACTCCCCTGTACCAAACAGCCAACAGATGGAATGAGGTGCCCATTCTCACTTCCACCACTCTATTCTCTTATATCAAACCGCTCCTTTGGATTATATTTGTTAAAGTCTCAATACAGTGACCCACCAGGACATTACCTCAATGATAGAAGGCAATTGAGGGGATAGAGTATTGCTTTAGGCCAAAAGATCTGAAGGTCGATTCCCCTATTGAGCCTCTCCTAAGGAATCTTTGTCTTAACTAGCTCCTGTCGTGTATGGGCTGCCGTATGGACTGCGATTTACCGGGTAAACAAGTTCCTTGTTAGCAAAAATGTTAATATATAGAGTTATTTATATTTTAGCATCCCCGACCTTTTTGAATTACTAAAAAGGCCCTAAGATTTTTTTGTGTTAATAAAAAGACCCTAAAGTTTTTCACATAAATAAAAAGGCCCTTTTCCGATATGATGACGTCATTTTTAGTCGACAAAACTTACATGACAGCTGTATTTTTATTCATGCTACAATAAAATGATAAAAATACCCTTTAATAATTATATTTTGAAATAAATTAAATGAAAATAAATAGTTTCTATATAGTACAATATCTCGAATTTCGTGCTTATAAAGTAAGAATAAGGGTGCTGAAGCGTACATTTTTTCACTTTATTGTGGCATTAATAACAAGCAGTTGCCACATTATCTCTGTCTACCGAAAATGATGTCATCACTGCCTGAGAGGAGCCTTTTTATTAATACGATAAAAACTTGGGGACCTTTTTAATAATTCAAAAAGGTCTAAGTCTTTTTTATTATTTCCAAAAATTTTAGGGTACTAAAAAGGAAATAACCATAATATATATGAAGGCCCCATTTAGGGATGGGAATGGAGTGGGTAAAATCTGTTAACTGCGGTATAAGCCCTATGTAGGCCGAGTATGGGAATAAGTGAGATGGATAGTGGGTATGAGTTGGGTGTACCCGTTCCGTACCTATCACGGATATGGGGTGGGGACGCGTATATTGTTGTACTCGCCCCGCCCTGCCTTACATTTATCATACCTGCTCTATTTGCTTTGTAATGCCTGTCTTATGTTATGTACCGCTCATATGCTTTGTTGCTCTCATGCTTCCATGCTGCCAGACTTCTCAAGTTGGGGGTCATCGGACACAGCCTCCCGTCAAGGTAGCACTCAAAAGGGGGACGGCGGGAGCCCTTGGGGAACTGGGATTTTTGTTGTTGCATGGATAATCGTTTTTCTACCCACAATAGGGTGGGCATGGAGAGGGTAATTGATACCCATTGGATATTCGTGGGTAATGGGTGGGTATGGGTATGGGTTTGTACCTGCTGGGGCTGGTATGATATCCACTTCATACCCGTGGAGGGTAATGAGGTGGATATGGGTATGAATTTGGGTGGTGGGTACGGGAATAAAGAGGGCATCCCTCGTATCCGCCCCGCCCTACCCCGCCTCATTGCAATTCTTATGTATTTATAACATTTGCTTGAGGCCTTAAATATCTCAGAACTAGCCCTGACCATAGGGCTCTCGAGGATCCAAAAATCTCCAAAGTCACAAACATGAGACATCGTTGGAGATGATCTTACAACAAAGCCAAACAGACCCTCATGACTTGTCGAGATATATCGACCCATTGGAAGTGAGGTTTTCTTCGATTACACCCATAATGGACATTTAAACCACAAAGTGAAACATATTGTTGCATCTAATAGACAAGTAAAATCACGAATAAATTAGTCAAATTTCATACACGCATCTAATATAAGATAGGATCCTTACATAGATTTTTTTTGTTTGTTTGTTTGTTTGTTTGTTTGTTTGTTTGTAATAATTAAGTGGAAGAGATCCTTTTAAGGAATAGCAATAAATCCTCCAGTAAATACAATAATGTTACATAGTATCCATTGCTGAGAAAATAACGTTAATGAGCAACTAAAGTATAACTTTAACACAATAAAAAATGCACTCGAGGTCAGCTAACTGGAGCTTGAGGACTACAAAACGAACAGTAGAAATAACATAAGGTTTACATAACATAAGGGAGCGATTAAACTGAAGAATTGCCGCATTGTGGACTCCACTGCCCTCAGTCGTTTATAGCCTCACACAGGTATAATGGGACCAATGGTGCTTCGATTCCTAGGGTTAACTCAGCATCTACCTTAATAGTGCACTCTAGAGAGATGGATCGGAGCATGCTTCAACTTTCTTAGTAATGGAAAAGAGAGAGAGAGAAAGAGTTATCTTTGAGACAGTAAAGGAGCGGAGAAGACTAAGTATTTTCTATGTAGCTCTAGTGTGTTGATCAACGTACCAAAGTGCTTTATTTATAGGTAAAAAAAGCTTGCTTGTTGTGGCCTAAAAATCCGGCCTCAATATGGAGAGTGGTAGATATGGAAAGAACAGAGTTATCTTTGAAACAGTCAAGACACGTATCTTGAGCTCGAGCTCAAACGTGGAGCAACGGACAAGTTCCCAAGCTAGCACACTGTAGGTTACCTTGAAGACAACAACTCAAGCTTGAGCATACACCCTCGAGGTCAGACCAATAACAAGAACTCGTCTCAAGTTCGTTTACGACAACTAAATACACGATGGCCGAAAAATAATAGCTCGGATTAGAAAAAGTGCGCACCACAATGTGAGATGCCGACTAGCCCGGCCCTACAGGGCCTGTGAGTGTGTTGGCCTTCATGCCCACTTTAGACCCACAAGACTTTACTAGGAACAAGGACAAATGTGTATATAAAAGGGCTTTTTCTTTCTACGTCGGATTGAGGTATTTAGGGTATGTTTGGTTTAGCTTATTTCAACTTATCTTTTTTTTTGAGCTTATCTATTTCAATTATGTCTATTTAAGATCTGTATTTTTTTACAATAAAGTGTTTGGTTGGTGCAGTACAGAAAGATCTTTTTTAAAAAATAAAGCATTTCAATACAAGTTAAAAAAGTAATTTACCTACTAAAATCACAAAAATGACTTAATAATATACATTCTCTAATTATAGTAGGTGATAGATAATAATGATAATAGTTGGTCATGGTGGTGGAAGTGGTGAGTGTAGCGACACATGACCATAAAAGGTGTGGTGGTCGATGGGAGTGGTGACAACAAGTAAAAATAGGTTATGGTGGTGAAGATTTAATGTTAATTTAATATTTTTAAAACATTTCTTTTAACTAAGCTGTGAAAAAGATCTAATTCTACATCTTTTTCTACTTAGTTATAAAATAATTTTTTTATCTTTCTATTTAAGTTGTGAAAAAGATATTACCAGATCTTTTCTGTCACCAAACACAAACCCTTCAATTAAAAAGAGTTTTTTTACAGCTTTAATTTATTAGAAAACTAAATTAAATGAAACCTTATACAAATTGAACAAAATTGAAACACTGAATCTCGAAATTTGGACACCCATCTCATTCAATGCGTGCATGCATTCCACACGAATGGTGAGCCTGCGTTGTTGTTTCCCGTATTACGTAGGGCCCCTACTCGTACGAAATTATAAAATTGTGAATCACATGTTTAATATTATTTTTAGGGTAAATTACAAAAAAAAAATTTCATAAATAAAATAATTCATTAAAATTTCTCACTTTTAAAAAATTATCACTTTACCCCCAAATAATTTTTTTTTGATCATTTTGCCTCTCAAAATAAAATAGTTAATTATTTAATTTTGTTTTTAAGTAGGATTTTATGTTTTGAGAAAAAATAATAAATTTTTCATATTTATAGAAAAAAAAGATTTTTTATATTTATAAAATTTATTATTTTAATTAATTATATAGGAGTGATATTATAATATCAACAAAAATATTACATTTTATCTTATAATATTTTTTATAAAAATTTTAAAAATATTTTTTATCTTCTAAACTCATAATATCATTACTATGATTAACTAAAATAATCATATCTGTTATAAATATATAAAATTTCCATAATTTTATTTTGAAAAACATATATTTTTTTTCTAATTTTTACCTAATAATATCAAACCCCCTTCTAAAAATATAGTTAAACATTTAATCCCCTCACTTTTGAGGAGCAAAATAGTTAAAAAAAGTTTTATGGGGTGAAGTGATAAATTTTTGAAAGTGAGGGGGTTTTGTGAATGTTTTTATTTGTGTGAGGGGTTTTTTTTATTTTGAAGTAAAGGACAGGAAAATTTTCTATAATTTATCCTTATATTTATTCATAAATTTTGATTTATGAGGGAATTTAAAAAAATTATATTTTGAAATTACTTTTTTTTTATTTTTTAATTTTAATTTTTCCTAATTTGAATAAAAACCAAAGAAAAAAAAATCAACAGTATAATAAAAACTCATTTTTATACCCTGATTTACAATATCAGCAATAAAAAGAAGATGCCTGAAGATAGATTTCCCGTAAATAGCAGAATCGTGAATAGGGAACTAGACTAGTAACCGAACCTTTTATTGGTATTGTAGAAATTTTCGGCATCAATGACTAATGTTATTCGTACATGTGGATCCGGATTGAGATTAACTAAGATATAGAGTGTTCTGAGGCAGCTTGGGTTCCTGTGTTGTTGCGTTATGAGCTTTGGGTTTTTGTGTGTTTGTGGTGTCTTTTTGTTCCTTTGGTTGCGTTTGGGGTGTTGGTTTGGTGCTTGTTTTCTGTAGTGGAGGTGTGGGGAGCTTAGCCGTAGGTCTTTCTTTGAGTGCCCTGTGCTCGTGTTTAGCCGGGTGTGTTGCTTCTTATCTCCGTTGTTTTTTTGATTCGCTTTGGTGTTTGTTTGTGCCTGGCATTTGTTTGTGTGTTGCGCTGCTGTGCGTGATTCGAGCTGTCCTTTGTTTTGGGTCTTGGTTGTACTTTTTTGGTGTTCCGGGGTGTTCGTGTGTTGCGGTGCGTTTTGTTTGATCTCTTCGGAGGTTTGGACTTATTGTTCCAGCTTTTCTCTTTGATCAACAAATTTCCAATTATCAAAAAAAAAAAAAAAAACTGTCATACATGTTACTCAGTTGCCATCATAGACATTGATCGTAATATGTGCCCTCGGTGCAGACCATGAGCAAAATTGAATGTTTTTGCCTGGCTTTGACTACGAGGTGCAACTAGATTGAGGATTTATGTTCATGTTTTTTTTCCTTTTCTTACTTTTTTTTTTCTGTTTTTTGTTTGTTTTTAGAATCAACTGATATACTCTCATGAGGACCTTTTTCCCTTAATAATATAAAAATAAATAAATAAATAAAATAAAAAGGGAGTACCAAATAGGCCTTAGGATAAATATACTTATTAGAATAAATAACAATGATTTTAATTTGAATCCAATATCATTTATTTTTAATAAAATAACTTACATAAATTAATTTGTTGAGTTTTGTAATATTTTTAAATAAACATATGAGGAAAATTATCACTCAGGTACTCTTAGGTTTGGTCATTTATCACCTAGATATCCTGATATTTTAATATATACACAATAAGGTATCTTGATGTTTCAAAATTTTATCATTTAGGTACCCTATATGAGAATTTAGTGAATTTTTGTGCAAATTCGAACATTTTTCACCACAAGACGTTGATGCAATACATAATTATAATAATATGTACAAGCTACATCAATTGTTTCAACGAAAATCAAATAGAATACGAAAAAAATAATTGAATTATGACAAGAGATATCATTATATTAGTGAAATAGTATGGTATGTTAGCATTTTACAAAAGAAAATTATAATATTATGATAGAAAAAACCTATATGTTGCTATAATTATGTCCTATGTTAGCAATTATATAATTTGAAAAACGGTACCTAATGGATAAAATTTTTGAACTTCAGGGTACCTAAGTAATAATTTTTTTAAGTCATATGATACTTCATTATATTTATTAAAACGTTAGGGTATCTAAATAATAAATCTGTGAACCTCGGGATATCTAAGTGATAAATTCCGAACACATAAATTTGACATGTTCAATTATTAAAACTCAGAGCTGGATAGTCAAATAATTCAAGCACCATTGACATTAAATTTGGCTGCTTGAAATGGCTAATAATAAATGCCACCACGTCTATTGAGCCCTGGCCATATATACAAGGTCGGTACTGTGCCTCACTATTATTTTCCGATTATTAGAGAGAAAACTCTCGATATAAGAAATCGGTGCACCCATTAAAGCGAAGTCTCAGAAAACTCACAAAACGGCACAAAAGTAACAAAAAAGAAGTAACTCCTAACTGCATACACCGGCGTATGCGCCAATTCCTGAAGCATTGTATGTGTCTAAAATGTCTGCCTTTAAGTCATATGACGCTTAAAAACAAACACAAAATTACAATTTCCAAGTGAAAACACTCCTACCCCACTTCTAACCCTCTAATAACTACTACAAAAGTCTAATCTGGTAGGTTAAGATTTATGAGCAAGTTTATACTCTAAAGCCCCGTTTGGCATGCATGAAGTAGAAATTCATGTGACGTATGAATTTTGGCTCTTGTTTGGTTAGTAGGAAGTAAGTAATGCAAAAGCTTCAAAACACATGAAATGACTTACCTAGCCTCCTTAGATAAGTTCTAATTCATTTGTTTTTAACTAGCCTCTCATCTCAAAAAACAGACATGTTTTATATATTTACTGGAAAGTTGAAATAGGAATTGAATTCCCGGTATTTGAGATATTGTTTTGATATTATTCTAATATTATTCCGATACTATGTTGATATTGTTCTGCGACTATTCTGTAATTATTCCTGTTCTCATTACTATAAATATATGCCTCAGCAATCCTATTGGATATGCTCCACAACTCCTATTCTCACATGGTATCAGAGCATACCACCCTAAAAATTAATCCCTTCTCCTAAACAAAAAAAAAAAAAAAAAGAAAGTAGGGAAATAGGGGAACATCACAGCCGCCCAACACCACCACGAAACCCTGACCCTAACACCACTCTCCCAGCGCCGCCGCCTCGCGTCCCCCGCCCCCTCAGCCGCCGCTCCCTTACCGGCAGGAACCTGCATGGCCCGTCGCCGCCGCCGCTGTCCTTAGGCATCTCGCCAACGCTCGCGCCGCTCTCTCCTCCTCTCCTCCTACCCCGATCCCGCCGCCGCCGTTGCCCTGCAGTGGTGTTTTCGCCGTCAACAATGGCTGCCTCCTCCTCCTCTCCCTCTCTCACCAGTACCGAGGCCTTCCCCCCTGTCTCCGGCTCCCGCCCCATGAACGCCTCCCTCTAGCCACCGCCACCGCCTCTGCACAGTGGCACCGCCCTGCCGCTGTAGGCGTCTCTCTCCTCCGGGCTTGCTCACGGGTTTTCTCTTCCTTCTCTCCACTCCTCACATCCCGATCCGGCTACATCGTCCACCATCATTGGTCCTCCTTCATCCGGGTATAATCTTGGACTCCCGTTTTCTTCATTTAATTTCTCCAATTATTCCTCCCTTCTCATGGCTGGGCCGCCGCCTCTCGCGGCCCTCCCTCCCCATGTGAGCCCTCTTCCCCCCTCCTCTATTACTAGTCTCATTACAATTAAACTAGAAACACCAACTGATTATACCACTTGGCGATGCCCATTGACTCATGGGTTTCGTCAATGGTTCAAACCCATGTCCTCCCAATAAAATTTCTACACCTACGGGTCAATACATCTCAAATCCTGATGCCCTAACCTGGTCCTGTATTGACCAAAGTATTAGGGCTTGTTTGTCAGCGTCCCGAGCCGCCTAGTCCTCAATGATGTCATACACCATCCCACATCTAGAGAGATGTGGGACGCCCTTGCTAAACGTTTTCGTGATCACTCTCTCACTAAGGAATTTGACTTATGCTCTCAACTTATAACCCTACGTATAGATAACAAAACCATGACCGCCTACCTCACCAAACTTAAAACCATAGCTGATGACCTGGCCGCCATAGATTCCCCAATCTCAAACCGTGAGCTCCTCCACTATGCTTTTTGTTTGGTCTCCCACTGGAATATGCTGCGTTTAATACATTTACTCACCAGTCGTCTCGTGACCTTCCCTTTGAACAACTTAAGACTGCACTATAAGACGAAGAGGCTGCGCTTTCCCGCATTCACGCTCGATCCCCCGCCGATCATGGCCATGCTCTTGCCGCTACAGTATGCTGCCGGATTCCTCGGGGTCTAGTCGGGACAACAACAATCGCAATGGGAATAGTGGGGGTCGTGGATCCCACAGTCAACCGTCCCATCACAATTCCAGTACAGGTATGGCTTCCACTAGTGCTCCTCCGTATCCATAGAACAGGGGACGTCCCGCAGGTATGAATACTCGTCCGCTTCATGATGGTATACTCGGCACTGGTCCCTTAGTTTGTCAGATTTGTCATCAAGCTGGTCATGCTGCCTCTCTTTGCCCTCACCGCTATGTCCACTCGGATCTCCCCCAATCCCTCTCAGCAATGTCTGTTAATGATAATGCTGATCCCACATGGTACCCTGACTCTGGGGCCTCTAATCATATGACATCCAACTCAGGTATTTTAACTAAACACACTGTTTATCATGGTTCAAAATTAATTCAAGCTGGCAATGGGTCCTTATAACCTGTCACTCATGTTGGTTTTTCCAAAATCTGTACTAAAACTCGTGACCTCGAGCTTTCTAATGTTATGTTGGTTCCTGGTCTTACATACAACCTCTTGTCTATTAAGCATTTGTGTCGTGATAATAACTGTGTTGTTGAGTTTGATTCCTCCTCTTTTTGTATCAAGGACAAGGCTATGGGGATGCCTCTCCTCAGGATACATAGTGAAGGCCCTCTATATGGGTTTTCTCCACACCCCATTGGACTTGTTGCATGGACCGTCACGGCTGAACTCTGGCATAGACGCTTAGGTCATTTAGGACATGCTGTTTTAGACACTTTACGTACTCGTTTTTTAATTCCTTCTATGTTTTGTTCTAGCTCAATAAAACATTGTCATGTATGTTGTTTGAGAAAATCACGTCGCTTATCGTTTTCACGTGTGCTACATGATACGAGTTTACCTTTGCAATTAATTCATTCGGATGTTTGGAAATTTCCAGTTGTGTCTGATTCTGCGTTTCGTTACTATGTGTTATTTGTTGATGATTTTACTCGCTTTACTTGGCTCTATCCAATGCAACGGAAGGATGAAGTGTACTCCATCTTTTCGGATTTTAAGACTCTCGTTGAAAACCAGTTTAACCTCAAAATCAAATTTTTTTCAAATTGATGGAGGCCGCGAGTTTGACAATCGGCCTATGGCTGCCCTTTGTCGCACCCACGGCATTCACTTCCGTCTTTCCTGCCCTGGTACTCCACAGCAGAATGGGGTAGCAGAACTAAAGCATAACATATAAGTGAAATGGTACGGACCCTACTTTTTTAGGCGCACCTCCCTCCTAAGTTTTGGGCTGATATTGCTTGTTATATAATTAATCGCTTGCCTACTCCGCTCTTACAAAACTTGTCCCCCTTTGAAAAACTATTTAAAAGGCGCTAGACTACAATATTTTTCGGGTCTTTGGGTGTGCTTATTACCCTAACATCACATCCCGTACTCCTCATAAATTGGCTCCCCGCTCAGTATCCTGCGTCGTTATTGGGTATGCCGGACGTTACAAGGGGTATCACTGCTTAGACCCCACTAGTGGTCGTGTCTATACTAGTCGACATGAGCATTTTGTTGAGCATTTATTTCCCTATCCTGACATTGTGTCTAGCATTCATGCGCCGCCAAGCTTAGGCCCAACCTTAGTTGACATCTCGTTGCCTACGCCTCTTCTCGCCCATGCTCACCACACACCGGACCCGCACACTTCGGGACCTCCTCCGCTGATCCCAACTGTGCTGGACTCTGGTATTGTCCCAGCATCTCCTATTGCGGCACCCTAATCACCCCCTTCGGCTCCTTCCCTAGCACCGGTCATCGTGGTTCCTACGGTGGGGACGCATGAAGGTGTCACTTAAGGGGGCGTACATCAGGATCCCCCGGCTGGACCTTCTGTGACCTCCTTGGATGGTTCTTTTGGTCCCTCCCCTACGCCCGGCCATGTCCCTCCCGTGTCTAATGTCCATCCCATGCGCACCCGTCTTAAGGATGGGATACTCAAATCCGAACATATCCTATCCCTTAGCTTGGTTGTTGTGGTTCAGGAACCTACTTGTTTTTCTCAGGCGGCTAAGAATCCTCAGTGGCAGGAGGCCATGGCTGAGGAATTCAATGCTGAAGGTCCAAATGGCAACCTAAGAGGGGCGTGAATTAGGTTCTTTAGTGATAAATAAAAAATTAAAGATATGAACCAAAAAATTCAATGAAAAACAAAACAATAAATCTTAAATGAAACAGACAAAGACAAAAATAAACGAGATGCACAATGATTTTTATAGTGGTTCACTTCCAAACCGGAAGCTAGTCCACTTCTCAAGTGACTACTCTTAGTCACTTGAGCCTTTAACTAAGCTCGATAATCCTTTTTAAAAATAGGCTCAGGATCCAACCTTTACAACAGGTCTTTTTGTACGTAGGCTCAAGACCAACCTTTTACAACTGATCCTTTTATAAGCAGTAGGTTCAGGATCCAACCTTTACAATGAAATAAATTTGAATAAAGTAATGAAAGAATTAAAGCACGCAAATTCTTCACTCTTTCAAGAGTGAATTGACACTTGATCAAGCTTCGCCAAAGCTAAGGATATGCCAATAAAGCTCAAAGATCAACAATAAGAGAACAAGTGATGCTCTAATAAAAGTTTTAAACAAACCTTTAAAGTGCAAGTATAAAAGAGAACTTTTTATCAAAGAATGCTAGAGAGTATTGGATCATTTTAACCGAAGTATTCAAGCCCTATTTATAGGCAAATGAGGCCCATTAAGACGTTCAAAAAATTAGAAAAAGGTTTTGGAAGAAATCAAGTCAAAAGTAGCCGTTTTGAGCTTTTTTAGTCTGTGTGTTGACACATACCGCCTATGTGTCGACACTCAGCCTACCCGGGTGCATTTATACGTTTTGATTAATTTGTTTGATTGGTGGGATAATTTTATTGCATTTTCTAAGTTAAAAATTGATTGATTGATTACTATATTTGTTCAAATTTTTGAATTTATTTCCCACTTTACTTGATTATAAAAATAATTAGTTCCATAAATCAAGCTAAATCAACACCCATTAAAATTTTATCTTTATTTGATTTGATCATACTTTTCAAAGTACCAATCTTAAAAAAAATATTTTAAATGATAAATTAGATTGGTTTAATTTTGACTTGAATATTTTTCAAATAAAATTTGATAAATCAACTTTCAAAAATATTTTCCAAAAACATTTTTGTAAGAGCATCACATATCAATATTGAGACTTGGACTCAATTGATATATCTCGATTCTAAGTCCTAGACAATAAAAATAAATGACTTTAAGATGCTCGGGCTCGGATCACGTTCTCTTCAATCTGGATAAATCTTCTCTTCAGCTTTTATCTCTTTTCCTCTTGATTTATCATCTTTTGGAAAGCTTCGTATTCATGATTAATCTTTGATGTGCCTAGCTTTCCCATAAGTCACTTAAAAATAAGATTAGAACAATTTAAATCATATGACTCACTAAATGCTTGTTATCATCAAAATTACAATGATATTGGCTTTAGAGCTAACAAATGCCCTCATTCAAAACCAAACATGGGATCTTGTTCCTGCCTCTTCTTCTCAAAATGTGGTCGGTAGTACTTGAAAGTACAAGGTCAAGTATAAACCCGATGGCTCTGTTTATCGGTTTAAGGCTCGTCTTGTTGCTCAGGGTTTTCACCAGCGTGAGAGCCTTGACTACTTTGAAGCATTTAGCCCTGTTGTTAAACCGACCACCATCATGTTCATCCTTGCCCTTGCTGTCACTAACAAGTGGCCCATTCGCCAACTAGACGTTAAAAATGCATTTTTACATGGTTTTTTAAAAGATGAAGTATACATGCGACAGCCTCCCGGGTTCATCCACCCGAAATTTCCCACACATGTATGCCGTTTGTGCAAGGCTCTGAATGGCCTTAAGCAGGCACCACGAGCTTGGTTTCATAGGTTTAGCACGTTTCTCTATAGTCTGGGTTTCTACTGTAGTAAGGTTGATCCCTCGCTTTTCATACATCGGTCACCTACTGCCATTGTGTGTCTCCTACTATATGTGGATGACATTATCCTCACGGGTTCCGATTCTTCCCTACTCCCTTGCCTCACTGCCTCTCTTTCAACCCAATTTGCAATGAAAGATCTTGGCCCCCTTCATTATTTCCTTGGCATCAAAACCAAATGCACCTGCCCTGGCCTTTTTCTTTCCCAACATAAGTACACCCTTGACTTATTAGGTCGGCATGACATGCTTGAGGCTAAACTTGTACAAACTCCCTTACCAGCTCGGGTGCAACCCTCTGTGGCTGATGGATCTCCTCTACCTGACCCGACCTAGTTCCGTAGTGAGGTGGGTGCTCTCCAGTACCTCACCATGACCCGTTCGGACATTGCATACGCGGTTAATCGTGTATCTCAGTTCATGCACGCTCCCTCTACTTCCCATTGGCAGATGGTTAAAGGCATCCTACGATACCTTAGACTGACGCCCGATCATGGTCTCACTATAACTCTGGGTTCCTATACATCTGTTACTGCATATGCTGATGCTGACTGGGGTAGCTGTCCTGACACTCATCGCTCCACTACAGGTTTTGCCTTGTTCCTGGGTCCCAACCTCATTTCATGGCGCACAAAGAAGTAGCCTATAGTAGCTAAGTCCTCTACCGAGTCTGAATATCGAGCTGTTGCCAAGGTTGTCGCTGAATGTGATTGGATTCGATACCTCATGCGTGATTTAGGTCTCCGTCACTTTGGCCCGATAATTATGTACTGTGACAATATTGTTGCTATTTACTTGGCTGCCAATCCTATTTCTAATGATCGCAGTAAGCATGTGGATGTTGATTTTCACTATGTTCATGAGAAGGTTGTTAAGGGTGATATCCAGGTTCGATACACGCCTACCACCAAACAGGTTGCTGACATATTCACCAAAAGGTTGGCTACTGTTCGCTTCCGCTACCACAAAGCCAATCTGCACGTTGGTCCCCCTCGCACAAATTGAGGGGGCGTATTAGAGATATTGTTTTGATATTATTCTGATATTATTCCGATAATATTCTGATATTGTTCTGCGAATATTCTGTAATTATTCATGTTCTCATTACTATAAATATATGCCTCAACAATCCTATTGGGTATGCTCCACAACTCCTATTCTCACACCCGGAAAATACACGTTTCCTTAGGAAATTAATTCATGTGGCAAACAAACAAGGCCTAGTATTACCATAACATAAATGTTTATTGGATTTATTGTGGATAGTGCACGTGCCCCTACTGACTTTTGTACTGTTTAGAAGTTTTTTCCCTTCCCATTACGATACAAATCAAAAAAGGAGAAAAATAGAATTTCCACTACAACAAAAAAGGGCAATTCTCGGCGCATAATTATCGGCGTTTATACAAACGTCGAGAAATCTCGGCGTTTAAATGCGTCGAGACAAAGCGTCGAAAATTCTCGGCGGTTTTAAACGACGCAAAAAATATCGGCGTTTATAAGCGCCGAGATTCTCGCCGGGTATATATACCCCAAACAAACCCTAACCCTCATTTCTCGCGCCCTCACCGTCGTCTCTCACCCTCACCTCCCGCAAACCCTAACCCTCGTCTCTCACCCTCACCCTAGCAAAGCATGTTCGTCTCTCACCCTCACCACCCGATTTCCTACCGCGTCGCCTCTCACCGTCGCCGCCGGCGTTCTCCTCTCACCGTCGCCGCCCGGGTTCGCCTCTCACCATCGCCGCCCGAGTTCGCCTCTCACCGTCGCCGCCCGAGTTCGCCTCTCACCGTCGCCGCCAGCGTTCGTCTCTCACCCTCACCTTCCGATTTCACAGTTGCTCTTGCTTTGCTGTTAGTATGTGATGTCCTTGCCCTAGTTTCGGTTTTTATTTTTATTGGACTGCTTATTCTTCTACAAGTGTTATATCATTTGAGTTGGTTGAAGTAGTTTTATTATAGTTTTGTATTATCGCCGTTTCACACTTTTCCCTTCTTCATACGCATCCTTAATGCTATGGTTCGAATGATTCTATCGTTGCATCTCATCATTTGTATTGATTAATACAAAAAATTATTGTTTTGACGAAATTCTTGTGTTACTGTGTTTGATTGATGTTTAAAATTATGTGTTGGTGGCGCTTGTGAGTTCAATTTGTTAATGTCAGGGAGATTAGATATCGATTTCATAATTTTTAAATTTGGAAAAATAAAACTTTGTTGTTGTATCCCTTGTTTAGATGGATCCTTCACATTAGAGGATTAAAATTGATTATAAGGAACTCATGTATCTTACTTTAATTTCTAACTTCTCCTAAGTCCCATTAATTATTTATTTTTGTATTTGTATATATTTTGATTGGTTGATTAAATATTTGTCTTATGAACTCTATCTTTTTTTAATTTTTAGGTAATTTGATTGCACTACTTAATATTTAGAGATATGGATACGAGTTGGATCACGCAACCAAAAATTAGTCAAGCTTATATTGATGGTGTCATTGAATTCATTAAGTTGGCTAAAGAAAACCTTATAGAAGGAAAAACTCGATGTCCATGTAATAAATGCAAAGTAGCCAAATGGTTCTCATTAGAAGATGTGGAATATCATATCCTTTTTAAGGGTTTTTGGCCAAAGTATAAGAAATGAATTTTTCATGGAAAAGAAGATATTGTTCAACAATTGAGATGTAATAGTCAAACATCTACCAATAATAATGAGGGAAGGGCCATAGGTCGAGATGATATTGGTGGATTACTACGAGAAAGTATCGGAGTTGATATTCCTCCCTTCACAAGTCAACCCCATTTGTCTGATGAACATGATTGGTCGGACCAAGTTCCTCTTGAATAACCCAACCAATCTCCTGAGGAGAAAGCCAAGTATAAGAAGATATTGGAAGCTTCTAATGAAGAACTATATCCAGGCTGTAGCGCATTCTCCAAATTGTTATTTCTTTTGCACTTGTTTCACTTGAAATGTATGCATAGTTGGTCTGCTGAGTCCTTCACGATGTTGCTAAGACTTCTTGTTGATGCATTTCCCCAAATTATGGTATTTCCATCATCTTATTATGAAGCTCAGAAAATGATGAATGAGTTGGGTCTTGGATATGAAAAGATTCATGCTTGTCTAAATAATTGTATGTTGTATTGGGGTGAAATGTCTGAAAAAGAGAGTTGTCATACATGCGGTACCTCAAGATGGAAGACAGTTAAGGGTAAGGAAGATGACAGTTGTAGTGATGAAACTATGTCAACCAAGAAAGGAGATCCCGCTAAGGTTATGCGGTATTTTTCTTTGATTTCAAGGCTCAAAAGATTATACATGTCATCTAAAACAGCCGAAGATATGAGATGGCATGAGATAGACCGTTTGAAGGATGGGAAATTAAGGCATCCTGCAGTTGGCTTAGCTTGGAGGGCATTTGATGCTCGGTATCCGGAGTTTTCTTCAGATCCTCGTAGTGTTAGGCTTGGTCTTGCTAGTGACGGCTTCAATCCGTACCGTCTTATGAATACTACTTATAGTACATGGCCAGTGGTGTTGATCCCGTACAACTTGCCCCCATGGCTATGTATGAAGCAATCGTCATTCATTCTTTCTTCGATTATTCCTGGGAAATCGGGCCCTGGACTTGACATTGATGTGTACCTACAACCATTGCTGCATGAGTTGAAATTGTTATGGGAATGTATTGATGCATATGATGCCTATAGTTGACAAAACTTTAGGATGCAAGGGGCTATAATGTGGACTATCAATGACTTTCCTGCATATGCTATGTTGTCTGGTTGGAGTACGAAGGGCTACACAGCTTGTCCTTATTGCACTGAACATATATATTCTTATAAGTTTGGGGGCAAGATTTGCTATAATGGACACCGTAAATGGTTACCTAATAATCACCCTTTTCGATCTCAGAGTTAATTGTTTGATGGGACAATGGATTATGCTTGTGCTCCTACTCCGGCATCAGGGACTGATATCTTGAAAGCACAAGAACAAGTTCGTTACAAGTACGGAAAAACCCAAAAGACTAGTAAGAAGAAAAGAGAAGGGCACCACATAGACAGTTCAATAGAAAGAGTGGACAATGAGGAAGTGCTTTGGAAGAAAAAAAGCATATTTTTTGACTTGCCATATTGGGAGTACAATCTCCTTTGACATAATCTAGATGTCATGCACATAGAGAAAAATGTGTGTGATAATATTCTAGGGACGCTATTACATATGGAGAGAAAGACTAGAGATGATGAAAAGGTAAGAAGGGCCCTTGAAGAAAGGAACATAAAGCCACATCTTTGGCTACAACCTTGTCCTAATAGAGATCCGTACATGCCTCCAGCTTCTTACTATATGTCTTCAAATGATAAAGAACGGTTTCTAAGAGTTCTACATAAACTTAGGGTCCCAGATGGATATGGATCTAACATCTCTAAATGTGTGAAGTTGAAACAAAGAAAACTCTTAAACCTTAAGAGTCATGACAACCATGTTCTTATGCAAGATATTCTTCCTGTAGCTTTATGAGCATCCAATGCCACACAAGTCATTGAGTTGCTTTCAGACTTGTCTTCCTTTTTCAAATACTTGTGTTCTACGACCCTCGACCCAAATATGCTCGATCTTCAACAATTGAACATTATTCTTACCCTTTGTGAGATGGAGATGGAATTTCTACCTACATTTTTCACAGTCATGGTTCATCTACTAATTCATTTAGTAGAGGAGGCTAAGCTTGGTGGGCCTGTTCACTATAGATGGATGTATCCGATTGAAAGGTTAGCCGATAATGCTTCATTTACTTTTATCTCTCATATTTGGCATCCAGTAATTGATCTCACGTGTTATTTATATTTATGTAATAAAGGTATTTGTCCCATTTGAAAGCATACGTAAGTAACCAGGCGCGGCCAGAAGGGTCCATTGCTGAAGCCTACATCATGGAGGAGACTATTACATTTTGTTCTGATACTTAGAAGGTGCTACGACCATTTTTAATAGACCCAAAAGAAATGATGATAATGGTTCAAGTATGGGTAAATACTTGTTAAAGTCTGGGGGTCGTGCAATTGGAAAAGAGAAAATTGTTCGCCTTGATATGAGAAGTAAGGAACAAGCGCATCGTTATGTGCTACTTCAGCTAGATGAAATCAAGGAACTTCGTGCGTAAGTGTTAATAGAAGCAACTTTGTCAATATTAACTATTTTTGTTCAACCTGCTAATAATTTCCTTATTATAGTGAATTTTTAAGTGAAAAACGACGAGCATATTTCCATAGAGGTCGATCTAATGCAACATTAGAAAATCAGTGGATTGTTGAAGAGTTTTCTGAGTGGCTTCAAAACCAGGTTAGTATATTTTATTCGATGTTGAAGTTGATATTATATATTCACCATTAATTTTGATACTACCTTTTATTCTATTAAGGTGCACAAAATTGATGCAACTATCGAAGAAGGCCGATTGAGAAGGGCTTTAGCTGGTGGGCTAAATCAGTATGCTAAAAGAATGAAGGGCTTTGTCCTTAATGGATACAAGTTTCATACAGAAGATCGTGAACGCTATATGAGGACACAAAATTATGGGGTCATGGTCGTAGTTGATGGACAAGTTTACTATGGCAAATTGACAGACATATATGAACTAGACTATTATGGGAGTTATAAAGTTGTCATTTTTCATTATGATTGGGTAGATATAAATAGGGGCTTAAGAACATTTAGAAATGATGGTGCTTGTGTGAACTTCTCTAAGTTGATGCATACGGGTCAATTGTTGAAAGATGATCCATTTGTCATCTCATCTCAAGCAAAGCAAGTTTTCTATATTCAAGATGAGATGCAAAAGGGATGGTATCATGTCATTAAGACTAAACCTAGGGACTTGTATGATCTAGGCGAGATTTGATCTTTGTTTTTTTAGAGTTGTGAAATAATGTTACGTGTTGTTTTATTTTGTCCATGTATGTTAGTTTTCTTTTGTACGTGTTGTTTCATTTTGTCCATGTATGTTAGTTTTCTTTTGTACGTGTCGTTTTATTTTGTCCATGTATGTTAGTTTTCTTTTGTACGTGTTGTTTTATTTTGTCCATGATCTTTGTTTCATTATTGATTATTTGTTTTACGGAACATATTTGCTTCTCATTTTATTTTTGTACGTTCTATTATACATCTACTAATTCTTTTGTTTTTGGAAAAGCGTGGATTCACAATGAGGAGGTTTTTTAGAAGTGGCAAATCAGTGCAGTCCTCAACAGCAACACCAGAACATGAAGGAGTTGATGACAGTCAGCCAAGACCGTCAACATCTGAAGCAGAGGGACCAGTCAGGGAAGCTGGTGTTTGGTCCACTGACGTGCCATTTGATGAGAGGGAGCTACTTCAACTTATCGGTAAATGTTTTCAATTTTATAGCTTTAATTATGGTAATAATTTTTCAATCAATTAGAAAAGTAATGGTATATCTTAATCGTTAATAGATGGCCAAGGTAACTTGAGTACCTTAAGGACGATACCAGTTAAGGAAGTATAGCATTTTCCTGAAGGTGTAAGAATTATTGTGCGGTTCAATGACCTATGCCAACCAATTAGAAAGGGTGGCGATTTGTTGATCTGGTTTATTGGAGATGTTGCAAAAACGGGACGGTTTTGTCCGCTCGGAGTAAGAGATTGGCGTACGATGAATGACCAATACAAAGCAGAAGCTATTGAGGTTATCCGAGTAAGTATTATTTATGTCTGAAGTTTACTTTATATATATGATATAATATGTATGTCTGAAGTTTTTGAACTTTATCATTGTATTAATTAAGGTTTTATACTCTTAATTGTGTTAATTTAATTCAATAGTATAATTGGCAATATGTTCATCTATTAAATTTTACTGCTCGAGTGAAATTTGGATATAGCACTGAAATATGGTTGCTCTCTTACTAGTACAACTACTGCTTTATGCCTTCTTACTATTCCCTTGCCTTTTTATGACATTATTGTTGGATTTTATGTTTTAGGGAAAATTTTCAATGCCCAGTGATGTATTGATTGATAAATCAATATTACAGCATCTTGGCAAAATGTGGAGGGGTTATAAGACGAGCTTGAAAGCGCAATATTGCCAAGGGAACAAAACTGAGGCTGAAGTTATTGCAACAGTGCCATGAGGAGTTAATCGTGACTAATGGATAACTTTGGTACATTTTTGGTTTTCTCCACAAGGCAAGGTAAAACAATTTTTTTTAAAGTAATTTTTGATTGGTCAAAAAGGGGGAAGCAAATTGATATTGATTATGAATGTAAAGTTTTTCTTGGATTGATGTTGATTTCCAATGTCAGGAGAAGAGTAAATGCGGCAAAGAAGCACGTGCCAAGCAGAATCAGTTTCACACGACTGGTTCAACAAGTTATGCCAATAAAAGAGATAGTTTTGTAAGGACTTCAGTATATGTTTAGTGTATTATTACTATCTACCTGTTAAATTAGTTAAGACTTATGTTGACATGTTGATTGTAGGAAATTAATAAAGGGAGGAAGCCCACCAGTATAGAGTTTTACCAGGAAACTCATACCAGGAAAAGTGGTGGCTTTTTTGAGAACACGGTTTCACAAGAATTTATGGTGGGTTTTATTATTATCTCACATTTCTTTTAATTTAAATGTATTTAATGTCTTTTTCTCTTCTTTATAGGATACAGCTAGAGAAATAATTGAGGCTCGACTTGGATCTTCTTCCAGACCTCGATCAGAAATCGAGGAGGAAGTATTTGCAGAGCTAATGTATGAACAGGAAAATCCGGGCTATCGAGCGGTAGGCTATGGATTTGGCGTGAAGAGGAGTGATATATACGGAGTCAGGGGTGAACTAAAGAAAAAGGGACTCGACCGTACCGGTGATCATGTCGAATTACAAAATATGAAAATAGAATTGGCCAATGTAAAGCAGCAAATGAGAAGGCTCCTACCCATCTATGATGCTGTTTCTTCTGGCCAAGCATCATATGAAATGATAGCAGAAGGTCGAGCAATTATTACTGCGGTTGCTGATCCGGTAAGATAATCTATTTAATTTGTATTTGTTTGTACTATAATGCAAATAATTGCCTTTCTAATCCTTTGTAAATAATGAAATTGATGATGTGAATGATTGAGACAAAAGGTGACATTGGGATTGGTACTTTTGGAAAACTATATGAATTTACTATGTGAAGCAAAATTTTGGATCAGATATGCTTGTCTTGCTGCTTGATAAGATGGTTTGGTTTTTGGATGTTTTGACACTTCTTCTACTAAATCTTTTCTCTAATATCTTCATTGATAATCCTCTTTCAATTTTCCCCATATGAGGAATAGCCTAACTTTAGACAACAAGATATAATTTGAATCATGTGTGTTGTGCTTTGCAAGATGTGGCAGAGAGTGGAATCTCATGTGCTATATTGTCGCCTTAAGATGTTGCAGACTCTTCATTTGTTTCAAGCACATAATATATAGAAATGAGAATGGAGGGCAAGCTAAATAGGTGGCAATCACATGATATGAAAGTCATGAGATGCAGCACAACCTAGGCCTCCCTCTATCTACTCCTACTTCCCTTCCAAAAGGGATTGTGGACACTTGAGGGTTGACGGGTTCCGATAAATGATTTCATGTGCTCATTGTTATTGATTTATGTGATAGTAAACTGGTAGATTGATATTTTGTACATAAGTAATATTATTATTGTGTTGTCTATACAGGGTAGAGATGAATCGAGATCAGGTGACGGTGAACCTCAAATTTTTTTGCATCTCCAAGCACGCCAAGCTCATTCGGTTGATTGATATATTTGTGAAGAATGTACTTGACTAAGTTAGCATTGTATATATATATATTTTTTTTGGTTATTAGATTAATTATGTTGATATTTGGAGTGAAAAAAATCTCAAATTTTGTATTGAACTATCAAAGTACATTGACAATGATGTAATATTTTGATTGTCGAATTCGGAATTTTATGAAAAATTTATCAGTTTAGTTGATATTTTTTTATTAAGTAATTTTGTATATATATATATATATGTGTGTGTGTGTGTGTGTGTGTGTGTGTGGAAAATATACACAAATAAATAGACAATACAGGCTGTTTGTAAAATGTCCATGCTAAGAAGTAAAAATAGGGTATTTAAAAAACTCGAAAAATCTCGACAATAAAAAACGCCGAAAAATATCGGCACTCTTAACCGCCGAGATTCTCGGCGTTTATAAGCGCCGATACAGTATCGGCGTTTATAAATGCCGAAACATTCTCGGCGTTTATAAGCCCCGGTATTCTCAGCGCTTTTATTTTTCGGCGTTTTCTTTCTCGGCGCTTGTCCTAAGGGCCGATAATGAAATTCTTGGCGCTTTTTTGCGCAGAGAATTCCAAAAAAAAGCGCCCAGAATTACCCTTTTTTGTTGTAGTGTTCATATTAGTGGGCTAAAAGAGGAAATGCAAATATATAAAACTTTAAAATCAGGGATTGAACCTCTATTGGTGTGTATCATATTAATTATCAAAAACAATGCACGTGTCTACTCCATACCTCATGCTGTCAATATATAAGTATAAATGAGATCTTATCAAGAAATTAGTTAATATGGGTAAACTAACTTCAACAATTATATATTAATGTCTTTTTATATGGATAATTATCGACACAATCACATTATACAAAACGAGGCCACAGTCAACCCGCATGAAAGCAGGGATCTAGGAGCAAATACAAGAAAAGCCAAGGCAAAATAGAAAAATATGACAAAAATATAACACAAAACACAAACAGGTAGGGAAGAATCCAACGGGGCTAAGTGGAGATTGCGTTTCAGTCCTCATCATATAATTACCTAAAAAGCTCTTTAGGGTGCACACAGGACTTGAATAAGGCAACTCCCTTTCTCTCGCTCTTGTTGATCATTTTTGATGAAGTCTTCAGTGGACTCTTAACTATGTAGGGCTAATGGTTTAGGCTTTCTGGTGCTTTTTGCATGAGGGCCTTTGCATTCCACTCCAGGCAAATCTAAATGCCTTCAGCACCTACCAACCATTGGTAGCATCAGTCTAGATGAGCCTTTCTCGAGCTTTTAACCTGACGATGATAAATCTGCTTTGTCCGATCTATTGTAATACTTTCATATTTAAAATGTCATTCAAAGCTTCAAAGGAAATCTTTCAGTTTGAAAGGAATTTCTTTTGAACGGGATGACATGCTGTTATCAAGTTAATTGAGTGTCCTAGGCTTACTAGGGACTTAGGAGGCCTCAATATTCCTAATCTTTCCATTATGAATTTCGTCCTTCTATACAAGAGGTGGTTGAGATAATACGAGGACGGATCCTCTATAGTCTTCTAGCCTTCTTCCAATAGTGAAGGATAAGGGACTATGGAAAGACATTTGCTCTCTTCATTAGATGCCTGATCTCGTTAGATTTGTCATTTACTCTGATCTTAGATTTGGGGATGGTTTAGGGAACATGGCTCAGTTTGGTTAAATAGGTGGATCATTGACATTCCCTTGAAGGACAAATGCCCTAGGCCAGTTTTCAATTGCAGTCTAGTAACCACACTATTGACACATATCATATGGAATTGAAACCTAGGTTGGCACCTTAGGTTATTTTGGTAGGAAGAAGACATTCACTTAGAGCTTATTTGAGACTTACGGGAGGCAACCCTTTGTCTTATGGTCGAAGACATTCTAATTTAGTGACATGATCTGAAGGGTGCTTTCTGAGTCAACTCCTTTTATAAGGCTACAATCATTACCTCAAGTAATCCCATCATTGAATAGGTCAAAGAAATTTGGAGTGGCCTGATCATCTAAGGATTAAGGTTTTGGTTCGGCTGATTCTCTTTGAGCGATTAAACATGAAGGAGAAGTCAATAAGAATATGGGTGCTAAACTCATATCAATCATTTGATTTTCTTTTTTTAATAAGTAGTGAAAAAAACTCGCGATACAAGAAATGCCATCTCATGAGAAGACCCAAAAGCGCACACATAGTTTGGGAAAAGATAAAATAATAAGAAACACTATGAAAGTCATAACGAACAACCCAATGCACTCGAAAACAAAAATACATTAACACGAACCATCAAAGCAAAGTAAAAACTCCCAAGAAAGTGAAGGGAAACCCCAAAATCTGCACGAATAGATCTCAAACCATCACACTTCATATGAGGCCCAATTCTCATTGGGTTGTTTACACTCTAACCTTTGCGAAAGTTGTTCCAATTCGTTTTCACATTGTATTTTCATAGGGTATTAGGACTAACGCAATGTAGTGGTGAGGGATTTCACCAACCTTCGAGGAGCTCTTTCTCACTCCTCCTACCTATTCGATTTTGTTATTAACCATGGCCCTAGAGTTTTAACCATTATTAAGTTTATAAATGGGCCATCCTTTTGCATAGAACAAAATGTCGTTGCAGAGAGAAGGCAACAACTATGACACACTAAGAACAATGATCTAGGTTAGCTTGCAAGTGCTTCTGAGCCAGCTTGTCACAAAGCCAGAAATGCTCAACCCGCTTAAAGCTTGAGCTGAGTTGAGTTTACTTCTTCAACTAAATTAAACCGAATATGAGCTTAGTAAAGATTGAACTTGTAGGTCCTCGAGGGCAACGGAGCTAATCTAGACACATTTACGAGTCTATTGTCCCAAATGATGTCAACCTCAAGCTAGTTTGCATAAACAATGTGGGCTTAGCTCAGATTTCTCCGAGTTGATTTTGAGCTCAATTGAGAGCAACTTAGTTTGTGCAAGCTCAAATTTAAGCTTTCTAGACTCATTGAGCACGGAGCTTGGTCAGCCCATTGACACCATATATAAAACTACTAGTTGGTCTTATGGAATACGGTAATCTTTCTTGGCTTCTCTGTAGGCAATAAGTTTGATTTGGAGACTTCCTTAGTTGTACAACTTTCATTAATCTACAAAGAGATTGACGGGCTTCCATAGATGCTCGTATTTTGTACTTTATTTTCCTGTATCACTTCACGTTTAGATCTGTTACTAATATTTTGTACATTCTATTACTTAATACGTCTTTTTTATTTATAAAGAACTAATTCTATATGCCGACACATATAATTTTGCTGGGTGTGCACTGATAGTGTAATGGTCATGTAGTTTGTTTTTGCTTTTCCGAATTTTGAACGTTGTTTGTGTAGTTCCTCATCGGGTCCCCGATTGTTGGGTTGCTGCTTTGTATTAAGTTTTGCTCTTTATTTATCGAAAAAAAATATTTTCTTTGATAAATAGCGACACGATCATGGTATAGATCCAGCCACTCGACTAAAGTGAGGCCTAGTACACCCATATGGAAACGGGGACCAAAAAAAGGACAACCCAAATACAACAGAATAAAACACAAAGACAAGATAGCAAGAAGCTGAATACAAACACAGATATCGCATATTAGAGAGCTCTATAACTCAAGAAAAGCAGGGCATGACTGAACCAAGCTGGAAAATGAGAGCATATCATGAAGGAAAAAAAAAAATGACGCAGATACATTGAATTGGTTGGTCAATCAAATATTGAAGACATCCCATGCCTAAATGTTCTGCTTAGCCATATCCATTCACATTGAACGAAGGGATATCCCTTTTCAATAATTATTATAAATTTTAGGGTTATTTATACCAAAGGTTCTTGTACTTTTCTATTCGTGTTAATTCAGTCTTTGTACTTTTAATTTTGTCCATTTAGTCCCTGAATAACCATCGGGGCCTTGTCTCAATAGTAGGAGGCAAGTGACAGATAGAGTGTTGCTTTAGGCCAAAAGGTCTGGAGTTCGATTATCTGCTTAAATCTCTCCTTAAGAAATTCCTGACTTAATTGGCTCATATGGTTTGTGGGTTGCTGCATTGGCCGGGATTTATCGGGTAACCTGGTTCCTCGTTTGCAACTTTAGTCCCTCTATAATCATATTGTGTCAAATTTGGTTCTTGGAATAAAATTTATGTTAAGTTGCAAATGAAATTTGTAATTTTTCGACAGTTAATGAATGGATTTATAGCGGGTTACTTGCATCTAACTTGATTGTGCCATTAAAAATTATGTTAATAACTTAATTAGAATTTGACCAAAGATTAAATTGACATAATATAAATTGTAGATAAACTAAATTGACGTAATTAAAAATATAAAGACTAAATTCACACAAGGAGAAAAGTATGAGGACTTTTGATGTAAAGAATCCTAAATTTTTATTTTTCACAAATCACTTTATGTAATCTAATTTTTTTTAATCAACAACATTTAATTAAACTAGTTAGCATTTTACTCAAAATCTCAAAATTTATGCAGCAAAGTTACAAAAACAAAAATAATGAAAAACATGTAATGTTTGGGCAAAATAGCGTCCAATAATTGTTAAAGTGGCTTAAGCCAAAGATTATACTTGTCCTTAGGCTCATATGTATGCCTGTTTGATTATATTTGCTGTGCGGAAATAAACAATTCTCCCGGATCACAATCGAATCAAATACCACGACAATAATGAGAAATAAACGGACTAAAAGAGAAAAGAAACGAAACAATAGACACAATGATTTACGTGGAAACCCCTTTACAATCGAAAGGGGAGAAAACCACGGGCAAAGATCGGAGCTTTTATTATTGAATCAAAATAAGAAGAATTACAATATTCTCTCTCACCCACAATTTGTATTGGCGGCGCCGTTGGGAATACCTCACATTTGCTTTGGATACCTAATGACGTACCCTACGTCCGTATTTATAGCCGCGCAGGAAACACGGTTCCCGATCGATCGGTTCCGCACCGATCGATCGACCTGCTCACTGGAGGCGTCCTTCTTTTTATATAACTTTCCTAATCGATCGAGCTCCACCTCGATCGATTGAACTCCTCACGGCCCTTCTTCTTAATATGCCAAGTAATTTTGAGACATTTTCCTAACAAATCTCCACCTTGGCTCAAAATTAACATCAACAATAAAACAACTCCACTTTCTCCACAAACGCCCCCACAACCGGGGCTAACATACATCAAACTGAAAGACCCACCAAATTCGAGCAATGCTCGAACTTGCTTCCTGGTAGAACCTTCGTGAACATGTCAGCTGGATTGTCTTCAGTCCCAGTCCCAATCTTCCTCAACTCTACCTTCCGCTCGTCAATCAGATCTCTAATAAAGTGATGCTTCACATCTATATGCTTCGTTCGGTCGTGATGTGACATCTGATCTTTCGCTAGTAAAATGGCGAACTGACTATCATAGTATACTCTAACTGTCCCCTGCTCGACACTGATTTCACTGATCAAACCTCTCAACCAGACAGCTTCTGTAAATACTTCTGTAACTGTCATATACTCTTCCTCGGTAGTAGACTGTGCTGTAACAGGCTGTAAACACGCTCTCCAACTGATAGCTGTGTCACCTAAACAAAACACATACCCTGAAGTGGACTTCCTCTTATCGAGGTCTCCACCATAATTAGAATTTACATACCCAATCAAACAACACTTACTTTTCCTATATTCCAAACACAAATCAGAGGTTCCACGAAGATACCTGAGAATCCACTTCACTGCATGCCAATGTTCTTTACCCGGATTCGCCATGTATCTACTAACTCTGCTCACTGCAAAAGCAATATCTGGACGCGTGCAAACCATCGCATACATAATACTGCCCACTGCACTAGAATAGAGAATCTGAGACATGTACCTGACATCCTCCTCAGTCTGAGGCGAATCTAATGGCGAGAGTATGAAGTGAGCTGCTAAGGGCATGCTAACCGGGTTAGCATCCTTCATATGAAACTTGTCTAACACCTTCTCAATATACTTCTCCTGAGTCATGTATAATTTTCCGACTTCTCGGTCTCTACGAATTTCTATGCCTAATATCTTCTTAGCTGCTCCAAGATCCTTCATCTCAAATTCACTCTTCAACATAGATTTCAAGTCATCAACATCTTTCATGTCTCGTGCTGCAATCAACATATTATCAACATACAAAAGCAAATAAACGAAGCCTGAAATAGTCTTTCTGAAGTACACACAACTGTCGTACTTACTCCTGATGTACCCATGACCTGTAATGAACTGATCAAATCTCCTATACCACTGTCTAGGAGATTGCTTCAAACCATATAAAGACCTTTTAAGCAAACACACATGATCTTCTTTTCCTTCTATAACAAAACCCTCGGGCTGATGCATAAAGATACTTTCTTCTAGTTCACTATGCAAAAATGCAGTCTTTACATCTAACTGCTCAAGCTCTAAATCATGCATAGCAACCAAAGACAACAATGCACGGATCGAAATATGTCTAACTACAGGTGAGAATATATCATAAAAATCAATACCTTGTACCTGATTGTAGCCTTTAGCTACCAAACGTGCCTTGTACCTTGCATCTTCAACTCTATGAATGCCCTCTTTTCTTTTGAAGACCCACTTGCAACCGATCAGTCTTTTCCCTGTTGGAGGTTTTACCAATTCCCAAGTCTGATTCTTATGAAGAGACTGCATCTCTTTATTCATAGCAACGACCCATTTATCAGCATCTGATCTCGATACAGCCTCTGAATAAGAAGTCGACTCACTGTCATCTAACGACTCAGCAGAAGTGAGGGCATAAGCAATCATCTCCTCATACCCACATCTCTCAGGAGGCCTGATCTGACGCCTCGGTCTACCACCAGCTATAGTATTATTCTCCACTTGCTGACCTGTTTCTGCATTATCAGTAACAACATCAGAAACCCGTACCTGAGGTGCTGGAATACTCTCTAGCTGAACAATCTGCTGATCTGACTGTATCTCTGTAACATCAGGTGTCTCAACCTGAACTGTATCTCTGTCAATGGAGGGTGTGTGTGGCGGATTAATTAGAGCAGACTCATCAAAAGTAACATCTCTACTAGTCATAAACTTCTGAGCACTTGGATCCCACAATCTATAGCCCTTCACACCTGATAAATAACCAAGAAAGATGCACTTCTTGGCCCTAGGCTCCAGCTTTCCATCATTAACATATGCATATGCAGGACAACCAAAAACTTTAATCTGAGAATAATCAGAAGTTGAACCAGACCATACCTCCTCAGGAGTCTTCATCTGTAATGAAGAATGCGGTGTCTTGTTCACAAGATAGCAAGCCATGCTGACTGCATCTGCCCACCATTCTCTCTTTAAACCTGCATTTGAAAGCATACATCGAGCCTTCTCAAGTAACGTCCTGTTTAACCTTTCCGACACTCTATTTTGCTGAGGTCGACCTGTACATATCCTGTGTCTTACTATACCCTGATCTTCACAAAATCTAGTGAAGTCACCTTCGACAAACTCAAGACCATTATCAGTCCTCAACCTCTTGATCGGATTCCCTGTCTGTTTTTCAAGCAAAATCTTCCATTTCTTGAAGATATCATACACTTTATTTTTCTGCTTCAGAAAATAGACCCAAACTTTACGTGAGTAGTTATCAGTAACGTTAGAAGATACCTGGACTCACCTTTAGAAGCCACTCTGGAAGGTCCCCACAGATCAGAATGTATGTAATCTAACGTTCCCTTGTTCTGATGCACTGTTGACTTGAAGCTGACTCTCTTCTGCTTCCCATAAATATAGTGCTCACAGAATTTCATCAGTCCTGTTGACTGACCACAAAGCAATCCCCTCTTACTCAGCTCAGACAATGCCTTATCACCAATATGACCCATTCTCATGTGCCACAGTCTGGTGATCTCTGCATCTGTCATAGTAGATGTGGAAACAGCAACTGAACTTGTCACGGTTGTACCAGTAAGCTCATACAAAGTACCAACCCTATTTCCTTTCATCACAATTAAAGCACCCTTACTGACCCGCATGACTCCACCTTCAACAGTGTACTTGTACCCACTAGACTCAGGGGTGCCTAGAGAAATCAAGTTCTTTTTCAAATCCGGGACGTGACGTACATCACTTAAGGTTCTAATAGCCCCATCAAACATTCTCACACGGACTGTCCCAATCCCCACTACCTTACAAGCAGCATCGTTACCCATCAAGACAACCCCACCTTGTATAGACTTATACGTGGAGAACAAGTCTCTGTTTGGAGTAACGTGAAACGAACAACCCGAATCCATGACCCACTTATCCTTGGACCTGGACTGAGAATCAGCAACTAATAGAAACTCCCCTTCACTATCCTCCTCTATAACACTAGCCTCAGCGGACTTGTCCTTGCCCTGGTCACCCTTGTTACCCTCTTTCGATTTATTCTTATATTTGTAACAGTTTTTCTTTATGTGCCCTTTCTTGTGACAATAATGACACGACATGTTCTTATGTCTAGATTTGGACCTAGACTTATTCCCACCATTGGATCCCTTATGTTCTGGTCTACCTCTCACATGCAAACCACTACATGAGTCATTCACCGAGTCAGATAATTTCCTATCTACCCGTTCTTTACTCATAAGGTTTCTTTTTACATCATCAATAGTAATGGTTGGCCTACCCCCGTATATCATGCTTTCTACGAAGCCCTTATACGAATTAGAGAGAAAACACAGTAATATCAAAGCTTGATTCTCGTCCTTAGGGACATCATTCAAAGCCTTTAATTCTTGTATAATTGAGGTAAACTCGCTAAGATGGTTTTTAAGAGATGTACCTTCTATCGTACGGAAAGTGAACAACCGACACTTCACTACGAGTTTGTTGAAGACTGACTTGTGGCGAAACATGTCTAACAATTTCTCCCATAACTCCTTTGTAGTTTTCATCTCCAAGACCTCTGACTGAACATCATCAGCCAAACACATATGTATAGCCGTGAGAGCCTTATCATCCAACTCTTCCCATTGTGCCTTGGTCAATTATTTGCTTTCCCCTCCAGTGCTTTCTTCAAGCCGTTCTGAGTCAGGAGTCCTTTCACACGAACTTGCCATAAGCTAAAGCTTCCCTAACTATTGAATTTCTTGACCTCGGTCTTAATACCTGATGCCATTGTATCAATTCGAAGAACTTGTCTCTGATACCAATTTGTGCGGAAATAAACAATTCTCCCAGATCGCAATCGAATCAAATACCATTACAATAACGAGAAATAAATGGACTAAAAGAGAAAAGAAACGAAACAATAGACACAATGATTTACGTGAAAACCCCTTTACAATCGAAAGGGAAGAAAACCACGGGCGAAGATCGAAGCTTTTATTATTGAATCAAAAGAAGAAGAATTACAATATTCTCTCTCACTCACATTTGTATTGGCAGCGCTGCCGGGAATACCTCACATTTGCTTTGGATACCTAATGACGTACCCTACGTCCGTATTTATAGCCGCGTAGGAAACGCGGTTCCCGATCGATCGGCCTGCTCACTGGAGGCGTCCTTCTTTTTACGTAACTTTCCTGATTGATCGAGCTCCACCTCGATCGATCGAACTCCTCACGGCCCTTTTTCTTAATATGCCAAGTAATTTTGAGACTTATTCCTAACATTTGCCATTGCTGTGTGTTGGTTGTTTGTTATTTTGTCGCTGTGTTACTTTATTGCTATCACTGCTGTATGCTTTATGCTTTATGCTTTCTACTTTATACTTTCTATGTGCCGTCATTTATATTCTAATGGATATAATGGCATTAATATTAAGGTTTGATATTAAAAGTTTTAAAATAAAAATAAATATTTTAAATATTTTTTAAAATTATATCTAAAATTTATATAATTTTCAGTAAAAACTAAAATAATATCCATGGCACGGAAGCTACATGTGATGTGTAGCTATAATGAGTAAAAGCCACACAGATTTTGGATTGAATCTCTGTCCCGTCATTTTTGAAGTTTGATACCAGAATTGGATGTAGTCCAAAAATATATCCGATATGGCTGTTTTTGTTCGTTATTGGGGCTCGATAACTTATCGAGTTGAGTTCTAGCATGCTCGATAAGCTTAATGAGCCGAATTCAAACAAGGGGTTGTCGATTCGCTAATGTTAGTGAATAGTTCGATAAGGGCTTATTAAGATCTTGTTAAGGGCTCGTTAATAGTTAATATTAACTCCAAAATAGTTTGATAATGGCTTGATAGTAACTTGAATAACTCGGCTCCATAGGGAGCTCGACTCGGTAATGTGCTCGAGTTGATTATGAGGTCGATTTTGCTCGATAAGGAGCTTGGCTCCCCTCGATTAGCTTAACGAGCCGAGCGAGCCCCGAACACAACAAAATCTTAACAAACTGAGCTCAAACAAGGGGTTCAAAAGCTAGATAAGAACTTGACTTGAACTTGAGCTCGAGCTCGAACAAGGGGGTGCTCGGCTTGGCTCGACTTGTTTACACCCCTATTATACGGGCAAGAGTTATTTGACATTCGTAAAAATAATAAAAATTGTAATTTTTTTAATTTAGTTTTTAGCACCCACAATTTTGTTCACATTAATAAATATGACCATCTCCAAGAAGATGACGTCATTTTCAGGAAGAAAGCTGATATAGTAAGTCACTTTAACTTACTAATAAAGTACGTTGATGAAAATACATCTTTATAAGTTATAACATTCGAAGAATTTAAATGGATCACAAAAATTTTAGTGTAAATTATCCAAACATTGTGTTTTGTTGTCCTTGAGAACCTATCGTTTTGGTTAGGAGCAATTTTATTTTTTCATGTTTCTGATATTGGCTTTTGCTAGAGAGGGGGGCTATTTGTTAATGTAGACACAACTAAGGTATCAAAAAAATAAATCAAAAAAGTCAAGGGTCTTATATTATTTACACAAACGTCAAAGTATTAGAAAGTAAATAACTCATATATATATATATGGTGGCATTTTTATGAAAGAGTGAAAGCGTGAGAGAGGCGAATCCTGACTCTGCATTGTAATGGACTGCTAAAATTTGTTGAACATTAAAAAAATATAATAATTTACGGCCGAGATTTGTTGAGTATTGAAAAAAAAAAATTTATCCCCTTATCCCTTTTTTTTTCCTGTCCCATAAAAAAGTATAGGCCGTAAATTGTTAATTTTTTTTTAGTGTTCAATAAATCGTGGCCTTCTATTATAATGAAGGATCAGGATTCGCCCCTCTCATAAGAACACCACCCTTTATATATATATATATATGGCAAAATGTTAGTATAGAACATTTTTATGCAAATTTCTATCTGTTATTTGTTATAAATCATATCATTATTTAAACAATAACGTTTTGTCTTGACAATGACAACAATATATATATATATAATTTCATTTATAACAAATAATTAATTTTATATTAAATTTATAAATTCTTATAATATTATATGATATAATAAATAAAAAGGTAGGTATTTATCTATTTATGAAAAGGATATTACATTTATAATATGAAAGACACAGAGACAGGTAGTCTGAACTAGGAAAAGCCCAAAAATAGTAGTCACTTTGTACTCATTCTCATTTTGGCTCCACCACCTTCACCCTGTCCCTATCGAAACTTAAGGGCCCGTTTGATATAATTTTTTATTTGCGGTTCTCGTTAAATTTTATCGAGCCTTTTATATTTGATCTACAAAATTAGTAGACATGAGATTTATATAAAGTTATTTAAACCATTGGTCCCTTATCTTTTCAAATTTGTTCAAATTGGCCCCTCTTTTTTTCTTTTGTTTGAATCGGCCCTTAATCTTTTTAACTTTGTTCAAATTGGTTCCTCATCTTTTTAAGTTTTTTCAAATTATTCCCTCATTTTTTTTTTTTTTTTGGGTGCAATATGGCCACTTAATATTTAAGTTTCTGAATCCACATATGGTAATCAAAATTAGGTAAAATCTAAAAAGATGAGGGACTGTTTTTGTAATAAAACAAAACATTAGAGACTAATTTGAACAAAGTTATAAAAATGAGTAACCAATTTGAACAAATTTCAAAAGATAAGAGACCAATGGAGTAAATAACTCAGTTAGGTTCCGTCCTAAAACTAATTAACATTAAATAGAGTAGCCCACTAGGGTTATATCTTAATTTATTCTCTATTAAGAAACCAACTTTCTCAAAAGCTTAAGCTGATGGGTGAAGGTCCTGAAATAGCTTTATACTCTTAACATTGCCCCATGACACTAATGCCAATTGATTTTGAAGCGCGGATTGTGCACGAGCCCACCTCATACCTTGTGCTTAAATTATTTTAATATTGAAAGTGGGGCTGTTGAGATTCGAACTTCTGACCTCTTAGTCAACAAGACTTTGATACCATGTCAAGGAACCAGCTTTCCCAAAAGCAGCCCCACTTTTTATATTCAAACAACTTGCCCAGGATTAGCTTTATACTTTAACATTTTCTTTTGCAACTCCAATGCATGTTTTAATTACTCCCATGTGGAGTTCTTAACAATTTTTTTTTAATTTTTGAGTAATAAGAATTAGGTTTTAAGAACGGTTTAAGTTTTTTTTTTTCGATTTTAAAAAAGATAAAACTTAAAATCGGAAAAATGATAATCAAGTCATGGAAACAATTTATCTCCAAAAGATGGCTTTTAGGTTTCCAAAAGTCAAAAATTATAAATAAAAAACTACAGCAAATAAGGACTGTGTACATGGATTAAAAAAAAATGATAATCCATACATCAAGATGCACGTTAAAGTAGAGTCCGAAAATGCATGAATAAATGTTGCCATTTTGTACTCCTACATTTGAAGAGAAATAAAATTGTTAGCGAAAATTTAGGCTACTTTCGATTTGACAAGAAACTTTCAGTGTTTCATAGAATAAATTATTTTCTTTAGTTGAAAAAAAGAAAAACTTTAACAAAAATATTTTTGATTGAAAATGATTTAAATGAAAAAAATTGTTCCTAAGAAAAAATGTTTTCCTTCAAGCAAACGGTGCCTTATTAGTTAACTACAACCAACATGCCGTTTGCTTTATAAATAGGGCAATATTTGACTTGAGAAATGCTCGGCTTTTAATCATACGCAAAGGCATAAAAACAAACCAAAACAAACTAAGGAACCGAGCGGTTTATAAGGGTATGAGCTCAACTGCTAAGGGAATGTGGCATGCCCATGTTTGTCGAGGAGATGGATTCTTGAGGGCTGTCTGACTTTTAGATAAGAGGTAGTGTTTCCACCGGTCACCTAGCACTCACTCCTACTAGGTATTCGTGAATGAGTGTTCGAGAGTGGGTTATCGAGTTTACATCATATTTATTACGAGATAGAAACCATGCTCTATGTGTAGCTTCTATTTTTTGTTATATTAGCCGTATTTTCTACAAAAGAGACTTCTTTCTTTCGGAAAAAAAAAAAAAAAGAAAAAGATATGGCTAGGAGAGTTTGAGGAAATAGTGAGATTCGATATAAGGAAACTACTTGAAGTATAATATGGGCAAAAACATGAAGCTTAGATATTACCTTGATTTGTGAAACAGGATCCAATGGTGTGCAAAACACAGTTTAAACTATAATCAAATTGAAACCAAACCGTGCATTGAATATATGTGATAAATTAGCATAAAATCATCAAATAATTGCTTTCGTTTTTGCCTCTACTTTTTATTTCCTGCCCCTTATTTTCGGTAGGTGTACCTTGTCTTTGTTTTGCAAGCTCTTTGCTCCTTATCTATCGAGAAAAAACGAAAAAAAAATTGTCATATATATTGAATATATATATTAAATTTTATTGGGCCTTTAGACTGGGGGGTATGGAGTTAGAATATACAAGGTCCACAGGTTTTATTCTAAAACCAATTGGTACTTGTTGAAATAGCATAATATTGCTTCTTTATTACAACTCATCCGTAAGATTCACAATTGATTAACATGTGGATTTTTTTAACAATATAACGAGACATGTTTTTCAGTAATGAACGAGCAAAGACTCGCTACAAAGAGCAGGGCGAACTCATAAAAAGCAGATATAATTAGTTTTTGGAATATTTATTGCATTTCTAGATTGTGATGGGGCAGGGGTACAGCTAGGGTTAGGGTTAGGGATGTCATGCTTTCATGATGTATGGGATGTGACATGTCTCTAATTCATGGCCATGGCCTCGTATGGATAGATATAATATGAATGATGTTGATAACTGCAATTTAATGTCATGGTAAGCCATCACCATCATGCATGCATGCATGCATGTCGACATGTGCTTTTGTAGTAGGGATATATAGCAATGGGACGGGGCACGCGGGTACGGGATGCCTTCTCCATAAACATACTCGATACCAAAATTTATACTCATATACTAGCCCCATTAACTGTCAGGAGTACGAAGTGATAGTTTCAAATTTATATCCATACTTGCCCTATTATCAGTGAGTGTCCAACGGATATTCATTACCTACCTTGTACCAGCCATAATGTGGGTCCAAACGACTACCTATACCAAACTGTATTAATTAGTTAATATCATATTTTAGAATTTAACAATATTTTGCTTTAATATTTTAAGCAAATTCAGTAATTAATTCAAATATTTATCTTAAAAATAAAATAAAGTACAAATTGGAATGTATATGACATGTATGGGGTGGGATAGAGCGGGTACAATAGCATACCATTACTTGTCCCATACCTGTACTCGTGGGGGTACTATAATTTATACCCCACTCGTACACGTTACCAACCCCACTTATACCCATGCCCACCCCAAATGGAGCGGGGACTTACGGATAACGGGTTTTACTTGCCCCATTACCATCCCTATTCTGTGATGTGATATAGGGGCCTCCATGTATGCTGCAGCAACAACAATAACAGGCCAGTGCTTTGAAGAGGCTTCCGCTAAGGTAGCATCTTAGAAAATAAGATGTAAGTAGCCTTACCTATGTACGGTGTTATCCTACAAAGAAGTTGATTCCAAAAGGCCAACTTTAAGAAGTACCTTACTCCGTCGAATGAAAACATACATGTCTAATGCAAACAAACAAATAGGTGCATGACCATGTCTGCATCACGTATTACAATCCAGATCTATAAATCATGTATATGTTACATAAATATATATTTATAATATATCATATATAGGTATAACATTTTATAAATATGCAATAGATGCAACCTATGTCAGTACAATACACTAAACGAGATTTAATACATATGCGTATTATTTGGCCATATACTGCAAAATGATGGTCAAAAGTTCATTTACTTATAAAAGTAAAATATAATGTTAGTCAAAGTAGCGGTAACAAAAACATAACATATAGTAGAAGATACAATTATAATCCAAAGCTAAAGTGTAAAATTTAGCACGATATAAAATATAAATATTTAACTTCGTTAAAGATATTAATCATTTTTCACTTAGCATTATTTTTAAACCGGAAAAATACGGATACAACAACAAAGGCTCCTGCAAAAGCAGAGTCTGGGGGGGTAGATGTACGCAGTCTTGCCCCTTGAGGGGGCTACCCTGAAGAGAGGCAAACCGAAAAAATACGGATACCTCTTGTAATATATTTATTATATATAGATAACATCAAAAATGAGTATTTTACCATACTATTAGCAATGATATATAAATGCCTCTTTTCAACCGAGAGAGTATGTTCAAAGTACGTATATATTGGTACAAACTGAGTATCACTCGACTTGCCAAGCTCTTACTCTCCGCTACCGCCAAGGCCCATCTCGCCAAGCCACTATTCATGGCGGTACTTCAATACGCACCCAATTTACGTCAACGCTCACTCAGAGGTCTCTCCCTTACTCTCCAAACAGCTCTGCCGCAGACCTCCCGACACCATTAGCAGCCCCTTCCTGATCCTTCCATCACTGCCACCTCACCATAGATATTTTGGATGTTTTCTTATAAATACGAAGAGGTAGTTACGGTTGAGATATGTGTTGAAATATGTGTTTTTTTTCTTCTTTTCCCCCAAACTCTAAATCTATGTCTTCTCCCCTTTCTTAAACTTGTAAAACCTCTATTATTGGAGCTTATCTATCAATATACATCTATTTTGTACTGAGATTCCAATTGATTTGAGCTAAATTATATATATATATATTTTTCGAAGATTATATTTGATTTGTGCCATATTTTATATGCGAATTTACTAATAGATGATGCAGCCTCATAATATATAATTTTTAAATGGGCTCCTAACGAATTTGAAGCCCAAATATCAGCTACACTTTAGACTGGGCCTGATCCACGATATTGGTGGTTGTCTTTCACAAGCAGTCGAAAAGGCAATTTTTTTTTTTTTTCCCCAATAATTATTAACAAAGTTGTAATATACAGATCTCATACAAACGAGATTTGAGTCAACCCTTATAAAAGTGAGAATAAAAAAAGATAAAAATAGTACAACAGCTCAAGAAAATAGGATTACAAATGTTAAAATAAAAGGTATCCCGTTTATTCATATTTCTCTATCGTTTCCCATTTCCAAAAATCTTTGAATTCTATTTCCCGCATTTTTTAGTGTAGGTCAAACTTCATAAAAAATGTGAAAAAAAATAAAAACGAATCTTCAATAACAGAAAAACAAGAAAAGATTTATATTAAACAGCCATAATAAAGCAGCTATTTGAATCGAGTTAAGCCATCTGTACAATGGGTTAAATCTGGTCGAGTCTAACAGGTCGAATAGAGTCAGAGGGCGGGTCAAGCCGAGTTGGGTTCAAACAAGAATTTTACGCCCATGGCCCGACCTACTATGGTGTATGTGTTGCCTGAATTTTACACGATGCCCGGCTCTAAGAGTCGGGGTGGATCATTTGTCCAGTCGAGCATGGATAGTGATGTTTCATAACAAATGTGGTGCAACGCTTTTTATGGGCCTCCTTTTTATATTTATTAAAAAAATGGATATTCAGAATATTTAAATAGTATCTATAATACTTTAACAGTTTAAAATGTTTTTTACCTATTTAAAATATTTTTATATTAGAGAAAATTGTAAAATATAAAAAATATTTATAATTCTATAACTTACTCAATAGGTTTTTCAATATTTAAAATATTTTTTAATATTTAAAATATTTTTAAAAACACTTTGAAAATTTTAAAATATTTGAGATATTTTTAAATTTTAATTTTTTTTATATTTAGCATATTCTTTAAAATATTTAATAGGGTTTTGTTTACTTAAAACTACCTAAATTTTAGGTGTGGTATCAAAAAATTACCTGACTTTTTCAATTTTTTACAGTCACACCTAGAGTTTTCAAAAAAATTTTAATGTCACACCTACTATTAACACCGTTAAATTTTCGATAAACTAAATGAAAATTACCAAAATATCTCCATAAAATTTTTTTTAGTTTATAATCAATTAAAAATTCGAAAAAAATAAAGAATAAGAAATTAATTTTTAAAAAAGGAGCTAAACATTAATTGAGGTTTTTCTTCAATTTTTATAAATTTTTTATAATAATTGAAATTTTTCAATGAATTATAAATAATTTTACAAATAAAAAATACTTCTAAATTTTTTGGGGCGAAGGCAATTTCGTCAGCTAAAAAATATATTATTTAATTAAATTAAGTCAAATTTGGTGTGATGCATTTATAATGAAAATGTTGCGTTTTATATGACGAAAACTAACGGTGTTAGCAGTAGGTGTGACATTGAAATTTTTTTAAAAATTTTAAGTGTGACTTTGAAAAATTAAAAAAGTTATATAATTTTCTGATACCGTACCTAAAATGTAGGTAATTTTTAGTAAAATAACCCTATTTTATAACTATTTAAGTTTTTTATAATATTTGTAAATTTTTAAAAATTAAAAATATTTTTAAAAATGGAAAATATTTTAAAAAATATTTAAAATGTTTTGTCTTTAGTTTCTTAAATATTTAAAATATTTTTCATGACTTAATTTTTTTGAGAGAAAAAACCTTGTAGATTAAGGAAAAGATTATGGCTAAGAATCCAACTTAACAAGGAAAGTGGTGATATGGGAGAGCATGACAATCCGGCTTCAGTTATGGCAAAAACAGTTTAAGGATAGAGCAGGAATTGACATAGTCAAAATGTGTACTCGTGCTCAAGGTTGCAGCCTCGAGCCTCTAGACTAATGTACACAATAGCACCTCAAGGCAACACCTCGAGGTATGCTCAAGAAGGACTACTCCTCGAGCAAATGCCCCTAAGTTTTTGTTGTATTAATAAAGAGGCTAATCTCTCACATAATAACATCATTTTTAATCGACAAAGCTGACGTGACAGCTGCGTTTTTTTAATTCTACGGTCGAATAACAAAAATACCTTTTAACATTCATAGTTTGGAACAAATTAAGCGAATACAAATAATCTCTACATCACAAAATATTTCAAATTTCGTGCTTATAAAGTAAGAGTGCGGGTGTTTAAGCGTTCTTTTTGTCATTTTATTGTAGCATTACTAAAAAGCAATTCTCAGGTCAGCTTTGGCAATAGAAAATGATGTTATCGCGCTTGAGATGAACATTTTTATTGATACAGCAAAAATGTAGTGTTCTTTTTATTATTTACGAAAACCTTGAATTACTAAAATATAATTATATAATTTACCAACAAATAAGTATAATAAACAAGTTTTTATATATTAAAAATTTGGTGAAACAAATGCCACAGTCAAATAATATACAAAATTTAAAATCACTTTCTTTATTCTTTTTTTTTTTAACTATTATTAATTAAATAAATCCAAAAATTTACCATAACGAACCCCTTCGTTCATAACTACCCAAAGCGACCTATAAACAAACAAAATATCCATATCCATCCAATCAAACCACGACACGTGTCCTTTCATTAGGCCGCCATTCCCCTATATATACCCCCACGGACCCCCCCATTTTGGGATCCTCTCATTTCAATTCAGTCGCAACTGGTCTTTCTTCCCGCTCATTTAGCAGTTGAGAGAGAGAGAGAGAGGGAGAGAGGGTGGGGGGGATTACGTCATCAATGGCGGACGCGGTGGTGGTGTCAATGGAGGAGGATATGAAGGGGATTGATCGTCATCATGTCAATGGAAAGAAGAATTGGATTCGGGTTTCGAATAACAAGAAACCTCTCTTCTTCTACCTTAACCTTGCCAAGGTTATACGTTTCTCTCTCTCCTCTCTCTCTCTCTCTCTCTCTCTCTTGGTGTGTATTTTGCTATCATTTGTTTAAATTAGTCTCTTATCTTTATTATGTTGTTTGAATTAGTTCCTGGTCTTTTTTTGTTTAAAATAGTTTTCATGCCTTATAACCCCTTTTAGGATAGCACCCTAAAGCGGTAAGACGACTGGGCTTCTTGTTGTTGTTGTTGTTGTTGGTTTCTATCAAGGTTGTTAAAATCGGGGTTCTACTTAGAATCGATAGGGGCATTTAGATTCGGAATCATAGAATCGAATCGAGAATCGTAAAATTTTACTAAATGTATATTATAATTAGTTTTTCGTATTAATATTAGTTATATAATTCAAAAAATTATTAATAAGACCTTTACTTACATGGATATATATAAGAAATACAATCAAATAAGATAAAAGTATTTTAATGTAACACATACGTTTATGCTGTAATAATCATGAGAGTTTGTAAGATAGATGCTACTAATTGTACTTTATATTAAAGCTAAAACATTAATTTAAATTTCTTGGAAGTACATAATGCTTAATTAACTCTTTTATTTCGAACTAATAAAGTAAGTTCGTTTATAATATATGCTTGATTTTTTTACATTTTAACTTTTTATTTGTATAAGTTGGTAGAATCGAGGTCGAATCGGTAGAATCGTAAAATCGTATTATAATTCTATCCATTAGTTTCATGTAATATCAATGAATTGTAAGATTCTATAAAATTAAGATTTTACTTAAGATTCAGATCGGTTGGCACTTGTAGAATCGTAGAATCGTAAGATTCTAATATTCGAATCGAGATTTTAATAACCGTGGTTTCTATGCCTTGTTTGACAATTGGGTACTGAGGGGGAAGGTATAAAGGGGGAACGTAAGGGGTTATGCTTCCGTTGTAATATTCCCCCTCTTTACCCCTTAAATTGGAGGGTAAACGAAATAAGGATAATTTGGATTAAAGTTTCAATAGTGAATATTTATAAGTTTTGCGATTAAAGTTTTTTATAATTTATTGTAAACAATCATATTGTTTAGAGAAATTTTATAATATGTGAACGGCTTTAGTTGAAACGTTCACTTAGGGCCCCAAGAATGTCCGACTGGCTATATATACATATATACACTAAGGTTGTGTATGTTGACATTAAAATTGAGAGTTGAGACGTCTTATGTAATCTTTCAAAGATATGTAGGTTGAATGTTTTTGTGCGGTTCTTGTTGATCTTGATGTCGTTGCGTGATTTGTGACGTTGATCGAAACATATGCGGTTCTTGAATTATTGAATTAGTTGATTGCAAACTGTTCTTTTAGTGTATCTAACAAGATATAATGAAAGATTAAGCTATGGTTCCTGGGTTGTGGTTCATGTATAATTGCCAAAATTGGGCTTTAAGTCCTACAAATGGTCTTTTCTTGGAATGTTGGTTCGGAATGCAAATTTTTCTCAATCTGGTTGTATTTTTCGTATGATTTTGGGAAATCTTGGACTAAGGGTTTTCTATGGGACAAATGTATTTTTCTTATGAAAGTATGATTCAGTTTGGATTGATCAAAGCATAACCGAATCCAAGATTTGTTGTTTATTAAAGTAACCTAAGAGGGTACCAACACGCAAGCACCGGATCCCATTAGAACTTTAAAGTTAAACATGCTTGGGCGAGAGTAGTACCAAGATGGGTGAGCTTCTGGAAAGTTTTCGTGTTGCACCCCTCAGGTTGGGGGTTCTCGAAAACAGCCTCTCTTTAGGGTAGTACCAAACATAAAGGCTGTGTACATCCACCCCCTCAGACCCTACTTAGGCGGGAGCCCTTGGAGCATTGGGAATGTTGCTTTTTTTCAAATATGTTGATTTGTGCATTATATAATGTTTGTTAGTTGATAAGTAGTTCGGTTGTGGAATCTTGGTTTAGACTGCAAATTCTTTTTAATCTGGTTGTCAAAGATTTGCAACAAGTTAAGAGTAATCACAAGAAAATACAATCCAGTCTTTTCTTGGATGCTCATCTTGCTATATGGTCCGTGAAAAAATTCTTGGATGTAACTGAACACAGAAAAAATTCAGCGAAATAAAGCGATTGCCCTTGTCGAGTGCTTCTTTATATTTTGGTTTTCTTTCCCTCTTCGAGATGTCGAATCTTGGTTTGGAGTGCAAAGTTTCTTTAATCTGGTTGTATTTTTCTTAAGATTCTCAACTTGTAGCAAATCTTTGACAATGGGTCATATAATCTTTTCTTGGATGCCCATCTTGCTATACTGGCTACAATGAATGAAGATGAAAATCTTAGGTGTTCTACATACAAGAACAGTGATATGTATTACGAAATGAATCGATTAATCGCGTGTTAGACATGTGATTAAATAGTATTTTAGTTGGTAGCTTCATTTTAGTGACAACGTAGGTAATTTTTCTTGTTGAGTGTTTCTTCATAAGTTTTGGTTCTCTTTCACTTTCTTTCCTTTTCTGTTGCAGAAAAAATAAATTAATTGCGTGTTAGACATGTGATTAAATAGCATTTTATTTGGTAGCTTCATTTTAGTGACAACGTAGGTAATTTTTCTTTTTATTACGCAATTAAGATATCAGTTATTTATTTCCCCACTCCAATCTCTATGAATAAAAGATTATAGATGTAATAGAGGTTATGAATGAATGTAATGAAATTCTCTCTCCCTCACTATGCTCTCTTTCTCCTCGGAATTTCTTCTTCCCTTCCCCCAATTTTACTATCAAATCCTAGTTAAGCTTCTAAGGGGTCAATCTAGCCACTCTTCCTAATTTTAACGGCATCATTTTTATGTTAGAGTGTTTTGGAGTGCAAATTTTCTTTAATTGGGTTGTATATTTCTTATGATCCTCAACTTGTAACAAAAACTTGGACAAAGGATTTTCTAATATGGAACCAATAATGTTTTCTTTGAACTTCGAAGTTAAGCGTGCTTGGGCGAGAGTAGTACCAAGATAGGTGACCTTCTAGGAAGTCTTCATGTTGCACCCCTCAGGTTGGGGATTCTCGGAAACAGTCTTCCTTCGGGGTGGCATCCTGAAGGGGGAAGGCTGCGTACATCCACCCCCAGACCCTGCTTAGGCGGGAGCCCTTTGGGCACCGGGAATGTTGAACCAACAATGTTTTCTATACAAATTTTCTCTCACTTTTCTTCATAAGTTTTGGTTCTCTTTCAGTTTGTTTACTTTTTTCCTAGATGATTGGACTTACATTGTTCTGCTGGTTGTCTCAGAGGTACATTAAGCAGCATAATGACGTTGACCTCTCTGCTTTGGGCATGGGTATGCACTGCTCTCCCCTCTCCTTCCCCCACCCCAAAAGAAAAAAGAGAGAGAGAGAAAGAAAACCATATTGTTGAATGTATAATGATATTTGGCTTAGACCAATGTATCTTTATACATAACAGATTAAGTAACTCACGGCTAACAGATTAGGATTCTGAATATTGTATTGTAGTTTTCTGCATAATAAATAGGGAAATGGTTCTGTTAAATTTTAGGGTTTATTTACTAGGCACTAATGTAATCGGATCCCATTAAAACTCCGAAGTTAAGCGTGCTTAGGCCAGAGTAGTACCAAGATGGGTGACCTCCTGGGAAGTTCTCGTGTTGCCAACCTTGTAAGGTTGGGGGTCCTCAGAAACAACCTCTAGGCAGGGTTACACCCTGAAGGGGTAAGGTTGCGTACATTCACCCCTCCCAAACCCTGCTTATGCAGGAGCCCTTAAGGCACTGAGTCTGTTATTGTTGTATTGTTGCTTTTGTTAAATTTCACCAGACCTACAACCCGACCCACGGAGTTGGAATATATAAGGTCCACATATAAGCCCAAGTGGGATTCTATCCTAAAACCAATTGGCATTAAATGTAGCAATCCACTACACTTAGATATTAATCTCTTCTCTCTCACAACTCCTATCCTTAAGAGCTTCATGGACACAGTTAATCTTGGAAACATAATATTAAACAATTATCTTTCTATGATTTAGTACTGCACTTATAGAGTGCTAAAAAGTAAATATGCTACTGATACGTTTGTTTGTTATGCCACTGAACCAGCGATCCCAACTCTTGTGACAATCTGTGAGATTTTAAAAGCAAGTGGTGTTGCAGTGGAGAAAAGTATGCCCTCCTTTCACCCAAATGTTATTTTCTGTCTTTCTGTCTGCTCATTCAAAAGTATCGTCAAAATTGTAATAAAATACACATTTTCCGATTTCCACTGTTGGAACAGAGGTGCTGATATCCACTGTCAACGGCAAGGATGAAGCCAAAGGCCGGGTGATTCAAAAGGCTAAGGTGTTGTTTCTTCACCTTGTCAGATCTTCACTAAGTAAAACAATAACAAACATCTCATTTTTAACTTTGATTGTACCATGCAGCTAGAAATCGTTCTTGTGAAGAATGATAAGCCTCCTAGTCCAAAGAACTCTGTTGAGACTGAATCCCAGGAAGAGGAGTGTTGTGATCAAACAACTCCCGTTGCGGGGGAGTCTGAGGAGAATGGGATTCTAGAAAAGCCGAAGGATGATGCGGGGGCTGGCAATGCGGAAAACGAATGATGAACGAGAAAGGTCTTTAGCGGTTTGTTGTTGTAGATATGAACTGCTTATCATACAATATAGATAGATGAATGTAGGAAAGAATGTTGTGTATAACTGCATCTGCAACTGAGTACTTCACTTCATTTTGGTTGCATGATGTGTAGATAGTGACTGTCTCTCTGTTTAATTAGTAGGATATTACGCGAACATAATTGCAATATATATGTACTTTTTGTTTGTTGAAGTGAACACCAGTTGTTGCATACTAGTGCGTATTAGTATATGGGAACTCGATTATAACTCGCCTATTTCAAGGGTCTTACAGTGAATTTTATACATTTAGATATTTCGATAGGACTCAAACATATCAATCTTTGAAAATGATAGTATACCAAGTAAGTTGAATGGAAGGGAAAAGATGATTGTATTAACATATCACAAGTTGATATATAATTTTATGTATCTACTAGTATAATATTTTAGTCTGATGATTGGTAGGACATTATTTAGGAATTTTATTGTAATTTTCCATTTATAAGTTTCCTTTGCATATATGGGTGACCTCCTGGGAAGTCTTCACCCTCAGGTTGGGGGCACTGGGAAACAGCCTCTCTTTAGGTTAACACCCTGAAGGGGGAAGGCTGCGTACATCCGCCCCCCAGACCCTGCGTAGGTGGGAGCCCTTGAGGCACTGGGTATGTTCCTTTAGTAACTCTATTACCTTTCCTAATTATGTTCCCTAACCCTAACTCTAAATGTCAAAGCGGGCAACCTGTCCCGCCTGCTTTGCCGCCTCTCGAAAACGACCGTCAACCACCGTCTCTGGGCGCCTCCGCCTCCATAACCCTCATGTGAAGCTTCAATGCAGGTGTCGACCCTCCGGCATTCTCATGCGGCTGCACCCTGTTCTCTCCTCCAGCAGCTTCCTCACGCTTGACGCACCAAAGTCCAGGACGAGCATGAGCTTCTTGATTGCAAATCTGACAAACAAGGGGGCCACATCCAAGTATACCATTGTTAGATAGGCAAAAGAATGTACCTGAGGATCGTACCAGGCTGAGAATGTAGAGGTAGACCACCAGAACCACCCAGACCCGAGCCTAAGCCATGTTGCAGTGGTGGAGGCACCGTACAGTTGCTGCAGTTATGCCATATAACCGCGGCCACCACATGCTTCATGTCCATCTAAGACACTTCTTTGTTAATCATGCAGTGTGTCTGTTTAGTCTCTATATATACGACATGCTAACAGATTTAATATTGAGGAATGAGTCAGAGGCAAATGTGAATCTGTAAAGGCTGAAGGACGAAGCTGGGGCTAACAATGGTATGAAGAATTAGAAAGCGATGTCATAATGGCTTTCTTAAGTTCTGCATCTTTTTTTAGTAAATTTTTTGTTGTGCAGTGCAATGTACAAAGATTTTTTTTTTTTATTGAATAAAATGTTTGGATAAAAAAATTTTTACAAAAAAAACTTACATATTACAATGAATAGCAGGTAGGAAAGAACTGCGATAACGCATAGTAATGGAGAATGGTGAGTATAGCAAGCTATTGGAGTAAAAGGGACGCTGGTAGGTCCTTTTAAAATGTTATTTTAAAATTAATTATGAAAAAGATCTAGTTTTCTATCTTATTCTGCTTAGTCATAAAACAATTTTTTTCTAATTAACTCTTATTTTTAATTCTAAAACTATAAAATGACCAAATTGCCCTTATTTAGTTGGCAACTTGTTACATTGCATGCTGACTACTCATGATATTTTGCTAATTTTCAATTTTCGAGTGCTATTTTGGTAATTTTAAATTTTTGTGTATTATTTTGGGAATAAAAATATCGAAATGTGTTATTTTGAAAAATCATCCCAATATATGGATGCAAGCTAGTTAGTGGATAATATATGCCCTAAAAAATAAGACTATATCATATTACAGGCCTGTGGATGAGCAATTGTGTCGGTAAAGTCTCTTAACGTATTCTGATTTTTATTTTGTTTTTGTTATCTTTAGAGATATTTTTGTATAGGTCTTATTTGCTACACCCTTTTTTGCTTGTAGGGGCAGGCCTCGCTCTTATAGGTGCGCATGTTTTATATCACGACTTTTATTGCTAATCCTCAAAAAAAATGGAGAAGCCACTGGCTAACATCTTCACAAAGTGTCTCTTCTCTTCCAGCTCACCAATTTTAAGACAACCTTTTAGTGGTTTCCCAATCTTTAGTTCGAGGGGCGTATTTGCATTTTATAACTGTAACTAGGATAGTCCTTTCCCTCTAAGAGTATTTTTACGATCATGTATTGTATCTGTTTACTCTCTAAATATTCGACCACTGACAACTATAATGTTCAAGTTTCGTGTTTTATTTTTCTCTCTTTTTGATTTTAACAAAACCAACCCTCTATCTGACCCCAAAGAAGAAGAAAATCTGTAAAGAGGAAACATGACGCAACTAATGCAAACATCAGGTGTCACAACGAACTCTACAAGGACTGAGTTGCAAGAAGAGAAGTGTTGTGATCAAACAATTCTGTCTAGGACAGAGTTAGAGGCAGATGGGAATCAGGAAAAGCCGAAGGACAATGCAAGAACTGGCAATGTGGAAAACGAATGGTGAACGAGAAAGAAATGCGAGTTTAGTATGTGAGGAGATGAAGGACATAAACACCAGTTTTGGTATTAGATCAAAATCTACTAATCATACATATAGGTAGAAGAATGTAGGCAAAAGTGCTGTGTAAGGTTGCATTTGCAACTGAATACTTTCAATTCATTTTGGTTGTGTAGGATATGTAGATAGTAACTCTCTATTTAGTACAATTGATGTCACTCGAACATAACAATAACGTCGACTTTTTTTGGTTGAAGTAGGTAGCATGTATGGAAACTCGAGGTATAGAAATAGAGTTCCATTTGATCAAAATGCTTAGACGGATTGAACGCATGATTCTTAGAGAAAAAATTATAATATATCCAAAATAAGTTGACCGAAAGGGAGAAATGATTACATTACTAGGGTGTTCAAAAACACTGATAACTGAAATATTGAATCAAAAATGCAGTTAGTCTTTTTGCTAGAAAGTACGATTTCCGTGCAGGATCCTTCAAATGGAAAGTTGGAATCGAGCCTCCGTGAAGCTTCATTCGCACTTGTCTCGAACACTTGCTAATCATGAAAGTCACTATCTATCTACGGTGCAACCAAATTGAATTGAAAGTATTTAGTTGCAAATGCATTCTTACACAGCGCCGTTGCCTACATTCTTCTACCTGTATTTAATTTTCGCAGATTTCGATCTACTACCACAAACAATGTTCATGTCCTTTGTGTCCTCATATACTAGACTCACATTTCTTTCTCGTTCACCATTCGTTTTCCGCATTGCCAACTCCTGCATTGTCCTTCAGCATTTTCTGATTCCCATCTACCTCCAACTCCGTCCTAGCGGGATCTGTTTGATCACAACATTTCTTTTCCTGTAATTCAGTCCTTGAAGAGTTCTTTGTGACATCTCATTTTTGCATTAATCATGTCATGTAGATGGAAATCCTTTTTAGACTTTGGGAATCAGGTAAGGGTTTGGTTTTGTTAAAATGAAGAAGAGTAAGATAAAATAGGCAACTTCAATGTTCTAGTTGCCAACCGATATATATATATATATATATATATATGTATGTATGTATGTATGTATATATATATATATGTATGTATGTATGTATATACACACATACATACACATATACACATATATATATGTATACACATATATATACACACATATTTGGGGGTTGGCGACAGACCGGTGGGTGGAAGGTTGGAAGGGAGGAGAGAGGGGGAAGGGGGTTGTATTTTGGGGACTGGGGTGGCCCGCAGCTGGTGCTCGACTGTTCGCGGTAGGCAACAGCTGGCTGACGGTGGGTGGTCGGTGGCGGAGGAGAGAGAGAGGAGGGAGGTGGGGAAGGCTGGAGGGAAAAGGGGGAGAGAAGTAAAAGGGTATTATTGGTATGTTTTATTTTTTTAAGAGGGGTCACATTAAAATTTTTAATCTTGGCCATCCATTGTAACGGATGGCCAAGATTTAACCCTTTCATACTCTCACCCTCTCATAAGAATTGTGCAATATATATATATATAACGTTCTTATTAGAGGGTGAGAGCATGAGAGGAGTAATACTGCCTCTCCGCTGGCCGTAAATTATTTTTTTTAATATCCAACAAATCTTGGCCGTCCATTACAACGGAGGGTCAGGATTCACCCCTCTCAAGATCTCACTCTCTCATAAGAACGTTATCATATACATATATATATATGATGGCTTAGAATTTCTTGATTTAGATCTACTCGTCATTATTTTCTAAATGATGGTCCAGAATTCTCCCTCTTACTTTCACTCTCTAATAAGAGTCATCCCTACTCTTATCAGAGAGCGAGAGTGAGAGGGTGGATTTTAGGCCATCATTTGATTGCTGACATTATCCCCTTTTCACTTGATATCACCCATTTTAACCAAATGTATTGTTTAGAATTCATCTATCGTAAGAGTCATCTATGTGCGTGTATGTGTGTACACATACATACATACATACCTACCTACCTTTATATATATGGGATGACTTAAGTGAGAGGATGAAAGTGAACTTTAGGCCACTCATTTGGCCAAGGTGGGGCAGCAGGAATGATGTCAATTAAAAAGAGGACGACATTAGCAATCAAATGAGAGACCCAAAATTAGTGTCTTGATCAAACATTTCGTGCTGGGATGGAGTCAGAGGCAGATGGAAATCGGGAAAAGCTGAAGGACAATGCGGGGCCTTGCAATGCGGAAAGGAATGGTAAACGACAAAGAAATGCGAGTTCAGTATATGAGGACATGAAGGACATGAACTTTGTTCGTGTTAGTAGATCAAAATCTACTAATCATGCATATAGGTAGAAGAATGTAGGCAAGAGTGTTGTGTAAAATTGTTTTTGCAACTGAATTCTTACAGATGTAGGCAGTGACTCTCTCTATTTAGTTGAGTTTATGTTACTCGAACATAGCAGTAATGTTGACTTTTCTTCGTTGAAGTGATTATCATGTATTACATACCAGTGCGAATGAGTCTTTACGGAAACTCGATTCTAACTCTTTTTAAGGATCCCGCATAGAAACCTTACTTTATTCCAAAACACTTTGATTACTTCTTTATGTCGTTGCAACCCATCAAAATGATGACATAGATTGAACATATAATTCTTAGATAATAAAGTATACCAAGTAATATATACAAAATAAGTTGACAGTCGAAGTAATCAAAGTATTTTGGGAGCGGTTAAATGCAGTTAACCAATCTGAATTTCTAGATCCCTGAAATGAAGAGTTGGAATCGAGTTTCCGTGAAGCATCATCCGCACTGGAATGGAACACATGCTAATCACTTCAACAAAGAAGTGTCCACATTGTTGTTATGTATGAGTAATATGAACTCAACTAAATAGAGAGAGTCATTATCTACACATCATGCAACCAAAATGAATTGAAAGTATTTAGTTGCAAATGCAATCTTACACGACATTTTTGTGTACATTCTTCTACTTTTATGTACGATTAACAGATTTCGATTCACTACCACGAACAGCGTTCATGTCCTTCACGTCATCATATATTGAACTCGCATTTCTTTCTTGTTCACCATTCGTTTTCCGCATTGCCAGCCCTTGCATTGTCCTTGAGCTTTTTCGGATTCCCATCTACCTCTAACTCCGACCTACCAGGAATTGTTTGATCAAAACAATCATGTTCCTGTAATTCAGTCCTTGCAGAGTTCTTTGTGGCATCTCATTTTTGCATTAGTCATGTCATGTATCTTTTTTTCAGTTTCTCTTCTTCTTTGTCTACGTATGAGAGGGTAAATTATGGGCCACACATTTAGTTAAAGTGGGGAAATGCGGCGATGTCAGATAGGAGAAAGATGATGTCAGCAGTCAAATAAGTGGTCCAGAATTTCCCTCTCACTCTCATCCTCTCATAAGAGTCATGCCCATACACACACCCGCGCGCACACACGCACACGCACATGCACACAGATATATGAATATGTGTGTGTGTGTGTGTGTATAAGATGACTCTTATGAGAGGGTGAATTCTAGGCCACACATTTGATTAAAGAAAAATTGGGAGAAAAGGGTGACGTTAGATGGATGGAAGATGATGTCAACAGTCAAATGCGTGGTTCAAAATTTACTCCTACTCTCTCACTTTAGTCATTCCCTATGAGTGCGTGTGTGTGTGATGACTCAAGTGAGAAGACGAATTACGGTCACTTGTTTGGTTGAGAGGGGTGGGGTGATGTCAAGTGAAAAAAGGATGAGGTCAACAACCTAAAAATTGTTTATAATTTTTCACTTTGATATTGAAAGTTGGCGCTATAGGGGTTTAAATTGGTAACCTCTTGGTCAACAAAATTCTGATATTATGTCAAAAAACCACAACAACAACATCAACAATAATCACAGTGCCTGAAAGGACTCCCGCATCAGTAGGGTCTGGGAGGATATATGTACGCGGCCTTCCCCCTTCTGAGAGCTACCCTGAAGTGAGGCTGTTTCCGAAGACCCCCAACCAGACTATGCCAAAGAACCGACTATCCAAAAAGCTTAAGTTAATGACTGAAAGCTCATAAATGGTTTTATACTCTTAACAAACAATAAAATGATACTAGTGTTATCTTATATTATACACAGAGGATGTTTATATTTAAAATAAATAATTTTGTCTATTATTACATTGGTTTGTAGCGTGATTATAATTTTTCTTTTTAGGGTATAGAACGAGTGAGTGATTTTATTTTCGTTATAGTGTTTATACCACTTAAGATGAAAGATTTATTGTTAATTTACATGGTTATTTTTTGTTCCTTTTTTAGTATGAAAACAATTATTCCTTAGTCGATGTTGTCTTCACTCTGGCACTAAGAAAACTAGCCTTGATAATAACATTACCCAATTTTTATTTACTCTCGATTTAGTTTTTAAGTACAATTAACATTAATTTGATGACATGATTTTTTATTTTCTTAATAATAGTAATAATAATATATAATAATAAGAAACTAGAAAGATGAAAAATTATAATAGAGGCTAGTTTAGGTTGCTACCCCGTTTAGGGTGCTACTTTCAAGAGAGGCTGTTTTCGAGAATTCCCAACCTGAGGGGTGCAACACGAGGACTTCCCTGGAGGTCACCCAGTGTGGTACTACTCTCACCTATGTACGTTTAACTTCGGAGTTCTAATGGGATCCGGTGCCTGCGTGTTGGTACCGTCTTAGGTTATAACCACAACAACAATAATAATAATATATTAAAATTTAATTATTAGAAAGCATTCTGGTAAACTATCTTATTTATACTCAATCCAGCTAATGCATACCAAATATAGGAATGACTATTTTAGTCATAATTCCCTCATTCTCAGTCTATAAATTCATTCTCTGGTACTCACAGTCCATTATAGTTATAGTTTATATTCATTTTTTGAATATCTCAATTTTTTCCCTATACATAACTAAGGCTGGTAAAAAAAAAAATTTATTTAAAGTATAAATAAGTAATATATTTCGGTAATGTTTATGGGTCTATTAAAAATTATTTTATAAACATTGATTGGAAAATAATTTTACAAATAAATAACTAAATAGAGGGGAAATATATAGGGAAAAAATTGGAGCTGCAGGGAATCGAACCCTGTGCCTCTCGCATGCAAAGCGAGCGCTCTACCATATGAGCTACAACCCCTTTGGTTATTAAGGTTAATTATAATAATATAAGTACTTATTAATTATTGAAATATTTTGTAATATTAAATATGGTATAATCTGTTAAATCGATTTATCAAAAAAAAAAAAAAAAAAAAAAGTTCTGTTAAATCAAGAGACCGTTTGGTAGGTGAGGATAAGGGAATTTCTATTTGGTGTATCTAGAGATGGTAATGAGACGAGTAAAAGCCATTATTCGTAAGTATGATTTGGGTGTACCTGTCCCGTACCGCCATGGGTATGTAGCGGATACGGATATTGTGTTGTACGCGGCCCACCCCGCTCCGTACTCACCATACTTGCTCTATTTTGTATCTAATTAACTTTCAAATTAAAAAATTTGTGATTAAATTCAATTACCTAAATGATTTGTTAATGTTATAACAACATATAATTTAATTCGTAAAAAATAATTTTAAATAATTAATATGGGTGGATGTGGATAATTGTTTGGTACCCATATTAGGATGGGTATGGGACAAGTATGGGTATAGGTTTGTACCCACCAAGGCAGGTATAGATATCCGCTTCATAACTGTGAGGGATAATAAGGCGAGTATGGTTAAATTTGGGTGACGGATATGGGTATAGAAGAGGCACCCCCCATACCCGCCCCAACCAATTCCCATCCCTAGGTGTATCATGTGTGGAATGAATATGAAAATGATGTTGAAATAGTTATTCTTATATTTAGTATGCATTAAAAAGAGCGGATGTAAATAAAATAGTCTCGAGTTCATAATTAAACTCAACTTGCATTTCTAAACCTATATAGCGGGGTAGGATTTCTGAACGTGAATCTTTTGTGAATGGCGAGTTTATATCATAGATATTCAACGGGATGGCTTTAAAGAGGCACCTAGGGCTGGTAATTGAATCCAAATCCGTTGGATATCCACTTAACTCAATCCATTAATAATGGATTGGGATATGAAAGTAGGTTTTAAATGGATTTAGATTTGGATGATGATAAATAGGTTTTGGGTCGGGTTGGATTTGGATGACATCAAATCCAACCTAGACCCGACCCGAAATTATATTTAGTGTATAAGGATTATTTATTAAATTTTTCTTTAAATAATTGTCTAATATTATATTATTATAATTATACATATTAAATGGAAAAAAATAAAAAAGACGTAATTGTTAATTCAAACATTAACTTTTAAGATGCAATTACTACATTATTATTATTATATATATTAATAATAAAAGTATAATATTATAATTTTTTCTAGGGTTAAATGGATTATAGATTTAGGACGGGTATCCGTTCCGTCCAATGAATTTGGATTTAAGTTGAATTTTTATAGAATAAATAGGTTTGTTCTGGATTTCGGTTAGGTCGGGATTTTTTTGGGTTGGATCTAAATGGAAGCAAGCCCGACCCAAATCCGACCCATTGCCATTCCTAGATGCACCTTTCGAACAAGATGAGACACCTTGGTTTGTGTTAACATACATCTTTCAAGAAAAATAATAATAAATAAAAAGAAAATATGTTTTCTTTTTAAAACCGATAACCTAAAATGCACCAAATGCATCGCACTTGTGTATGCGTCTCAAGTGGTTTATAGTGTCATTTCTAGCCTAACAAGTTAACCACTAATGTTAGATCGATCGGCGTATATAAGCTAATGAAAATTCCTTCAACTTTTCCACGTGAGACAGATGGACGCTTGGTATTCCTTTTATACTTTCGCACATGTCCAGATCATCACCCACTTATCAATGCGGGACAAATAACACTTCGCATGGACAGATCTAGCATTAAGGCATCGGTGGCATGTTCCTCCGTTGACTTTCTTAGATACGTATTAAATGTTGTATATATCAAAAAACCATCTTTCCCAAAAGCTTAAGCTGATGGGTGAAGGTCCAGGATTGGTTTTATACTCTAACATATCCCCTCACGCAAATACCCGTTTGGGCTTGAAGCGTGGACAATGTACAGGCCCACCTCATACCTTGTGCTTAACTAATTTAATATTGAAAGTGGGAGCTGTTGAGATTCGAACTCCTGACCTTTTGGTCATCAAGGCTCTGATACCATGTCAAAGAACTATCTTTCCCAAAAGCTTAAGCTGATGGGCGAAGGCCCAGGATTGGTTTTATACTCTAACAGTATATAATCTATTCAATTGTGTGAAAAAAAGTAAATTGCCCCCGGTTATTTATCAATATTGCTTTGGTTAAATTCTCTACTCTATTTTTATACCTACTAAAGTATATATGCTTTTTTTATGTCACCACAAATCCTACAAAATCGTACATTATAACAGATTAAAGCTATATTAAGTTATAGTCACATAGTTTTGTTGGCATTTAAAATTTTAATTTATTTGGGAATTGTGTTTTGACTCTCAAACTTCAAACACTTCTTGATTCTAAATAGTATAATAATTAATTATGGTTAGTAAATATAATTACTGTCTAATTTATATTCTCAATAAAGAAACTTAGAGTTTGAAATAATTATGTTCGATCCAAAAAATTGTTGACAGCATATTATATTTTCATTATTCCTCTTTGATAGAAAAGAAAAATGGGAAGATAAACTAAAAATAACTGTAAATGGTTGTTATGTTACATATGATGTTTGTACATTATTTATCAAAAAATAATATTACTAGATGTTTATTTTTCTTTTTGTTTTCTGTTCAGTGTAAACAATGTTTTTAATAAAGGTATTTTGGTCTTTTCATAAATTTTTGCGGAAGATTTAACGACGGTTGGACTAAAATATTATTTCACCCTGTTGAGATTGGTATTTTCTTGTACGTATATTTAGATTTATATTTTATTTTTTTTCTTTGTATTTAGTATTGTTACTCATGTATTTATTTAGTACAGGGTTAAATAGGGTCTTAATAGTGAACACTTCTTTTCTCCTTGGTTATGGCCATAACCGGTCACTTACTACTATTAAAGTATCTAGATCTACATTTGCTATAGTCAATGATTATGACTTATATTCTGCTTCTATATCCAGATTTACATCTATATTATCTAATTAGAGTTACTTTAGTCTTTTTTCTACTATTGTACTCTCTCTATATAGTAATATTGTAACCTTATTATATTTATTCAATTAAATTCAATTTTTTTTATTTCACATGGTATCAGAGCAATTGTAAAAATTGCATAAAATATTTTTTATGTTTTAACTTTTCTCCCCTTCTCAACGGCAGCTAGGGGTATAAATGAGCCGAGCTGGCTCACGAGGGCTCCTCATGAAGCTCAAAAAGCTCGGCTTGCTTTGAGCTCGAGCCGAGCCGAGCCGGCTCATTTAGCTTATCGAGCGGAGCCCGAGCCTATTGAAGCTCGAGCTCGTAGATTTGCGAGTTTAAAAGAGTCTAAGCGGGTTTTTTTTTTAATATAATATATTTGCTTAAATGTTGCCCAATGAATGCATATTGGAGCCTAAATGAGCCGAGTCTGAGCTTAAAAGAGCTTATATTGAGATTAAATGAGCCGAAATATTGCAAGCCTACTTTGAAGTTCACCAAGCTTAGATCGAGCCGAGTCCAAGCTTTTGACGAGCTGAGCTCGAGCCTAAATTTTCGAAGCTCGGCGAGCTTCGAGTCGAGCACGAGTTGAGCCTCGAGCCTGGCAAGCTCAGGCTCGACTCGGCTTAAATACACCCCTAAAGGAAGCCTCCCCTAACCCTAACTCTAACCATCGTACAGCCGCAGCCGCTGCCACCCCACATGCCTTCTGCAATTGGCTTAGGATTCTTGCAAGATCAATTATGACTTTAGGTATTCTACTTTGTACTATAAAATAGGTATGCTTTGTGAATAATGTAGTCATCCAATTTTTCCATTTATCTTCATTCCTGTCTCTTTTCTTGTTTTAAATTTTATTTAATCTATTCTTTAATTGTTTCATTTCCGAATTGTTATTTTTATACACCCAAATATATGGACTAAAAAATTATTTCACCAAATCTCGTAATACTAATATATAATAATTCCTTAATTTTATCGTAGAAGAAGCTAAGCCTTAAAATAATAAAATGGGCGTACAAAAATAGAAAAAAGAACATGAAATGTAAATGGAGCTGCGGGGAATCGAACCCCGTGCCTCTCGCATGCGAAGCGAGCGCTCTACCATATGAGCTACAACCCCTTACTTGAATGACTTCAGTGTATATAAATATATATATATATATATGTATGTATGTATAAACTTTATATTTTTGTTAAAAAAAAATAATTAATTAATAAGAACAAAAACTATAGCTTAAAATACTTGAATAGAATGGAAAATTAGATGATCATTCTCATTGATATAGGTACCTGTTTATGATACAAAGGCTAGTGGCCACTAAGGCCTTGCCTCAATAGTAGAGACAAGTGCTAGGATAGTGTGTTACTTTTGACCAAGAGGTTTGGAGTTCGATTACCTCCCTTGAACCTCTTTCTGAGAAATCTTTGACTTAATTGCCTTCTATGCTGTGTGGGGTTGCCCCATAGGTCAGGTTTTACCTGTAATCAGGTTCCTCGTTTGCAAAAAAAAACAATGCAAGAAAATGAAGAGTCTTACTAAACATATGGAACTAGTGCTAAACATTAAGTCTAAACAAAGATTTAAACCACCTAATTTTGCATAACGAAATGCAAAATAAACAAAGAAAATATAAGAAAAAAATAATATAAATATAAGAAAGATATTTATCTTCAACTCATTCGAATTTTTAGTCACTTTGTAATGGTGAAATAATTAGTCCAGCTGTTAATGATTCGTTGATGAAGTTTTACAAAAAGGAAAAATCATTCAACGAAATTGGAAGGGTGATATCCTTTTTTTTATAAGAAATAAAGATAAACCCGTTATTAGATATATATATATATATATATATATATATATATATATATATATATGTCCTCTTTTCAAAGGAATGCATATGCACCGGAAAAGGAGATATCCCTTTGGACTAAATATTTATTTTATCGTTATTGTTGTATAAAATAAATCAAACACAATTTGTTAGAACCAAATGCAAAAAATATTATTCAAAGCATATATAATAGAAAAATATTACCTTAAACACGTGAAAATGATGAAATACCAATAAAGTGATAGTTGAGCGAGGCGCAAACACGCTCTCTTTTAGACGGTTTTGCGCCTCTCTTGGATTGCAGTTACATTTAGAGGTTATTAATCCATATTTTACAACTCCCAATTTAATGCTAGTCAATTTATCATGAGTATTTAAAAATAAATAGTCACTATGTATTGAAGTTCAAATTCAATTTTGAATAAACTTAAATATTATTAATACGTCAGGTGATATAGTTGTTATCATACTGATTAGAAATTTAGCCACTATTTAAAAGACAGAAGTGACTTTTAAAAATACATTCTGTATTAAAAAATTCAACACAATTTATAGAATAAAAATATATAATTTAACTTTCTTAGAATACTTAAGTTTAATTAATGCTATAAATAATGATTTAGCATATGACAATTGACACGGTGTATTAAGCCAAAAAGTTGCGTTTGATCTTATTATTATTATTTTAAGAATTATGAAATTTTTTTCCCTTTTTTCAAATAGAGCTTTAACCCTCCAACGACTATATAGTTAGTTATTTCTTAATCATGTTTATAATTAATATATTTTTGTCATGTATCTGAAATAACTAAAACAATGAAAATAACATTAACTATTAATAACGTCAATCATTAAAACAACAAAAAATTTATTAAATCGGGTTAAAGAAAAATGAGGCACTATTGGAGGAGAGAAGCCCCATTTTTTAGTTAAACCCCATTTTTGCGGCAAAAAAATGAAAATGTAAAAATATAGAGCACTACTAGAAGTAGCCTAAGAACACGGAAATTGAGGTCCCAAGTCGAGGGTTTGAATCCTCTCGGTGTCTTTTCATTTTACGTTAAAACAACTTTTCCTTATAAAACGCAAGAAAAAAAGACGAGTGGTCATTGGTAGAATTCAAACCCAAGACCCAAAAAATAAACAGTTTATCAATTTCCTAAGCAACTAAGCTAAGGTCTATGTAGTTTATCTACTATGTCAATCTAATCATTGTACGTTAATTATATTAATTTAGCTTCTATATAATTTATAATATATCAATTTAGGCTTCTTTTGTTTCGGGGGAAAACCACATTCTAGGAAGTGGTTTTCCCCTTTTCCTTTGTTTGGCGCATCATTAGCTCAAGGAAAAAGTTTTTCCGACGGAAAATCTTTTCCCTCAAATGAGAGAAATTGACTTCCCTTTCCAAATGGGGGAAGTCGTGATTCTAAGTGGCTCAGAAACCTTGGCGGTTATCATCACGCAAATCGAGCTCAAATCAAAATAAACCAGACTGTACTGTAGACATTTAACGTCAACAACGGACAAGAATTAGACTAAATAATTAAAAGCAGATTGCATACTACTTTATTATTGTTGCAAAGAACAACTTTAATCAAGTTGAATTGTTATATAATAGTATAGAAGGAAATTATCTAGGTAATATTTTATTTTGTTACTTCATATATGTTGTATTATTACTTATGTTGTTCTATAAAAAGATATAAAATGATTGGTGAAAAATATTTTTTTAAAACATACATGAAGACATCACAATGGAGAATTAATTTTTCCTTTGAAACAAACAACAGAAAACCCCACTCAAAATTTATATTTCCTTAGAAAACCTTTTCTGAAGAAAAATTAATTCCTAGATTCTACTTTTCCATCAAAACAAACGGAGCCTTAGTCTTATGGTCAAATTGAAATTAAGTAAGCGGAGTAACTTTTAAAGGCTCAATCATGTTAGATGCAAGTGACCCTAATACAAACTTATCCGTTGACTCAATTTAAACTAACAATTGATTGTACGGAACGGAAACGTAAAATTCAAATTGAACACGTTAATTCAAAGAATAAATGTGGAATCCACCAAAGAGAGAAAATAATTAGGGTTTTTATATTCTAAAATTGATGAATCAATGAAACTAACAACAATAGCGAGTATTTATAGGCAAGCTAAAAATCCTAAATAGAGCTGGAAAAATGTGACGCGACCTGATGACCCGACCCATTTGACCCGCCACCCGACCCAACCCAACCCTTAACCGAAAAATTTTAAATTTGTTGGGTTCCCAATCTGAAAATAAACTGACCCGAATTTGACCCGACCCTAACTTGACCAGACCCGAGCTGACGCTAAATCTGAAATGACCCGAACCAGACTCGTCCTATATTTTAAAATGAGCCAATAAAAACCTATTTATCATAGAATCTAAATAAAATGCTACTTATAGTCATTTCATTTTATAGTTGAATAAATATATTATTAAAATAGCCTGATGGGTCAACCTAAAATCCGAGTTGACCTAAGGACACCTGACCCAAGGTTATCTCTACCCAAGGTTGACCCAACCCGATATCAATCCAAATTAAGACTGACCCGACCCGTGGTTGGCCCAAACCCAAGGATGACCCGACCCTAACCCAACTCGATTTTGTCCCAACCCGAGATAGATCAGATGTGACATTAACCCAACCCGACCCGACCCGACCTGATCCGATTGCCAGGTCTAACCCTAAAGCCCAAATTTACTAAAATACCCTAAAAATATAAAATTATAAAAATATCCCTAAAAGGTGAAATTACAAAAATACCCGTTTGGGTTTCTAACACTCAATTACTTCATAAATTCTTCGGTTATTTGTCCTACATCAGAAATTTCATCACTATCTTTTTGCTAAAATTTTCATTACTAACTTAATATAAATTTTACTCGAGGACCAAATTAATTGACACAATGTAAGTCATGCAGATGCTAAATTAACACTGTGCAAACTATGAGGACCTTTTGGTATATGTATTTATATAAATATATTTATATTTCAAATAAACATAAGGGGGTTGTAGCTCATATGGTAGAGCGCTCGCTTTGCATGCGAGAGGCACGGGGTTCGATTCCCCGCAGCTCCATTATTGTTCTTTTCTTGTAACAATTTTTCATTACATTTTAGTAATTTATTGTTAACAAAATTAACTCATTTTTATTTTATTCTTTTTCAATAACTTTTAGGAAACAATAAATATTTCTTAAATTTCAAAATTTTACCCATATACTTAATAAAAATATGTTTTATATTTAAATAAAAAATTTCTAACTGCAACTTAGTACAGGAAAAAGATCAAGATATTCAAAAAATAATTTACAATTATAGTAATAATTTCATGAATGCCACATAACTAATTATGCGCTAAGCATGGGGCTGAAAAGTCTCTAACTTGATTAACATATTTAATATAATGTTAAGTTTGTAACTTTGGAATTTTTTTCTCTTTTCGATAATTAGCGATAAAGTCGCAAAACGAACATTCATCTCATAAAAATGAGGTGATTTAGGGGTATTATCCCCCTCCCCCTCCCCCTATCCTTACCATCATTAAAAAAAAAAACTCTCATAAAAATGAGACCTGATTGAACCCGTATCAAGACGGAGATCAAAACAATGACAAAAGTAATAAAATAAACCAAAAAAACAAAAGGATTACAGGGCAGTCGTAGGCAAAAATCACAGGGGCCACATGGCTAAAACCATTAGTGAAGAGGATGAACCAGGAACAAGAGAAAGAGCCAATATGCCAAAGCTGAGAGCAAGGCTATTAGGAAGTTTAGTCGACCTATACCTTAATCCTTGAAATCATAACTCCCTAACAAAAGAACTGAACATTTTAGCCTGCTTCCCCCAATTTTCAAAAATCAAACACTTTACCTAAATCCTCGATGCTGACCTTATAGTCATTTTTATGACCATTGTGTCTCTCAAAATTGAGGGGGGAGAAAGTTTTTAGTTTTATTTTGAAGAGAATGTCCTACTTTGGCAATTTAGCAAAAAATAACTTCTTTAGTTAATTATAACTAGAGTCACCTCGTGCGATGCACGATTAATGCATCTATTTGTGTTTTCGATATTGCGTATTGCACTTATCACTTTAAAAAAAAAACTATATGATATATTTTGTATTTTTAAATTTTGTCTAATATTGTGTTGTTAAAAATTCTTTGTCTTGTGTTTAATATTTTTGAGAAATGGACAACTCAAAAATTGGGGAGGGAAAGATTTTGGTAGAAAGGAGGACTTGATAATAATGTAGTAGATAGATAATAATCTTATAATTTAGCAGATAAGAAAATATTTTAAATTTAAAAATAAACTAAATATTAGTATAAGACAAAGGTTAATAACTTTTGAAAAAACTAAATGTCAAATGAGGATAATAATTTTGAAACTAAAAAGACAATAAATTAAAAAAATTTGTACCACAGAATCATGTGAAAATAATTTTTTTTGGAATAAAATTATTTTTTTCATTTGCATTAATAAAAAAAGTTTTATGCAATTTATCTAATGTATATGGATAAAATAAATTGTTAATTATTGGTTCCTATATATGCTTCCAGGCCCTACATGCCACGCATGGCATTTAGGTCCTACATGCTCCTTTGCTTCCTTGCTTGCTCCTTTATGCTTCCGTCATGCTCCATACTTTCCATTTTCATGCTCTTTATACAGGTCATGTACAATCTCTCATCTATCAGACTAGGGATCCTTGGAAACATTCTCTCGTCAGGGTCTCACTCTGATGGGGTAAGGTTGAGTACATCCTACCCCCCTTGTTGTTGTTGTATTGGTTCCTATTATTAGAGATATTGTTTGATATTATTCGGATATTATTCTCATATTGTTTTGCGAATATTCTGTAATTATTTCTGCTCTCATTACTATAAATATATGCCTCAGCAACCCTATTAGGTATGCTCCACAACTCCTATTCTCATATGGTATCAGAGCATACCAAACCCTAAAAATTAATCCCTTCTCCTAAACAAAAAAAAGGGAGGGAAAAGGGTCTGTAACGAAACCCTAACCCTAACCCCACCTCCCCAGCGCCGCCACCCCTGCACAATGCCAGCTCGGCCGCCGCTCCCTTACCGGCCGAAACCCGCACGGCCCGACGCCGCCGCTGCTGACCCAGCTGCCTCTCAGTCAGGGGCCTCGACAACGCCAACGCCGCTTCCTCCTCTTCTCCTTCTACACCGACCTCGACGCCGCCGCCGCCCGGCTATGGTATTCTCACTGTCAACAATGGCTGCCTCCTCCTCCTCTCCCTCTCTCACCAGTGCCGAGGTTCCCCCCCCCCCCCCCCCCCCCCCTTCTCCGGCCCTCGCCATGGCCTCCCGCCCCACGATCGCCCTGCTCCAGCCACCGCCACCGCTTCTGCACAGTGGCCCCGCCCTGTCCCTGTCGGGGTCTCTCTCCTCCGGGCTTGCTCACGGGTTCTCTCTCCCCTCTCTCCACTCCTCACATCCCGATCCGGCAACATCGTCCACCACCATTGGTCCTTCTTCATTCGGGTATAATCTTGGACTCCCGTTTCCTTCATTTAATTTCTCCAATTATTCCTCCCTTCTCATGGCCGGGGCGCCGCCTCTCGCGGCCCTCCCTCCCCATGTGAGCCCTCTTCCCCCCTCCTCCATTACTAGTCTCGTTACAATTAAACTGGAAACACCAACAAATTATACAACTTGGCGAGAACAGGTATCCATGGTTCTCTGTGCCCATTGACCCATGGATTTCGTCGATGGCTCAAACCCTTGTCCTCCCAATCAAATTTCTACACCTACAGGTCAATACATCTCAAATTCTGATGCCCTAACCTGGACCTGTATTGACCAAAGTATTAGGGCCTGTTTGTCTGTGTCCCTCACCCGCCCAGTCCTTAATGATGTCATACATCATCCCACATCTCAAGAGATGTGGGATGCCCTTGCTAAACGTTTTCGTGACCACTCTCTCACTAAGGAATTTGACTTACGCTCTCAACTTGTAACCCTACGTAAAGATAACAAAACCATGACCGCCTACCTCACCGGACTTAAAACCATAGCTGATGACCTGGCCGCCATAGACTCCCCAGTCTCAAACCACGAGCTCCTCCACTATGCTTTGTTCGGTCTCCCACCGGAATATGCCGCGTTTAATACTTTTACTCGCCAGTCATCTCGTAACCTTTCCTTTGAACAACTCAAGACTACAATATTAGATGAAGAGGCTGTGCTTTCCCGCATTCACGCTCGATCCCCCACCGATCACGGCCATGCTCTTGCCGCTAACAGTGTGCCGCCGGATTCCTCGGGGTCTGGTCGGGGTCGTGGAGGGCGTGGATGCAAAGGTTATGGACGCAACAACAACAATCACAATGGGAACAATGGGGGCCGTGGATCCCACGGTTAACCGTCCCATCACAATTCCGGTACAGGTATGGCTTCTACTGGTGCTCCTCTGTATCCACAGAACTGGGGACATCTCGCAGGTATGAATATTCGTCCGCCTCATGATGGTATACTGGGCACTGGTCTCTTAGTTTGTCAGATTTGTCATCAAGCTGGTCATGCCGCCTTTCTTTGTCCTCACCGCTATGTCCACTCGGATCTCTCCCAATCCCTCTCGGCCATGTCTGTTAATGATAATGTTGATCCCACATGGTACCCTGACTCCGGGGCGTCTAATCATATGACATCCAACTCAGGTATTTTAACTAAACACACTGTTTATCGTGGTTCAAAATTAATTCAAGTTGGCAATGGGTCCTTACTACCTGCCACTCATGTTGGTTTTTCCATAATCCGTACTAAAACTCGTGACCTCAAGCTTTCTAATGTCATGTTGGTTCTTGATTTTACATACAACCTCTTGTCTATTAAACAGTTGTGTCGTGATAATAAATATGTTATTGAGTTTGATTCCTCCTCTTTGTGTGTCAAGGACAACGCTACGGGGATGCCTCTCCTCAGGATACGCAGTGAAGGCCCTCTGTATGGGTTTTCTCCACACCCCACTGGACTTGTTGCACGGACCGTCACGGCTGAACTCTGGCATAGGCGCTTAGGTCATTTAGGACATGTTGTTTTAGACGCTTTACGTACTCGCTCTTTAATTACTGCTATTTTTTATTCCAGCTCAATAAAACATTGTCATGCATGCTGTTTGGGAAAATCTCGCCGCTTACCGTTTTCACGTGTGCTACATGATACGAGTTTACCTTTGCAATTAATTCGCTTGGATGTTTGGCAATCTCCGGCTGTGTCTGATTCTGCGTTTCGTTACTAAGTTCTATTTGCTGATGATTTTACTCGCTTTACTTGTCTCTACTTGTCTCTATCCTATGCAATGGAGGGATAAAGTGTACTCCATCTTTTCAGATTTTAAGACCCTCGTTGAAAACCAATTTAACCTCAAAATCAAATGTTTTCAAAGTGATGGAGGTCGCGAGTTTGACAATCGTCCTATGGCTGCCCTTTGTGGCACCCACAGCATTCACTTCCGTCTTTCCTGCCCCGATACTCCACAGCAGAATGGGGTAGCAGAACGAAAGCATCAATATATAAGTAAAATGGTACGGACCCTACTTTTTCAGGCGCGCCTCCCTACTAAATTTTTGGCTGATTCTGCTTGTACTGCTTGTTATATAATTAATCGCTTGCCTACTCCGCTCTTACAAAACTTGTCCCCCTTTGAAAACCTATTTAAAAAGGCTCCAGACTATAATTTTTTTCGGGTCTTTGGGTGTGCTTGTTACCCTAACATCACAACCCGTACGCCTCATAAATTGGCTCCCCGCTCTGTATCCTGCGTCTTTATTGGGTATGCAGGATATTACAAGGGGTATCCCTGCTTAGACCCCACTAGTGGTCATGTCCATACTAGTTGACATGTGCATTTTGTTGAGCATTTATTTCCCTATCCTGACATTGTGTCTAGCATGCATGCGACGCCAAGCTCAGGCCCCACCTTAGTTGACATCCCGTTGCCTAGGCCACTTCTTGCCCATGCTCACCATACACCGGACCTGCACACTTCGGGACCTCCTCCGGCGATCCCGACTGTGCTGGACTCTCGTATTGTCTCGGCATCCCCTATTGCGGCACCCTCGTCACCCCCTTCGGGTCCTTCCCTGGAACAGGTCATTGTGGTTCCTATGGTCGGGACGTGTGAAGGTGTCGCTTCAGGGGGCGCACATCAGGATCCCTTGGCTGGACCTGCTGTGACCTCCCTGGATGGTTCTTCTGGTCCCTCCCCTACGCCCGACCAGGCCCCTCTCGTGTCTAATGTCCATCCCATGCGCACCCGTCTTAAGGATGGGATACGCAAATCCAAACATATTCTATCCCTTAGCTCGGTTGTTGTGGTTCAGGAACCAACTTGTTTTTCTCAGGCGGCTAAGAATCCTCAGTGGCAGGAGGCCATGGTTGAGGAATTCAACACCCTCATTCAAAACCAAACATGGGACCTTGTTCCTGCCTCTTCTTCTCAAAATGTGGTCGGTAGTACATGGAAGTACAAGGTCAAGTATAAACCCGATGGCTCTGTTGATCAGTTTAAGGCTCGTCTTGTTGCTCAGGGTTTTCACCAGCGTGAGGGCCTTGACTACTTTGAAACATTTAGCCTTGTCGTTAAACCGACCACCATCAGGTTCATCCTTGCCCTTGTTGTCACTAACAATTGGCCCATTCGCCAACTAAACGTTAAAAACGCATTTTTATATGGTTTTTTAAATGAAGAAGTATACATGCGACAGCCTCCCGGGTTCATCCACCCGAAATTTCCCACACATGTATGCCGCCTGCGTAAGGCTCTGTATGGCCTTAAGCAGGCACCACGAGCTTGGCTTCATATGTTTAGCACGTTTCTCTATAGTCTGGGCTTCAACTGTAGCAAGGCCGATCCCTCGCTTTTCATACATCGGTCACCTACTGCCATTGTGTGTCTCCTACTGTATGTGGATGACATTATCCTCACGGGTTCCGATTCTTCCCTACTCGCTCACCTCACCGCCTCGCTTTCAACCCAATTTGCAATGAAAGATCTTGGCCCCCTTCATTATTTCCTTGGCATCGAAACCAAATGCACTTGCCATGGCCTCTTTCTTTCCCAACATAAGTACACCATTGACTTATTGAGTCGGCATGACATGCTTGAGGCTAAACCTGTACAAACCCCCTTACCAGCTCGGGTGCAACCCTTTGTGGCTTATGGGTCTCCTCTACCTGATCCGATCGAGTTCCGTAGTGCGGTGGGTGCTCTCCAGTACCTCACCATGACCCGTTCGGACATTGCATACGCGGTTAATCGTGTATCTCAGTTCATGCACGCTCCCTCTACTTCCCATTGGCAGATGGTCAAACGCATCCTACGATACCTTAAGCTCACGCCCGATGAAGGTCTCACTATAGCTTCTGGTTCCTGCACATCTGTTACTGCATATGCTGATGCTGACTGGGGTGGCTGTCCTAACACCCGTCGCTCCACTACGGGTTTTGCCTTGTTCCTTGGTCCTAACCTCATCACATGGCGCGCAAAGAAGCAGCCTACAGTCGCTAAGTCCTCTACCGAGTCTGAATATCGAGCTGTCGCCAAGGTTTTCACTGAATGTGATTGGATTCGATACCTCCTGCGTGATTTAGGTCTCCGTCACTCTGGCTCGATCGCTGTGTACTTTGATAATGTTTCTGCTACCTACTTGGCTGCCAATCCTATTTCTAATGATTGCAGTAAGCATGTGGATGTTGATTTTCACTATGTTCGTGAGAAGGTTGTTAAGGATGATATCCAGGTTCGATACACGCCTACCATCAAACAGGTTGCTGACATATTCACCAAAAGGTTGGCTAATGATCGCTTCCGCTACCACAAAGCCAATCTGCACGTTGGTACCCCTCGCACAGATTGAGGGGGCGTATTAGAGATATTATTTGATATTATTATGATATTATTCCGATATTATTCTGCGAATATTCTGTAATTATTCCTGTTCTCATTATTATAAATATATGCCTCAGCAACCCTATTGGGTATGTTCCACAACTCCTATTCTCACACCTATATATACTAATCATGTCAAAATAATACTTAGAATTACACTAAGGATTGAATCATAATAACCAAAACGCAATGTATAACAAAATGACAATTTAGAGCTCATCGTTTTATGGCTTTGGATGGGTCAGATAAGATAGAGTCATGTAGTATAAATAAATCGAAAACCGTGGGTCTCTCCATTCTGTTTTTGAAATTAAGCACGTTTGAACTTTGACCAAAAATGCCCTTGACAGTTTCGTGGTATTACGTGCCTATGCCACCGTTAGTTGCCTGCAAGTTTTAACCCTAGGTGTGTCCTTTTGAGCAGGACATGCATCGCGATCCCTTGCATCATTATGGGACTCGAGTCGTTTCTATGACGGCCCTAAATTATGTTTCTTTTAAGAATTCTCAGCCGTTAGATGCAGTGATATTGAACGGCGAAGATGAAGCCACACAGGTTCAGACATATATTGAGGCACGAGTGTATACAAGGGGAGCGGTTACTGTGAGCTGAATGGATTTTGTCATTTTTGCTTCATTTTCTTCCTCTCCTTTCCTCTTTCCCCTCTCCAAGAAAGACCTAAATATAGGCAACCTCTTTACCTTCCCGAGTCTTGATCCATGCATAAACTGAAGGTTTGCTACATCCAGATGTTTATTATAAAATTTCTAAATGAGAAGCCTAGGTTTTTGTTCATTTATGTATTGATTCTTGGACTTCTCTAGAAATAGAGAGTCGTGGACTAATACCATCTTTTTAGGGGGTCTTCTGAACCATGTAAATGTTTGAATTGATCTCCTGGAAAGCCTAATTAATTAGTTTTCAATATTAAATAAATAAAGCATTTTATTTATTTATTGTCTGGTTATGTTTTACGAGTCTAATGTACATGTGATTGTTTTCTAAAAAGTTCCATGAGATAAACATAGTCCAAGATAACATGTCAAGTTTGATTTAAGTGAGCACAAAGATTGAACCATGGATAGACATAAATCAAATTAGTGATATGTTTTCAAAGTACATGTTCATAGTCGGTGATGAGTTTGGGCAACTTGTCTAATAAAACTATAATATTATATTTTAGATGGCTTGTCTTGGTCATGTGGATAGAGATCCAAAAATATTATGTCGGTGTCGTCTATATGATTGGAAAACTTAGCAGGACCACCTGAATTACTTGTTTCTTAATTGCTATCACAAATAATTAATTTTGTAAGATGATAACTCTAAATCCAGGAAATAGTTTGGACTCGTGCATGAATTGTTCGTTGCTTTGATGTGCTGAAAGGATTAGTCACAACACGTTGACTTAAATCTCATGTGCATTGGAAACTGCATAAAGTATAGCGGGAACATGTGTTTTAAGTGAATTCTATAGTCTCTTCCAAGATAAAGATGTCCCCTTCATTAATTCGCAAGCATATAAATAGATTCTAGAATCTTTGGCAAACGTATTCCATGTGTTTGACATTTGGAATTAGTACAAAAATTATTTTCTGTATTATTGAATTGTTCGAGAAAGGTGAGTTGGGAACTATCGCAAAAAATGTGAGAAAAATAACGAGATAGTGGTTAAAGTTATATTTGCTCACGGATATCTAATAAAAAGATTGATTGTCATAATAAAAGTTATTTGGGAATTCTTCAATGAATATATTTAATTATAAAGTGCAACAATATTTATTCAGTGGAATTATGTGTTGTTAAATGGTAATCAATATCATCATGAGTTAATGATTAGATTTTACCATTTTGGAACTAGAATTAGATTGTCCATGAGGTCCTTTCGTAATCCTGAACTTAAGCAGTGTTTGAAAATATTTAAAAATAAATTCATAAGATGAACTATTTATATATGAGATAAATAAATTTTTATACTAAATAATATAATATGATAAATTATATCAAGTATTAAACAAAAAAAAGGGGCGAAAATCATAGCCCCACTTGTGCCTCATTTGCAACAGGCACGCGCTCAAAGCCCCAAGAGAATGTTACAACCAATTGGGGTTGTAACCTAGATCAGGGTTAGAGTTCTTGATAGAGATTGGGAATTAAAGTTGAGGTGAGAGAAAGAGTTAGAAGAAAGGGATGAGAAAGAGAGAGAGAGATAGAGAGAGAGAATAGTTTGTATTGTATTACTTATTTTCTTAACAACCTAATATGCTATTTAAACTAATTACCTAATACAAGTATTGTACTATTATGTACCCTACTACAACTATTACTAATCATTTATACGTATTATTATACGTAACATTACTCCCCCCTTAAGAGATTCTTGCCCTCAAGAATCTTAACAGTTAGCATTGACATGAATTTTTCCTTAGTGTAGCGAAAAGACATCAAAACTCAAGCTTGAAAGAGACTCTAGCGTCGGCTGCCACTGGATGTTGCAGAAATGTAGCTGAAAGAGCCGTGGTGCTGCTGTCAACTTGGTAAACAACTCACAAATATCTTCCCAATAGCAAAGACATACTATGGAACCCTTAGAATTCTTAGAGAGAGTAAGGATTCGTTTGGTATACTTGCTCCCATAGAGTTTAACAGAATTTGCAGCAGTAGCAATACCAAATAGCTCTACTTCGTCTTGCTTGTAGGATGTATAAGCTCCATTTTAGGATCCTATGAACACGCCAATGGCTATTTTGCTTATGTATTCCTTGCTGAATTTCTCAAAATGAGCAGTTGGCAATACTACCAAAACAGAATCTTGCATCTTCACAACACTAAAAACTTCAAGAGATAGTTGTAAATTCTTAATAGTAAGATCCAATGGTTCAGCCACTTGCAAAGGTGCAAGCTCTTCAAGAGGATTCAAGTCATGGTCTTCAATTTCAGGTGTTGCACCTTTCAAAATATCAATTGTAACTTGTGGATCTTGTTAGCAATTCTCGCTGAGCTGAAGAACTTTGGAGCTTTGTGCATAAGCTTTGTCCTCCGTTGGCATAACAACCTCTTCATCCAAACCATTTTCTTGATCAATCGTCTCCTCACAATGCACATCACCATCCACTAGCTCTAAAGGGTCACTTGAAGAAGAAACTTTGCTTGATTCTCCAGTTGCCTCACAAGGAGTGAGGAATGTAATATCCATTCGACAACAACGGTTATAAATGTTTCTTCCTTGCAATGGATTGATGGCTGAAATAGTTTGTTCTCTTGTGGATAAGGACAGTTGAGCTTCAAACATTAAGGTTGATATGGAAATGACTTCAATTCTTTTGATATGTCCGTACGAGTGAAAAACTTGGTAAAGAAAGTCTTCGGTGATTGGAAAGAGAGCATTGTGAATTTTAACCAAGAGTGTAGATTTAAGGAAGATCTTTTCTTGGATGAAGCCAACATTCTTATGAAATTGATAAGGAGAAGTGGATGATGATTCAATACCAGATTCGTTGCAGTGGCATGGGTTCCGGTGAAGTTCACGTAGAATGTCCAACATCTTACTGTACTCCAGCTTGATCGAGACCATATCGGATTGTACTACTTGAAAGCATTCATCAATTGCATGAAATCGCCAATCAATTCGACTCTCGATGTCACCCAACCGAGCTTCCAACTGCCGCAGGTCTAAACTGCTTCGCGTACTGTCGGCCATGGATAAAAAACGCAGCACGTAACCTGCTCTGATACCAATTGTTACAACCAATTGGGGTTGTAACCTAGATTAGGGTTAGAGTTCTTGATAGAGATTGGGAATTAGAGTTGAGGTGAGAGAAAGAGTTAGAAGAAAGGGATGAGAGAGAGAGAGAGAGAGAGTTAGATGAGAGAGAGAATAGTTTGTTATTGTATTAGTTATTTTCTTAACAACCTAATATGCTATTTATACTAATTACCTAATACAAGTATTGTACTATTATGTACCCTACTACAACTACTACTAATCACTTATACGTATTATTATACGTAACATCTACAGTTTGTCTACCGTACAGAAAAGCGGAATTCTGCACGATACAGAATTTAAACAATTTTATGAGCTGTGTCTCGACACACAGCTCACAAAATTTCTGCACGGTAGAAACTCCCAAGAGAACTAAACTGTGATTGGTGACGTCATGGTAACGTCAGCAGTACAGTATTCACATGGATACAGAAGGGTTTCCCTGCTAACATCAGCAGGTGGTATTTTTGTGTATATAAACGCGTATTTATCGTGAGAAATTATAGAAAAGGATTTTGAAACTCCGTTTTCTCCCACGACAAAAATTCTAAAAGTTATTTTTAGAAGTTTTCTAAATTTAAAGTTTAGCATAATATGTTTGAAAAATTATCTTTTGAAAAAAATTTTCTAAAATAAATATTTTGGGAGCCTACACTCCCGATGCTAGAAAAAATATCATTGTGAAGAAGACCTTGAGGTGTTAAAAAATCTGCTTTTAATTTCAGATCTTCAAATCAGAGTTGGGATTCACGCTTCAAGTATGTTTTAATTAAATATTTAATATTTAATTGGTTTTTTCTTTATTTTATTGATTCTACATACCATGTTTATATATGTTTCATATGATATTTTGTTTGTCATGTTATATGAACCTATTAGAGTAATTTAAAATTTTAAATTTTAAATTCATCTTCCGCTGCTAGTCAATTTAAGAAATATTTTTGAAATATGTTCCCAACAGTAAAATCTTGTGTTCTTGTTTTACTTATGATTTTTCTTGTATTCTTTTTTTTTGTTCGTGCTTGTATATTTCTATTTAGCCATAAAATATTATTAAAAAGATGCTAACATAGTTCATGGTTATGATTATATATATGTTATGCCAATATTTTTAACAAAAATTCAATATATTAGGATAAAAAGTTCACTAAATTTGGATATAAACTACTCATATATTATCGAAATCATGTGTTCTATCAGCATTTTTTGGTAAAAATTTATCAAATTCTTATGAATTTACCTATATATTGGCGGAATCATGTTTTTTTTAGATTTTTTTTTTTTTTTTTGGCCAAAAATGTAAGTGCATATATATATATATATATATATATATATATATATATATATATATATCAAAATTATCGACTTCTTACACCAGCCCTCCATATCATTTCAGGAGTCACCAAACTCAACCTCTATTCACATGTATCGCACTTCTTACATTTTCTTGTGACTCTTCTATATCCCTAAACCTCCTAAAGTTCCTCTCCCTCTAAATAGTGTAAACCGTGGTCGCTAACACTATTCTCTGAATTTTGCTTAAAGGCAACTAGTTCTTGACTGTGTTCTTGAACCAATCTAACTTTGACTCAAGCGATAATTGAAATCGAATCCTGCTCCATGAACAAATCTGCCTCCATATTTCTTGCACCCACAGGCAAGAGAAAAATAACTTTAGAATTTTTCTATGAAAATCAATCGAATTTTGAAAGAACGATACGTGATTAATAAGACTTTATAAATTTAGGTACCTAAGTGATAAAATTATTGAACCTCAAGGTACCCCATAGTACTCGGAGTATTATTTTTTTCTAATATTTTTAACGAGTTTGCTTGGTTATTTTGTCTTTATTTGTCCTGTATATTGTGAAATATCAAGATATTTAAATGATAAATGATTTGAAAGTTTTAAATTTTTATTACGTAGGCAAATAAAAAGGGGTCGTAACTCATATGATAGAGCCCTTGCTTCGCATTTGAGAGGCACGGGGTTCGATTCCCCGCAGCTCCATTAATTTTTCACATTTTCTCCTTTTCTAGTCTAATGAATAGCAATTAAATGAATACCAAATTTATTTCTACAAATTATAGTATTTAATATAATATTATTTCTGTTCTGTAATCATGTTATTTTCATAAAGGTAATATAATAAAAATAGTTCTAAATATCCAATATATTTTAATTTGACAAAAACATTTGTACAATTGTTACACTTTATATTCTAATAATTTGAATTTTTTTTTTTTTTAAGATAAAGACTAAAACCTTAACGATGTCCTCTTCTCAGAGAGATCCCTAAAGCATCGGCTCTTAAAATGAAATAATAATTTGATTTATCAAACTGCCCATGTTTATGCAGCATATAAACACGTGGTATGCTAACCAGGCATGCTACTATAAATTTTCTAATTTTGTCCTATTTTTAAAATTTTACATTTTCACGTGTTATTTAAGAAATAAAATGCAAAAACATGTGTCATTTTGGAAAGTTGCTCATACCTTTTGTATAGATGCCATTATTGCAACACTAATGCACCGGATCCCATTAGCTATGGAGGCAAAAAGGTTCCATCTTGGCAATTAGATTTTTTTTCCCGATTAGTAAAATAATTGCAATATAAAAATCAGTCCTATGAAGGTGGAATTCAAGACCACACCTGAATGGATAGAGATCAAGACAAAAATAGAATAAAAAAAAAGCAAGAAATAAGAATAACAAAAAATAAGAATAAATCATTTTAAAATTGAAAACTACAATCAAAAAACAATATTAAACAAACCCATAAGTAGATCACGAGTAGCTCAAATAAAATTATGACTCGAACTCGAATTAGGCAAGTTGTAATTAGAGTATTGAAAAAAACTCAATTAATAAACGAATAATACTCAATTATTTCACAACTCGATTCTCAAATTGATACTCCACTCAATATTTGGTTTGTTTGTATTTGATTTGCTTATATTTTCATGGAACTTAGCTTTTGAAACATGTTGGGTATTTATATCAGGTAATTTGAGGTTGTTTTTGTTAAAATGTATCGTAAGCAATAATTGATTAACCGAGTCAAGTATAATATGTTAAACTTTTCTATATGTAATAAATGAGTACTCAAGTTAAATCGAGTACTCAAATACTTAATAAAGTACGATTTTGAGCAAAATTAAACACTCAACTCGAGTATGAGTTAGAGTATCAATACAATCAATTGAGTTCAAGTCAAGTAAGGATGGCAATGGGAGCAAGGCGGGTAGAAGAGATACCTCCTCTATAACCCCTACCCACAACCCAAATCCATACCCCAATCCGCCCCATTATCCACTACGAGTGTGAAATGGATACCTATATCTGCCCCGTCAAGTACAAACCCATACTCACACCCGCTCCATTACCAGCGGGTATCCAACGAGTACCCATTACTCGCCCTAATATGAGTACGAAACGATCAGTCATATCATCCATATTAATTATTTAACACTATCTCTAAGAATTTAATTATATATTTTTAATAAAATTAATAAATGATATAGATAATTAAATTTAAGCACATACTTTTTAAAAATTAATTAGATACAAAACAAAGCGGGTATAATAGATATAATGCAGAGCGGATACAACACTATACCCATACCCGCCCCATAACCGTGGCGGATACGGGGCAGGTACATCCATCCCGTACCCGCTATCCACCTTACTTATTGGGGCAAGTATCCAGGAATAACGGGCTTTATCTGACCCATTGCCATCCATACTGTATGTGTTACTCCACTCAATTACACCCCTACCCATAACTAGAACTTTCAGAACAGACATACATCAATAAAAGTTCAGGCAACATATTTTCTAAACATTATAATAAGATTCACTCACTTTGACTTATAAAAAACCTCAAAATGATAATAATATATTCATTTTGAAACATAGAAATTAAAACAGAAGAAGAAAGATAAGCCCTTGTAAACGGAAAAGCAAAGGATGCATTACAAACAATCATTACCTGCAAGTACAATCACAATTCTCCGGCAACCACCGCATCCGCCACCAGTGGCCGCCATCTCAGTGCCCATTGGATGGCCAGAACATGTTGTAGCCGCTCACCCGACATGCCAGATTTGAGTAGTCGGGCATACTGTACCCGTACCCATCAACCCCGGAACCCCTCATGCTCAGCAATGGTAGATCTGGACCGTTGATCTGCCATTGGGTAGGAACAAGCTCATCCATCTGGCCATTCGCATAAGGGGACATGTTAGCCTGCGGGATATAGTCTCTCGTTGAATTGTAATAGTCGTGCTGGAAACCATCGTCAGGGTAACTACGAGATCTCTCGAACCTGCATGAGCTAAATAATGAGCCCACTTCGCCAGAGAGGCTCATAGAGGTTGGATACGTTAACTGACGGTTGAGGTGGGCGGGCCCGTTGCTCAGACCTTGAAAGACGGTGCTCTGCTCGTCATCGAGCAGGTCGTTGATTATGTCAAGATGTGGGAATTCATCTCCAACACCGCCTTGAGCTGGGCGGCCCGAGGTTCTAGGAAGGTCAGAAGGGAAAAGTTCGTGGGATCCACCGTTCATGGGCTGATACGGGTCAAAATTTCGGACATCAAAATTCAAGCTCCTGCTAGCATCTCTCTGGGGACGAACTGTATTGAAAGAAAAACCAGAAGTAGCAAGGTTGGGTCCCACTGTTTCAGATCCATTGGGAATGAATCCGGGCACAGGTGCACGTGCTGGAGCCGAAGAAGGCTGTTGAGAGAACGATGGCAATGCATTGACCGCTCGACTCGAGAGACTGGCTGAACTTGGATTGAAAGAGTTACCCATAATGGCATTTCGGTATGATGGTGTAACATAGCCATGACTCACTGGTGGCCGGTCAGGACCAGCCCACCCAGGTGCAGTCACGGTTGGGGCTGGTTGAACCACAGAGGCAACCGTGGCAGCTGGTCTTGTTCCGGACAGCCTTAACCGTGGCTGAGCTTGGACTTGCAGCCCAGAAAGCTTGTCAACTGGTTCAGAAGTGGCAGTTTTTGTTGCTCTATTGATCTGTTGCGGCCCGTTTGAAGACGTTTTAACACAGTGGGTGTCAGGTTTCGAGATCGCTGGGGAAGTTGGACTTCTAGGAGGGCTCTTAGGCGATGCAATTTTGTCTTTGGAAGGACTTTCTAAATTAGCTTGATCCTTGATGCTCGGCTCCTTTTGGGGCAATACTGCCTTATCTTCCTGTAATTCAGAGAGAACTAAGCATCTTAAACAACCCAAAAAAAAAAAGAAAAAGTGTCAAAGCAGGGTCGGGGATGTACACAGCCTTACCCCTTGAGGGTGCCACCCTTAAGGGAAGTTGTGTCCGAAGGCTCCCTAGCCTAAACGCAAAAACAAAAAAGCAAAATAGCAAAAAAAGCAAAAGCAAAAATGAAATAATAAAAGTAACAATAAAGCAACAACAAAGAAACAACACGGAAAGATATAAGCAGTAAATAACAAGGATATATCAAGAAAAGAGTTAAATATTTGCACAAGAAATAAAAATAGCACAAGAAAGAGACCATGAGCGCCTATATTCACGGAGGAAGAGAGAGTTTACGGTATATAATTGTCTGCGGGTTTCATTACTTGCCAATCAGGCTTCGTTTCAGTAATAAAACAATATCAAGGCTGAGCCATGGATAACGGATCATAAGTTTAGATTCTCAACGGTTTCCCATCAAAAAAGGGGGTTCCATGACTTGTTTATCTGGTGTAGTCAGAGTAGGCACTCTAAACGAAGGGCATTCATGTACACTAAATGATGGGAATCCCGAAGAAAAAGGAAAAAGAGAGAGATGAAGAATAGAAATAGAATGATGGAGGGGAGGATCACGATGTCGGTAGACTCGAGTGAAGAACTGAAGTAACAATGAGATCACCACTAAAATGAAAATCAAAGTCTAGATTTGCTACTCACGGGAGGGCTTCAATCACATTGCCATTAAGATAACTCTTAAAAAGAAGGGTAAATTACGTATTAGTACCCCGAGGGTTTGGTGTATAAATTTTTTAATCCACAAACTTTGTGAAATAATATTTCATTCTAAATGTTATATGTATTTAATAAAATAGTTCATATAACAAGAGCCTTTTAGACACTAGGATTGTTATAGTTTAAATGACGGTGTGCAAGGATGTAAAACAAGCTTCTCATCCAACTTTCTTTATTAACAGTGTCACGAAATTGCAATCCGTGTGTGGGTTGAGCGGAATAGCGAGAAGATAGTGGATTTACCAACAATAATGGTAATTTTACACCCTATCAAACTACTGGTTGACTATTTTATTAAATATATGTTACTTTCAGACTAAAAAATTAATACATTGAACCTCACGATACTAATGTGTAATCTACTCTTAAAAGGAACTTCTACTTACCAACAAAGACGAAACTACTCTAAACGATGCTTGTTGAAGATTTATCTAGATTAGTTTCAACACTGAGATGATAGAGCTTCAGGCTAATTCTACAAGAAAATTTGCAAAAACCAAAAACAAACAAGACAGAATACCCACTTTCTTAACTGTATTTAGGTCAGGCCACTTTGTCTGGTCCGACAAAGACGAAACTGCAGCCACGGAATCACCTGCTTCAGCTGTCTTGCCACTAGGAGAAACATCACCGTTGAGCGCCATGTCAGCAGCAGGATCAGTCGTCCGGCTCTCTGCTTCGCTAGTTTCCTCAGATGCCATCTTACCTCGCCGGTTATTCCCCCTAATAATCAAAATAGATAATATGATCATATCAACTTCATTCTTCAAGAAGCAGTCTATGGTTTCTAGACTCTACAATATGTCGTAAAGTACCACGTCAAATAAGGGTACCCAGACGTCGGTATGACACTTGAAGGACACCTAGAAAATCCAGCAAATCGAGAAATGCTGAAGTGGAAAAGGTCCAGCCATATAGTGGTTGCCTCCTTCAAAATTTGGTGATTTATTTTCTAGAAAATGGTGATATAATACTGGCAATATATAGGTATCTTCCACCGGAATTTGGTGAATTTTTATGGCATTCCGATGAATTTTCACTGAAAATACTGACATCAAACATTTATGTCGTCGGAATCATGCACCACACTTGCATCATCCAACAAAAACAAAGAAAAGGCTTAAGAAACAAGACCTTTGAACACAAACTCATGTCCAACTCTCATACTTGAGTCAGAGTAACATAAAAAGCGTTATAGGCTAATGCTTACCTTTTAGGTGACCTTTGGCATTTATAGTTCGAGAAGGAATTCCCCTTGTACAACCCGTTAATTACAACAGATGGCGCAGAATCGGTAGAACAAGTAGAGCAGCTATCATCTATTACAGATGAACTCCTCTTATCCGCTCCATTATCTACAGTGGATACACTGCTCGCCTCTGCTGGGGGTTGAAAATCTGACGTATCAGTGTCCCAGTTAACTGGACTAGCATCTCTCTCCTCTGAATCCTGCTGAACCATATCTGGAGTGCATTCCACTGAATCAGACATGTCAGAAACATCTTCAAGATTGCTATGCTTCTCGGGCACACTTTGCGATTCGAATGGATCCTTCCGGTCATCATTCGGGCTTTCATGCAGCAGTTGGACTTGTACCGGAATAGTAGACTTTTCATCCTTCGCTTTATCTTTCCCCTTGCGATTGTTTCGCTTTTGTTTACCCTTTAATCGGAAAGCAACAAAAAGGATATCACTTTCCCAATCGGTTGAATTATGTTCGTAAAACTATACAGAAAAGCTACTAGAAATAAAGGAAAAGAGCTTTAGTGAAGTACTAGCAAAAGCAAACCACATAGTCTCTAAAATATTAAACCAAACACCCCAATCGAAAAAAAGTCTGAAAGGATTTCCTTCTACCACAAACCAGAAACGGATCAAATGATTTTAGAAACCAAGGCATAGAGAAAGAAGAAGAAAATAAAAAAAAAAAAAAAGAGATACATAACATGATTGATGCAGCACGCAAGATAAGCTTTAATAATTTTAGCAAATATGCTATTTTAAGTTTTTTTATTATATTTGGGGAACATTAAGATATATTCTCTTAGTCAACTTTATTTTAACTAACAGAATAATTTAGTAACTTGTACTTGGGAAAATAGCAAGGTGTTTACTGATTTTTCTTTTCAATAATTAATGATAAGAGCTGCAATACAAAACAAGTACTAGCCCGCATAAAAGTGCACAACAGAAAAGAACAAAACAAAGGGACATCCCAAACCGAAAAAGAAAAAAATAGGACTCAAAGTGAAAAAATAGACGATGCTAAATGGCGCTAAAAGACTTCACTATCACTAGAGAGGACAAAAACTGGAAGAGTGATTCAGTATTTATCTTCTCATTCTAAGGAAGTAAATTCCTAAGTGATTTAGTATTCCTCTTCAGATATTCAATATTAGTGATTAGTTTTTTTTTTCCTATAAATATATGGGCTTGTAATTCATTAGTTTCAGTTTTGGAAAAATATTTTTGAGTTTTGTTTTCAGTAGCAAGTTGTGCTACATCAATAACACAAACAAACCTGTTTTTTCTTTGATTTTTTCTCTTTATCAGCAGTCCCACGCTTTGCCTTCTGCTCACTCTCAACCAACCAGGCAGCCTCTTCTTCGCGGATCAGTTCTTCTTGCCTCTTCAAGGCAATAGCTTCTTGGTAAGCCACTTCAATCTTGTTACTGTAAAATTAGAGATATGTCACGGTTACTACAAAAAAAGATGACCCTTTTTTTTTTTTCCCTGATTGAGGGGCATATTTGTACAGGCAAGTAACCTGAAAATATGTGCGAGAACAAAAATTTCCACAGTTCTGCGACCTAATTCAGTTAGGCGTCTCTCATCCCGCTCAATCGAATCCTTGTTAAAGTCTTCCCCGGCAGCCCCATCCTACACACAACAAATACCAGATAATATGCCATATTTTAGCCTTTATCAGTAAAAATCGCATATAATACGCATTTTGACACATATCCATTATTTCTAGTTTAAAAAGGCCATTACATATCATTACCAATAATATAGTGACATATGCGTTTTTTTGAAGTTATCCATACAATACACGTAATATAACACATATATGTACTTTTCCCATTGTAAAATAATTTAAATTTGAAAATAATCAATACCTACGACTAAATTAAATATCCATATTCTATATTTCGCTAAATCTCACTTTTAAATTATTGATTGTACCATATTATTTACTATGTGTTATGTTTCTGCAACCGTTATTGTAACTAACAGTATCCTTTACTTTTATACGTCAACAAACTTTTGACCAAAATTTTGATATTTATAGCTGAACAATACACATAGGTATTAGTTTCTGTATATTTCTCGTAATGTATTTTACTAACAGAGATTTTAGAAGAGAAATATATAGAAACAATACACAAGCAATCTTGATTTTGAGATATTGAAAAGATATTGTTATAACATGAAAAGAAAGACAGAATTCACAATCAATCGAATAATGTGTATAGAGAAAAATGAAAGGTAAATTACATATTAGAGCCCCAAGGTTTGGTATATTAATTTTTTCGTCCACAAACTTTATAAAATAATTTTTTAGTCCAAAAGTTACACGTATTTAATAATGTAGTCCAAATGACAGTGTGAAAGGGTGTAAAACACGCGGTTATTTGTTGGTATTACTATCATCCACTCGGTATTCCCCCTTTTCGATTCGACACATGAACTGTATTGTTGTGATAGTGCTAATGAAGAAGAATTGGATGAAAGGTCTATTATACACCCTTATACACCACCGTTGGAACTATTTTATTAAATATATGTAACTTCTGTCCTAAAATATTAATTCACAAAGTTTATGGATGAAAAATTAATACACCAAAACCTCAAGGCACTAATGTCTAATTTATCCAAAAACAAATGACATAACTCAAGACCTCTTTATTTGAATACTCACCTTTGTGCGGTTTTGAGGACCTTTCTCATCCTTAGGGGGCAATGGCTCCATGGCAGCCCTCTCAAGAAGTAACATCAAATCATCTACCAAAAGGAATGTGCCTTTCTCCACGTAAACAAATGGCGGTGGTATATCTTCGCCATCCGGCAATTTGTCCTCATCATTCTTGCACTTGCTTTGACCTTCAAGTGCCTTCAGCCCACTGTACAACGAATCCATGACTAGAGTAGACGTGACTTCCTTCTCTATGAAGAACTGCTTCACTATTACCTTCAAGATCACATCCTTCTTCTCCCTAGACATCCGACGCCTTGCATTTTGATCCATACTTAGCCAGAATGCACAAAAACTGCAAAAGAATAGATACATCAGCTCAATCCAATAACTAGTTTACTCAGTACAAGTATTCTATGAACAAGCCATAAAGCACTGAAGTAAACTGCCCGAGCAACACAGACTGGAAAGCAAAATATGGCAGCAATGCAACGACAACCATGGTGAGTCATATATTGTACAGGTTTGCCAAGAAAACTACAAATAACAAAACCAAAGAAGTGGTACAAATGCAGTAAATACAAGAAAACCCCCCGTTCTCAGATGAAAAACAAGAAAAAAGAACTGTGAAATTTGACACATGAATTCAAAACCACTGTAAGAACTTCCCTACGCACCCCTAAAATGAACCCCATTATGCTGGGGTGGTGCATGCTAGGGAGGGGATAGTCTTACTTGGTCCCTTCTTGTAGATTAAAATATAGTCTGTAATCCAACCCTATGTAGAATGCAGCATTAAAAGTTTTGAAAATTTATCACTTACGTATCCTGAGGTTTGAGCATTTATTACTTAGGTATAGGGTACAACCATTTCATTTTTTTTTGTTGGGGAGAGGGGGTTGTTCCCAAGATACAAGACTCTATGAACGAGCCATAAAGCACAGCATAAAACCAGAGCTGCGACTGGAAACCAAACCAAACTATGGCAATGCAATGCCCACCATGGTAAGTCATATATCGGACAGGTTTGCCAAGACAACTTCAAATAACAAAAAAAAAAAAGAAGTGGTACAAATGCAGTCAATACATGAAAAACCCTGATCTTAGGACAAAAAGGAAGAAAATAGAACTTGTGAAATTTGACACATGAACTCAAAACCACTGCAAAACTTCCCCACACACCCCCAAAAAACCCTAGTATGCTAGGTTTGTGCATGTTAGAAGAAGGGGACCGTCTACACTCCAACTCTATAGAGAATGCAACATTAAAATTTCCGGGAATTTATCACTTAAGCACCTTGATGTTTGAGCAATTTTGATTAAGATTAGGCATCCATGTGCCTAATCAAGGGGTTCCTAAGCATCCCTACCTAGGAGGACGGTTGAACAGCCCTATGCCCAACCAAGTATCTCTGTAATTAGATTTAAGCAGCCCTGTGCTTAAGAAAATAGGAAAGGACTGAATTTTATTCAATGGTATAATGATTTGCCTTTAGGCTTTGTTTACATTGGTATTTATAGAAAACAAACTAGAGTCCTAAGTCAAAATAAACTCCTAAATGGATAATAACAAAGAAAGCTAACAAAATCAAACTTTATCATAAAATAATCCTAACTAATAATATTATTCTAAAAGATAGATTTTACAAGAATTCGAATTCCTAATAATTATTCTAAACCTCCATCTTGATTCTTTCTCCTCTATCTCTATCAAATTATCACCTAGGTACAATAACAGAATACCAGAAGTGGCACAAATGCAGTCAACACAAGGAAAACCCTGCTCTGAGAAGAAAAAGAAGAGAGAACTCCTAAAATCTGATACATGAATTCAAATGCACTCAAAAATTTCCCTATGCAACCCCCCAAACAGAATCCTGTTATGCTAGGTACATGCATGTTTGGGCTGGGGGGAGAGGGGATGGGATAGTTCTACTTGGTCCCTTTCCGGAGATAAATATGTAGTCTATACTCCAACTCGACAAAGAATGCAACATTAAAGCATTTGAGACAGAAGAAAAACCTATTAAAGTTGGATGTCATTCTCCGATTGCAATGATATAATACTAAAAAAATGAGTTTCCCGGATACAAGATTATCAGAAGTGATGAATAGGTATTTGTAGAAACCAAAATGACAGTGTGAAAAGCAATAGTTTGTACCTTGACCACCTAGCTTTGTCCTCTATCAACTTCCCTAGCTTTCCTCTTCTATCTTCGACATATCTCCTACAGATCTGCTCCACATTGCTCAAGTATACTCGGACAAGTTCTCTTCTGTACTGACAATCGAGACAACGGAATGGATGATCCTGTTTCTCCCTACATGTGGAGAACACAAATTAAGATACTAAATCCACTTACAGCACGTACACATAATTCATTAATCAACATACATAAATATTTCCCAACTCTACGTGAACATTAAAACTACGTCAAATTTACCAAAACAAATTTCACCGAGAGAAAACCTAAACTGTATGAAGACTCATAAGGGCAACCAGAACCAAATTGTAACTTACATGTTCAAAACTACCAAAAGGGCATCTAAGTAATCAATTATTTTACTATTAAGCGAATATTTTGAGAACACAACTTTGTAAGTAATATATGTACCTGAAATAAGCCCCAGTGCAACTCCACAGTTCCACAATAAGACAACCATCAATTCAATTCTACAATTCCAGCACAATGCAATAAAGAAAATTTGGCCAACTTCGCTTTCCAATTATCCTTTGCACCCATTTCAAAGAGAAGACATCCCTAAGAAAAGGGTCAAAGATGGCAACTGAATTCACAGAATAACACAAAAAGCATGAACCCCGTACCCTACGCAATCCAAGCAATAAAGAGGAACACAAAGATGGCGGATACTTGAGCAATACTGATCATTCAATGGAAATGGTCAGCTAAGCAAATAGTTGAACATCCAATTGGCTTGCCCAAACATTAGAAGGCTTGGTCTTGTTTGGTAAGGAGTATAACTTCCCTCCTTAATTCTTCCAAAATGGATGTACAAAACAAAAGGATACAGGATTTTGGACAGGACCTCTCAGTCAAAACATACTTCTCAGCCTGTTTCTCATTTTGTTCTGGTTGCATCAACACGAGACACGTGAGAAATGACTAGCCAAGAGATGGGAGGGGGTGGAGACTATTACTGTACAAGTCTAGATCAGTTTTCAACTCCGTCATTCCTGCAATGCAAATGGAAAAGGATGCAGGAGCGGCATGTACCAGCCAAAAAATCCAAAACTTGGTAAAGAACTAGCAGTGTTACCATAGTTCTGATTTCCTTGTTGTAATGAACAAACAAAAACTGATGGTTGAAGGGGGGAGAAAAAAAGAAAGAAACACCAAGCCTGAAATTAGGAGGAAAGAAATGACAACATACGAATCCAGGATACATTTGTCATGTATTCCATGCTAGTGAACTTCAGATAATGGAAACTCTTCAATTCTCTAACATCGCTCCATCAGTTTGAAATAAATTAAACAGTAGGCCTGGAAGTAACGGGGGAAGACAGCTAACAAGTAACAAATCCAAGGTATACTATCATAGATTGCTAAGCAAACCATAATTACGGAAACAACATTTTTTTTTTTTTTTTTTTTTTTACAAGAAAGCTGCTTATAGCACTCTTTTACAGCCACATATGTTGCTCAACATTCAGATGTACTTCCAAGAGGAGTTCCTCCAGCCAACTCAAGACGTATCTTTCTGTCAGAAGGTTTATCTTTAAGATTTTATTATACCTAGCTTTTATCATTATTCATTCAGACGCAGTCTATCCCTTCTACTAAGTAACAATATTTCATTCGTCCTACCATGTAAAACAAGGTAATTATTAATTACCTGATCACTTGAACTTGTGCTTTTATGATTAGAGTGTCAGCATCTATAAACCCATCTGACACTTTAGACAACTCCATGAACTTTTTCCAGCCCCAATCATGCTCTTTCTTCCAAAATCGATGTAATGTATCTGTAATAGTTTGTGCATATGACATTAGCACCAGAAAAACAATCAATAGACTTAGCAATGCAAAAGCATCCCCAACTAACCAGAATATTTCGATTTCTTGGGATCCTTATTCACCACAGCAATAGTGAACTGAGCAAAATGACTCCATCCTGCTCCACAATGGGTAACAATAGCATTATGTATTACTCAAGACACAGAAAAAAAGTTTCTTTTTGGTAAATAAAAATAAAGAGGAAAAAAGGAAAATATATGACTAGCCAGCTAGATGAATTAGTGTAGTCGCACCTGGAAGAAGTTTATCATGGTTCGCAACACATAGAAACAACGAGAGATGATTGCAAACGTCACATCCTTGAGGATAGATTAGAATGTACCTGCCATCAATGGTAAATAAATATTCCTCCGGAACAAATAAATGTGTAAATTTCCCTAACATGTTTTCAATGCCAGCATTTATCAATTATCTCTAAGTTTAAGACATCATGGGTGACAAGCCTTACCTACTCGACAATAAACCATCTGGTTCCTACAGCATTATCTATACAAAGAAGACAACGCAAGGTTTGGCAAGGTTCAATCATGTGAAACATGAACGGGCTAAAAGATTGTGCATCTAGGGTAAACGAATGGCACCAGCCAATTGACGTAAAAGGACCTTTACCATTTGTAGCCTCCAACTTCAAATGCATTACTTCGAAGTTCTCTCTTGTTGATCTCCGAAAACTTCTCTATCTTCCATGTATACTTCCCATAAAGCTCAGAAGGTTTTGGCCCTACAATAAAGAGAATCAAGACCCTTAATAAGCTTGTTACTGTTGCAGTTTAGACACCTACTGTTACTGAAAAAGGTGCACCCCTGAATATTTCAGAATAAAAAGGCAAGATGACTTGACTACGTCTCATACATGAGTGCAAATAATGAGTTGAATGGGTTAACACCTTGCTTGCACTTTTGCAAGTAAATGTATTCCCAGGGTGGCTGTTAGACCAAGAAACCGTTTCTAAGAAGCCAAAGCGATGTCCGGAATTTTGGCCAATGCCCCCTGAATTGATTCTTTCTCTAGGGGAGGAGGAAATGACTAGAGTGAAAGATAACACAGAATAAATTGGTAACTGCTATCATAAAATGAATTTGAGAAGCGATTAGAAACAAAAATCTCAATGGCTGCAATTTATTCACTCTAACACAGAATAAATTGATAACTGCTATCATAAAATGAATTTGGGAAGTGATGAAACAAATATCTCAATGGCTGCAAGTTATAACCATGAATATCTGTTACTTGCAGTGCTCACTAAAATGTCATGAGAAGGATAGGTAACAAAGGGAAGAACACCACAACAATTGCCTTTTATGACATCCATTGGTTGCGAGATGCAACCCTCAAACCATATAAGTTGGGAATTCGGTTATAACTTAAAGCATTACCAGTAAATTATAGAACCATCTCATTTGGCCCATTCAATGTCTTCCCCAGGATCCCGTAACATGCATCCAAACTTAACTATACAAAAGCTAAGAGCAAGGTCAGATTTTCGTTTGCCCCCGAAAGAGTTCATAATAGTTATTTTATGATTGGCTAAATCACACAATGTGGAACCCATCATCAATTTCAACTCACACCATGATGATTCCCATGCTAGATTCAGCATCAACATGTGGAGATGGAAAGCACCTACAATATGATGTGTTTCCATCCATCCCCTTGACCATGCGTTACTCAAGACAAGTGAATGTCAAGTGTGAGTTCGTGAAACAATACAAAAGAACAAATAAAAAGAACGTATAGGAATACCCAGTACCAATACAGACCACCAAATCATGAAATAAAAGACACGTATAGGAATACCCAGTACCAATACAGACCACCAAATCATGAAATAAAAGACACCAGTATCAAGGAGAAGCATCTCCACCAGTATTGGTAACTCCGTCTTTATAGAGGCAGAAGATGATTTTCTCAGTCTAAAAGATCAAAGAACAAATAAAAAGAACATATAAGAACAAGAGCTTTCACACACAAGCCATTACGACAAGCACAAACCATGAAAATCATGCATAGTCCTACATATCAAATGTCCAGCTCAACTAGTAAACAAAATATCACACCAAATGATATATGCAATAGTTTGAAGGAAGACATCATACCATCATCATCATCATCACTGTCATCGGTATCCCAGTATGGTGGTGAAGTTGAAGGGATGCCATTTTCCACCTGCTCGGAAGAGCGCCATTCTGCCAGTGCATGCCCAGATTGAGAATGTTGTCCACTTGATATCCCCTCCAATGACCTTCCAACTGCAGACTCCTCACTCACAATTCCGGCCATATCCCAACTTAAGACCCCTCCCTCCACTGCTTTTTAGCTCTGCCCACTATACCATACATAACTTGACAATATTAATAAATTATTAAACTAAAAAAAGTAAAGAAATGGAAAGGGTAAATTACATGTTAGTACCTGAGGTTTGGTGTATTAATTTTTAAGTTCATAAACTTTGTGAAGTAACTTTTTAGTCCAAAAGTTACATGTATTTAATAAGCCTTTCTATCCAACTCTTTTTTATTAGCAATGTCACAACATAACAATTCATATGCAAGATGAGGATGTAAAATAAGACTCTCATCCAACTTCTTTTATTAGCAATGTCATGACATTACAATGCTTATGTGGGATGAGGGGAATAATGCAGCATAGTGGGTTTACCAACAAATAACGACAACATTTACACTTTTTCACATCATGATTTGGACTATTTTATTAAAATAAATGTAGCTTTTGGACTAAAATTTTATTGTATAAAATTTATGAACTAAAAAATTAATACACCAAACCTCAAGATACTAACGTTAAATTTACCAAAATGGACAAGAATCAAACACAGGGGGAAAGGAAAGCAAATGAAACAACAGACAAACGCTGGACTTCAACGTATAGCTTCAGTCAAAAGAACTGATGGAATAAGCTATCATTATGTCAAGGAACCAACTGTATCAAAAGCTTAAGCTAATGGAAGGAAGTCCATGAATAGGTTTATAGTTTAACATGTCCACTCATGCAAATGCCCATTAAGCTTGAAGCATGGAGGTTGCACAGGTCATCTCATACCTTGTACTTAAATTATGTTAATAATGAACGTGGGGCTATTAGGATTCAAACCACTGACTTCGTGACTAACAAGGTGCTAATATCATGTCAAAGAACCAACTGTCCCAAAAGCTTAACTACAAGTGAAGGTCCACGGATGGATTTATACTCTACAAATCCAATCCAAAGAAATGTTCTACTCAATCATAAAATATTTGCAATAGCAAAAACAAACTGAACCAAATATCTCAAAACTGAACGATAAAATCCATAATTAATCATCAAATAACATTACAATTCGAATGAAAAACTCTTCAAGCAATTAAAAAAACAAGCTTCTTACAAACCCCAACACACAATATCATCCAATCAAGCCGAACCCACAAAAACCCTAAAACAAACAGCAAAAACTGAATTGACCCAATTCAATCAAACCAAAATCCGATGCCAAAAACTTAATTATAGCATAAGATCCTAATTGAATACCCGGAAAACCCTAATTACAGACAAAAGGTAATTAAAATCTAAGAATAAATACGAATTAGAGCACAGTGGAAAAGTAATTGGAGAAATCAAATGTGAAGACGAACCAGAAATGGAACAGAGAGAGGGGGGAGCAGTTGTTGAATTAGGGGATGGAAAGTGTTTGTTTTGAGCCGGAGGCTTTGTGAAAGAGATTTTGAGGTCGAAGGAGCTGCACAGCGATGATGGAATATTAGGAAAGAGGCAATATTATTGACAGAATAAAATTATTATTATTAGAGTAAATTATAGTCTTTAAAATAATTTTATAATTTTTATTATTTGTAACTTATATTATTACACTGATAATAATAATTTTTATTTCGATAATAACAACTTCTAAATCATATAATTATTAAGCTTGCGTTTGGTTCAATCTTTTAAAAAAGTTTTAGTTGGCTATAAGGCTTGCACTTGATTAATAAAAAGCATATTTTTACATTCTTTTTACAGCTTAAATCAAAAAATAAAAATATTATTTTATAATTAAGCAGAAAAAGATGTAAAAGTAGATTTTTTTTCAAACTTATTTTAGAAAAATATTTTAAAAAGACCATTTTAGCATTAAATTTTTACCATCATAATCCACTATCATTCATTTTACCCCTATGAGTTGCTATATTCACCACATTTTACTACCATAACTAGCCATTATCTTAATTTGCTCCTGCCTATTATTTTTATTAAGTCATTTTTTATTACAATAGATAAGTTCTTTTAAACTTGTATTCAAATATATTATTATATAAAAAAGCTCTTTCTTCAGTGTACGACCAAATAACTCACTGTAAAAAATACAGATCTTAAATAAACAGATAATTTAAAAAAAGATATGTTAAAATAAGATGAATCAAGCACATCTTAAAAGAAAAAGTGTACAAAAAGCAAGAATAAAAACAATAAATTAATAATATAAAACCTTCTAATCCTTTTGCAAATTAACTAATAGTATATCAGTAAAAGCTATGAAGCTTTTTGTTCAAATTGCTCCTAAAAAGACTATGTTTGCCATAAAAAATTAACTGGAGTATGTTAATCTTTAAATATCCTAAGCATTTCTTCAAGCCAAATACGTCTAAGAATTGCAATTTTAACTATAGAGAAAAACATAATAGCGGTTACATCTTCTGTGATGGATTTATAAACGGTCCTTCAGAGTGCATCATTCTTAAAATTAATTATGTTTAGATTTTTGATATATTATCTTCAATTATTTTGTTTTTCGAAAACATGATTTGGGGTTGCCAATCAATCTATCGTTTGATTCCCTTCTTGGAATACATGGTACACTTTTACTTCCCGGCAATTATAAAGCAATCCGTTAATGTCTAATATAATATTTCTAATTTACCTTGGGCATTTGATCTCGTTTCATATTGCCTTAATTACCACACAGGAAAAAATAGTACAACATAGTGACTATAATTACTGCACAAAATAAAAAACCTATTGTAATATACTATTACGCCATGTTACATTCAAGTAAAATAGGGTGCAAATTGTTAACATAGTCAGTGTGCGCCTACTCTATATTGCGACTTTTTTTGGACAGGAATAACCAATTGTGGTGCTATTCTTCGGTCGTATTTGGACAAGGAGGCCCACATCGTAAATTAGCGAGCGTATTGGGATTGGGCCGGCCCAACCCAAGTGTACCATAATTTCATGATGTAATATTAATAGAATCCAAAATAGCAACTGCCTTTGCAATAGTAATTGACGCACTCCCTATCCTCTATAATCAAGGTTGTCATAATTGGGATTCTACGTAGGATCTGTGAGGGGTTCTTAAGATCAGGATTATAAAATCGGATCGAGAATCGTAAGATTCTACTCTATGTGTAAAAAAGTAACGTATATTCACAAATGTAAGGAAAACTTAACAAATCTGATATGCTCTGATACCAATTTGTAAGGGATAAAATCTTGATGCGGAAGCGTGAACCCTGATAACTTGATTTGATTTAAATAATATGACTCACACAAAATGAGAAGTAAACAAATATACGGAGAAAAAAAGGACAAAATGAACACACAATATTTACGTGGAAATCCCTCTACAATCGAGAGGGAAGAAAACCACGGGCGGAGATGGAGATTCTTTATTGATACTGAACAGAAAAATTACAACGACACTTCCTCTGAACGAGATCTATGAAAGAATTACAATCACTTTCATTAAACTCTCGTAGCACTCAAAATATGAATTAGCGGAATTACGAAATCACCTCTGGCGGCGCGTCACTCTTAGATTGGATGCAGATGACGAAACCCTACGACCTAATTTATAGGCGCAGGTCAGGGAGGGCCCGATCGATCGGCCCTCTAACTGCCTAAAAAATCCGGAATCTTTCCTTAAATCACCCGATCGATCGAATTCCCTCTCGATCGATCAGTGACCCTACGGCAACCCTATAAAACTAAAACAAGTAATTTGAGAAATAAACCTAACAAATCTCCACCTTGGCTCAAATTACATACATAAAAGAATTTCCTCCACCTTCTCCACTAAACACCCCGCACACGGGGTTATCTCAACGAAACATGAAACCTAACCGAGTCTGAGCGAAGATTGAACTTCCTGCTAGGTAGGAACTGAGTGAACATATCTGAGAGGTTATCAGCAATGCCAATCTTCTTCTTCTCTGAATTGGCTCTTGACACACTATCTGAAACAGCCACCTGCTGCTGAACTGTGTTACTCAACCGAACTCCCTCTGGCTTACTCACTTGATCTGAATCACAAACAACTGATGACACCTTCTGTGGAGATAGTAATGAAGACTGACCAAACGTGACACGTCTACTCGTCAGGAATTACTTGAAGCGAAAACCTTTCTGCTTCCCATAAAGCCCTTATTCACATACCACCAGTCCTGTAGACTGGCCACACAAAGAGCCCCTCACACTGTGCTCAGACAGATCCCTATCACCTGAATGATCCAATCTTAAACGTCCTAAATTTGTGATTTCTGGTTCTGTCAACAACAAGGATGATGAAGATGCTGCAACAGATTTAACAACTGTGGAACCGACATGCTCATACAGAGTACCTAACATTCTGCCCTTCATAACTATCAAAGCACCCTTAACGACCCTCAAAACTCCACCTTCAGTTGTGTACCTATACCCTTTAGACTCAAGAGTACTTAAAGAGATGAGATTCTTCTTCCAATCAGGAATATGGCAAACATCGCTCAAAACCTTGATAGTGCCATCGAACATTCTAAAACAAATTGTTCCTATACCAAAAACTTTACATGAAGTATCATTACCTATCAAAGCAACTCCACCTTGAACTGACTCGTACGTGGAAAACCAATCCCGATTGGGACAGACATGATAGGAGCAACCCGAATCCAAAATTCAACTATCTTTCAAATTGGACTGAGGTTCAGACACAGATAGTAAAAGATCCTCCTTCTCACCATTCACAACACTAGCTACTATGGATTTCTAGTCAGACCTGTTATCTGCTTCTATTTTTCTCTTAAGCTTGTAACAGTCTTTCTTAATGTGCCCTTTCTTATGACAGTAGTTATAAGTTAGGCCTTGATACCTAGACTTAGACTTGTTTCCACTATGATCATACTCAGTTCTCCCCCTCACAAATAAATCACTAACTGAGTTATAAACAGAATCAGATAATTATATATCTACTCGTTCTTTACTCAGTAGGTTTCTCTTAACTTCATCAACAGATATGGTTTGCCTACCACCATAAATCATGCTTTCGACAAAACCCTTATATGAAGCAGAGAGAGAACATAACAACAACATTGCCTGATCTTCATCCTTAGGAACATCATCCAATTCTTTCAAATCTTAAATAATTGAATTAAATTTGTTGACGTGATTCTTAAGTGATGTACCTTCTGACATACGAAACGTGAATAACCGGCGCTTAACTGTGAGTTTATTGGAGACAGACTTGAAACATAACATATCCTGTAAATTCTCCCACAACTCCTTAGCGGTCTTCACTTCTAGAACTTCTGTCAAAACGTCATCAGTAAGATACATCTGAATTGTTGTGAGCATCTTCTCATCTAACTCCTCCCATTGTGCTTCTGTCAAATTCTCTGGTTTTTTCTCTTTCCTATCTAAAGCTTTCTTCAAGCCACTTTGAGTCAAGAGGCCTTTAACACGAACCTGCCATAAACTGAAGCTCCCTTGACCACCAAACTTCTCAACTTCGGTCTTAATTGCGGACGTCATATTATCAAATCGAAATAAATAGGGCTTTCATACCAAATTGTGAGGAAAACTTAACAAATCTGATATGTTCTGATACCAATTTGTAAGGGATAAAATCTTGATACGAAAGCGTGAACCCTAATAACTTGATTCGATTTAAATAATATAACTCACACAAAATGAGAAGTAAACAAATATATGGAGAAAGAAAGAACAAAACGAACACACAATATTTACATGGAAACCCCTCTACAATCGAGAGGGAGAAAACCACCGGCGGAGATGGAGATTCTTTATTGATATTGAACAGAAGAATTACAACGACACTTCCCCTGAACTAGATCTATGAAAGAATTACAATCACTTTCATTAAACTCTCGTAGCACTCAAAATCTGAATTAGAGGAATTACGAAATCACCTCTGGCAGCGCCTCACTCTTAGATTGGATGCAGATGACGAAACCCTACGACCTAATTTATAGGCGTAGGTCAGGGAGGGCCCGATCGATCAAAACCGGCCGATCGATCGGCCCTCTAACTGCCTAAAAAATCCGGAATCTTTCCTTAAATCACCCGATCGATCGAATTCCCTCCCGATCGATCGGTGACCCTACGGCAACCCCATAAAACTAAAACAAGTAATTTGAGACATAAACCTAACAACAAAAATTACATTACAACCCTCAAATATATAATAAAGAATATAAGAAAGTCCAAAAAACAAAATCAAGCTTAAAATAAACAAAATGGAAATGGAAACAATTACTCAAGTAACTCAATATGCTAGAAAAATAAGAAATTAAACAATTAGCGATTTACCCAAAAAAAAAATGAGCTATGGCTGTGTGTGGCTCGTGGGTTGGTGTCAGACTGTCATGTTTTGAGTAGTTTGTAAGGGAAATCTCAGATGAGAAGAAGAACAGGAAGATAGACGTGAGGAAGAAGATGAAATCAGAAGGGGGGAGAGAGAGAGAGGTGAGTAAAGTAAGAGAGAGAATGTGTTTGTTTTATTGGATACCTCAATCAGTACAAACTAATCACTTTTATACCTAATACAACATACTCACATGTACAAGTATAACCAACTAACAACAATATGCTTTCCTTTGCTAAGTCCAAGAATACTAACATATTACATGACATTAGTTCTTCCTTAATGAATCCTTGACCTCAAGGATTAGGTATGAAATCTGGAAAATGAGTTGTAATAACAGTGCAATCCTCCCAAGTAGCTTCGTGGTCTGCCAGATTACTCCACTTGATTAACTACTGAGTCACAGCAATGTTTTGCCTCTGTACCAACCTTCTAGCTAGCACCTATTCAGGCACTACCTTGAGCTCTCCTTGGGCTGTGGTACTAGGCAATTGGGGAAGGACTAGGATCTGCTTTTCCACTTTCTTTTTGAGCTGGGACACATGGAAGACAGGGTGTATGAGGCACCCTTGAGGTAGCTGCAGCTTATAAGCTACGGATCCCACCTTCTGCAGCACTAAGAATAGTCCATAATACTTGGATGACAGCTTCAAATGTCTTCTCACAACTGCTAAGCACTGTCTATAAGGATGGAGCTTCAAAAAGACCCAATCTCCAGGCTCTAGAGTCCTTTCTAATCTGCTTCTGTCAGCGAAGAACTTCATCCTGGACTAAGCTTGCACCAATTGGTGCCTCAGCTGCTGCAAGGTGGACTGTCTTTTTGACAGCCACTCTCCCACAGCAGCTACTACAAGTAAGGAACTTGGGATAGTGTCCAAGTGCAAGGGAGGTGGTGCATAACCATACAGGGCCTCAAATGGTGAAAGTTTAAGGCTATTATGATAGTTTGTGTTGTACAAAAATTCTGCTAAGGACAACCATTTGTTCCGGTGTTTTGGTTTGTCCAAGCAGAAGCAACGAAGATATGTTTCCACACATTGATTTACCCTTTCAGACTGACCATTTGATTGGGGGTGATATGAAGAACCCATACTGAGGGTGCTGCCCAAGAGACTAAAGAGTTCTAACCAAAGTTGGCTAAGAAATACCTTATCCCTGTCAGATACCATACTTTCAGGTAGGCCATGGAGCTTGTACACATGGTCCATAAAGAGCCTTGCTACATGCATAGCATTGAAGGGATGAGTTAAGGGAATGAAGTGCGAATATTTTGTAAACCTATCTACCACCACAACGATGGTATCCTTCCCTTCAGAGAGTGGCAAACTTTCTATGAAATCCATAGTAATATGAGTCCAACATTGTGTTGGAATCTCTAAGGGTTGTAACAAACCAGGGTAATGCACATGCTCAGCCTTATTGCGTTGGCATATGTCACATTCTGTGACTACTTGTTGTACATCAGCTTTACGCTGAGGCCAAAAGTAGAGTTTCTTTAACCTTTAATAAGTAGCGTGTATACCAAAATGTCCACCCACAGGTGAAGAGTGAATAGCAAACACCAGTTAGTGTCTCAAATTGTGGCTTTGTCCCACATACAACCTCCCTTGAAATCTCAACACTCCATGCTTAGCTATATAGCCAGGGTGGGTATCAGGAGCAAGCAATAGCTCTGCCAGTAACTATGTACATAGGCTATCATTCTCATAACTCTTGGTAATCTCATCCACCCAAGTAGGGTCAACTACTTAATTAGTCAAAGCATGACAAGAGCTGTCAAACCTTCTTGATAATACTTCAGCTACTTTATTTTCTCTCCCCTTTTTATAAGAGATAATGTAATGCAAGCCCAAGAGCTTGGACATACCCTTCTTTTTAATGCTTGTGTTGATTCTCTATTCTAATAGGAATTTCAGTGCCTGATAGTCAATTTTAATTACAAAACACCCAGTCTCCAAATAGTGTCTCCATTTGGAAACAGCTAATAGAATGGCTAAGAATTCCTTCTCATATGTAGAGAGACCCATGTTCTTAGGACCAAAAGCCTTGAGGAAGAATGTAAGAGGCCTATTTTGCTACATAAAGACTGCCCCCATACCTTTGGCACTAGCATTAGTCTCTAGTACAAAGGTCAAGAAGAAATCAGGTAAGGCAAGGATAGGAGCATTGGCCATGGCAAATTTTAGCAGTGAAAAGGGTTCATCAGCCTCTAGAGTCCAACAAAAGCTAGACTTTTTAAGCCGATCAGTGAGGGGCTTGGCAATGGCCCCATAGTTGCGTACAAACTTCGTACAGTAACCAGTGAGACCGAAAAATGATCCCAATTCTTTCACATTTTTAGGAGTGGGCCAAGACACCATGGCCTCAATTTTAGAAGGGCTTGTTGCTACCCCAGCAGCTGTGATTATATGACCCAAGTACTCCACTTGGGTTGAGCAAAACTACACTTGGATTTCTTAGCAAAGAGCTTGTGCTGCCTGAGCTGACTAAGAATAGCTTCTAAATGTATAATATGAGATTCAAGGAAAGTGCTGTACATAAGTATATCATCAAAGAAAACAAGGACATGTTTCCTCAAAAATGGGGCGAAGACCTCATTCATAAGGGATTGAAATGTGGCAGGGGCATTTGTAAGCCTAAAAGGCATCACTTTGAATTCATAATGGCCATGATGTGTCCTAAAGGCTGTCTTAGGTATGTCAGCTTCGTGTACTCTCACTTGGAAATACCCAGCCCTTAGATCCAATTTGGAGAAAATGGAAGCTCCTTTTAATTCATCCTGCAGGTCATCTATGTGTGGAATAGGGAATTTATTTTTGATGGTGTTGTCATTGAGTCGCCTATAATTGAGACAAAACCTTATAGTTCCATCTTTCTTTTTAACCAACAATACGGGTGAGGCAAAAGGGGAAAAACTTGGTTGGATGATTTAGGCTGCTAACATTTCCTTAACTTGCCTTTCAATCTCATTCTTTTGCAAGTAAGGATATCTGTAGGGCCTAATATTCATAGGCTTAGCATCTGTTTTCAAGGGAATGTGATGATCATGGGATCTTGGTTGGGGTAGAGCCTTTGGCTCTTGAAATACATCATCAAACTTGGCTATTAATGCAAGAATAGAAGGAGGTATGGATGAATCATATACCTGCTGAAATTCGCAGCCCTGGGCCAGCAATAAGGTTGCCACCAAATATTCTTCCCTTTTGTGACATAGTCCTTGCAATTTTTGTCTGGTCAGCAACTTTAGGGTCCCTGTTTCCTTAATTCTAGTTAGCTGCACATTCTTACCATCTTTAACAAAGCTCAGTTTCAACTGATTGAAATCCAGTGAGAAGGGACTGTATTGTTTCATCCAATCTACCCCCAAAAGCATGTCACACCCTCCAATTTTCGTAAGTTTGATAAGGTATGAGAAACCTTGGCCTTGCATCTGCCATTTGGCCAAGCATTGTTGCCTGCTTAATATGGTCTGTCCATGGGCAACTGTAATGCCTAGAGGAGTTGTGTCTTCTAAAGAAAATCCAATCTCCCTAGCCAGCCTAGGGTCTAGGAAGCTATGGGTGCTTCCACTGTCCACTAGAATGAAAACAGATCTCTTATGTAAGTGGTCCAAAATCCTGATAGTGCTAGAGGGAGCACTACCCGTGATGCCATGCACATAAACTTCTTCTGCCAATTCATCACATGTATCAATAGACGTCTCTTCCTCCATCTCAGGTACTGGAGTGTGCTCAGCCTCAATCTCAGGGCCAGGGTCATGGAGTTCTGCAGCCTCCAAAGAATGTAAGGTTTGGTTATCACATTTATGGCCAGGAAAATTTCGTTTGTTACATTTGTAGCAAAGACCAGGGTTGCGGGTTGGCTGATATCTAGTCCAATTTTGCACTGATTTTGGGTTTGTGTATCTTTGGGAACTGGGGTTGCTACTGGTCACAGAATTTGCAAAATTTGGGGAGATTTGGGTGTTTTGGAAAAGTTTTAGGAGGGCTTTGGCCTTTTACATTGAAGTAACAGAGGATTTAGACAAACGTTTAGCCTTGGAATAAGCTTCTGATAGGGACTTAGGCTTAAGGGCTATGACTAGAGGCTGAATTTCACTATCTAGGCCCGAAATGTAGGAGGATAAGAAGTAGCTCTCACTAAATGTACTATCAGTGGCAAACATATGAGATCTTAACTCCTCAAACTGCTCCTGGTACTCAGGAATTGACCTGGTCTATTTCAGTTTGTTGAACAGACTAACTATGTCAATTATGCCACTATCTTCATATCTATCATACAATTCCTCATAGAATTCATTCCACCTAAAGTTTCCCTTGTCCTTAATGAGACCATCTAGCCACACTTCAGTTTTATCATCCACATGCATAGCTGCCATATCCAATTTTCGGGTTTCCAGTACTTGATAGAATGTAAAGTATCTCTGGCATTTTCTAACCCAACTTCTAGGGTTTGTACCATTAAAGATAGGGAAATCAATTTTAGGTTTCGGAGGGAAGTTATTACCACTATTATGAGATTCAGGCTGAACGACCTCCACACCTTCTGGGCTAACCCCCAAGATTGGGGGTTTTCTTGCGTTATTCCTCCCAATGCACGCTTGAGACTCATACATTGGAATTTCTATCTCCTGGACCTTTGTAGGAGCTGAAGGCTGTGAACCAATTGTTGCATTAGGGCTAACATTTAGGCGTTATTCTACTGCATGGCTTCCATCGGCTGAGTATGACAGTCCGTTGCTGTCTGTTGAAAGTCAATTACTCTCTGAGCCAACCCTTGCAGCTAATCTTTGAGATCCACCATGGTAAGGCGTTTCTTGGCAATAACAATAAGTAGGCTTCAGAATCATTTTCATTTTCTTTTTTGTAATGAATTAATTGGTTTCCAGTGTAATCGATGATTACAACAACAACAACAACAACAACAAACCCAGTGCCTCCAATGGCTCCCGCATAAGCAGGGTCGGGGGGGGGGGGGGGGGGGGGGGGGGGGTTAGGTGTACGCAGCCTTCCCTCTTCAGGGGGCTACCCTAAAGGGAGGCTGTTTTCGAGGACCTCCAGCCTGGAAAGCTGGTCCGCAGCAATCAGCCAAATACCTGGCAACAGGAGAAGCAACAAATGCATGAGTATGGGTAAAAAAAAAAAAAAATGCTGCACAGGCATCGATCACAGATAAGGTGAGATAAAAAAAAGGGTATAGATAGAGGATAGAGATAAAGGTAAAAGAGATAAAGAAAGAGAATGAGAATGAGATAGGGATAGATAAGGTAGAGACAAAGATAAGGATAAAGATAAGTAGGCAAGCAGCAAGTAACAGCTCATGAAATCTTGAGCACAGCCCACGTGCGCCAAGAGGACCTAGCACTAGTAAGCTGGACTACCCTACTCCAACCGGATCATCTAATACCCCTATGCTAGCCTTCCATAGGGCCTTATCTAAGGCCATCTCCTCCCGAAGGTTTAGGTGGGTGAGGTCTTGTCGGATCGTCTCAAGCCATGTCTTTTTTGGCCTGCCTCTGCCTCTTCTGCCTAATGTAGTAAGGGGCTGTTCGCATCTCCTGACTGGAGCGTTGTCCGGTCTCCTTCTGACATGTCCGAACCACCTCAGACGTTGCTCCCTTAATTTATCTTCAATGGAGGCTACGCCCAATTTGCCTCTTATGATGTTGTTTCTGATCCTATCCTTCTTTGTGTGTCCGCACATCCACCTCAGCATTCGCATCTCCGCCACCTTCATCTTCTGTGTGTGCTGTTGTTTCATCGCCCTGCACTTCCCCCCATACGCCATGGCTGGCCTCACAACCGTCTTATAGTATCTTCCCTTTAGCTTCAAGGGGAACTTTCTATCACAAAGTACCGCGGAGGCCATCCTCCACTTATGCCATCCTGCTTTGATCATGTAGCTGACGTCCTCGTCCACTTCATCATTGTGCAGTATCATGGACCCCAAGTACCTGAATCTCTCCTTCTTGGATATGGCTTCATGTCCAATCTTGACTTCTTCCCGGCTAGGCGTGGTAGAGGGATCAAACTTGAATTCTATGTGCTCGGTCTTGGCTCTGCTTAGTCGTAAACCCTTCGACTCTAGAACTCCTCTCCATAGTTCCAGCTTCTCATTTATCTCTTCTCGCGACTCCCCCACCAGTACTATGTCCTCTGCAAAAAGTATGCACCAAGGTACACATCCCTGGGTGTGCCTAGTGAGCTCGTCCATAACCAGAATGAACAGATAAGGGCTCAAAGCAGACCCTTGGTGAACCCCTACTGTTATCGGGAAAGCATCTGTCTCCCCATCCACTGTACGCACCATAGTCTGTGCCTCTTCATACATGTCTCTAATGGCTCGGATGTATGGTATGGGGATGCCTTTTCTGTCCAAAACTCTCCAAAGGACCTCCCTTGGCACTCTATCATATGCCTTATCTAAATCAATGAAAACCATATGAAGGTCCTTTTGTCTCTCGCTATATTGCTCTATCGTCTGCCTTAGGATGTGGATGGCTTCTATTGTTGATCTCCTGAGCATAAATCCGAATTGGTTCTCAGACACCTCTGTCTGTTGCCTTAATCTCCTTTCTATGACCCGTTCCCACAACTTCAGAGTGTGGCACGTTAGTTTGATACCCCGATAATTGGCGCAACTCTGAATGTCGCATTTGTCCTTATATATCGGAATCAATATACTCTTCCTGCATTCCTCAGGCATCTTGTCCCCCTGGAAGATTTGGTTAAATAGTTTAGTCAGCCAACTGACGCCCTTTTATCCAAGGCATTTTCCATACTTCTATGGGTATGCCATCTGGGCCAACTGCTTTACCTCTTCCCATGGATCTCAAGGCTTCCTTGATTTGGTCGGGGCTAATTTGCCTACAGTCACAGTGGTTTTGATGCACCTCAGATGTTTGAAGATCACCTAAGGATATATATGTCCCTCCTTGTTCGTTGAACAGCTGTTGGAAGTACATTTTCCACCTAGCCTTAATTAGATGCCTGTCCATGAGTACATGTCCATCTTCCCCTCTTATGCATCGTACTCTATCCAAGTCTCCAGTCTTCCTTTCTCTAGCTTTGGCGATTCTATATAAGTCCCTCGCACCCTCCTTAGTCTCCATCCTTTTGTAGAAGTCCTCATAAGCTCTTGATTGTGCTTCTCTGACTGCTCGCTTTGCTTCTCTCCTGGCTTGAATATACCGCTATAGCTTATCCTCATCCCTGCTATGGTCCCAGTCTCTGAAACAAACTCGTTTTGCCTTAATCTTCTCTTGAACCTCGTCGCCCCACCACCAGGATTCTCTGTTGCTTGGTACCCTTCCTTTTGATGTGCCGAGAACTTTCTGTGCCAGTCCTCTCATCTTTTGGGCCAGATGGTTCCACATCTGGTTTGTATCTCCCTCGAAGTCCTCCCAGAGCTCGGTCTCCACTCTTTCCTTGTATACCTTATACTTCTCCCCCTTCAGCTCCCTCCAACGGGTGTACGTATGAGCAGGTTTGCAGATTCTTTTGACCCTCTTCTTGGCCTTTATATCCGCCCACAGCACCAGTGTAATCGACGATTGTTGCCGCAAATTTCGCATGAGTTCTAGCTCAAGATCGAGCTCTGATACCAAATGTTATGTTTTGAGTAGTTTGTAACGGAAAAATGAAGGGAAATCTCAGATGTGAAGAAGAACAGGAAGATAGACGTGAGGAAGAAGATGAAATCAGAAGGAGAGAGAGAGAGAAAAGAGTAAAGTAAGAGAGCGAATGTGTTTGTTTTATTGGATACCTCAATCAGTACAAACTAATCACTTTTATACCTGATACTACATACTCACATGTACAAGTATAACCAACTAACAACAATATGATGTCCTTTGCTAAGTCCAAGAATACTAACTAACACAATACATTTCTTTTGCTGCGTATAAGAATACTAACTAACACAATACACGACACAGACCTCGATGGGTGGTTGGGGCAGTCAGTTGACGTCAGTTGGCGGCAATCGATGGTGGCTAGGACTGCCCGTAAAGACTAGTGAAGGGTGTGATGTGAGAGAATAATTAGGATTAGGTTATGGAAGAGGGAAGGGGAAGGGGAAGGGAAAGGGGAGGGGAAAACGTAATAAGGGGAGGAGGGGAAGGGGAAAGAAAAAGAAAAAAACAAGCTAAAAAAATAAATTTAAAAAATAACCCGTAGAGTCGGTGTAGAGTCGGTAGCATCAGTGTCAGACTTCAAATATATTATTTTTTTATTATTGACTCAGTAGAATTGGTGTAGAATCGGCTATCCTACCGATTCTATACCGATCCTACCTAAGTTTGACGCGAGTTTACTTGGTTACGATTTTTTACGCTATTCGGATCGATAGGGCAAGGTGGGATCGTAGGATCGTACGTGATTTTGATAACCATGTCTACAGCTAGAAGCCACATCTTGACCAAGGCGACTTCTAATAATATAATCACAAATCACATAGTCTCGTTTCCATAACTCATCGAAGTTTATATTCGTCTATCCAATATGCAGTGATTTACATTGTACAAAGCATTGTGTGCCCGGTCTCGTTCTAATCGGAGGATGTTGCCTCCCGTGACTATAAGAGATCGTAATTGGTCCTATGCCCGTTGGATATCCAATAACCCTGGTCTAGTTATGATGAATTTCGAAGTAAAAAATGAGTTTGAATGAATTTGGATTTGAATGTTCATAAATGAGTTTTGGGCCGTGTCAGATTTGGATAACACATAATGAAACTCAAACCCGATTCAAATCTAACCCAAAATTATGTTTAGTAAAAGGAACATAAAGGAACATACCCAGTGCCTCAAGGGCTCCCGCCTACGCAGGGTTTGGGGGGAGTAGATGTACGCAGCCTTCCCCCTTCAAGGTGTTAACCTGAAGAGAGGCTGTTTCCCAGTGCCCCCAACCTGAGGGTGAGGACTTCCCAGGAGGTCACCCATCCTGGTATTACTCTCGCCCAAGCATGCTTAACTTCGGAGTTCTCATGGGATCCGGTAACGGCGTGTTGGTGCCCTCTTTGGTGTAAGATAAAACCATAATATAACACATCCATGTATAAGATAATATAACACATCTATGTTTAGTGTAAGATAAAATTTTAAAATTACTAAATTTTGAGTCTTTAATATGCGAAACTATATTTCGACATTTTTTATTGTGTCAACATTTCAAAACTTATTCTATCACTATAATATCCTTTGTAAAAACCATAATATAACACATCCGTATATAAAATTAATGGTTAAGAGGTTTTAAAGCTACTATTATTGTTATATTATTATTATTATCATTGTTGTTGTTAATATTAATAATAATGATATTATTATTAATATTATTAAATGAAAAAGGGAAACAGATATAAAGATTTGTCCAAAATATTGGTTTTAAGACACTGCTATTACATTAAAATTGTATATATATTTATATTTGATTGTAGTACTATTTGAGCCAAAAAAATTGTAGGATTATTATCTGTTCTATAATTTAAATGAGTTTATGAATTTTAGTCTGATATCCGTTTGACATGATAGATTTAGATTCGGGTTAAAGTTTTCATGAAATAAATGGACTTTTTTGAAAATTGTTTTGGGTCACATTTTTCTAAGTTGAATCTAAATGAAGGTATACCCGACCCAAACTCAACCCATTTTCATCGTACCTTCCATGTCTTGGTTTTTTGTGTTTTTTTTAAGACACAATTATGCGAGTCCAAGCCCATGTGCGTGGCCCAAATAAAGAACATTCAAAACAAAAAGCTAAAACACGTAGGCTACGTTTTGTTCAACCTTTTAACAAGTTAAAGCTATAGAAAGATCTAGTACTTAAGATTTGAATTTTATTAACAGAAAAGATCTTCTTATATCTTTTTCATAGCTTAAATAGGAAGATGAAAAAAATTATTTTATAACTAAGAGAAAAAAAACTGTAAAACTGTATATTTTTCATAGTTCATTTCAAAAAATTGTTTAAAAATACTATATAAACATTAAATTCTCACTATCATGAACTCCTTTTATTTGCTATCAGCATCAGCACCTACCGCCACCTTTTTTATCTCCCATGAGCCGCTAGACTTACCTCTCTCTACAACCAGGACCACACATTATAATGGTTCTTTCCTATCTACTATTATTAGTTAATTTATATTATTAAGTTATCTGTTTTATATGATAAATAGGCTTTTTATTAAACTTACATCCAAATACTTTATTATGTATAAAAGGTTTTTCTATACTGCACAACTAAATAGTTCACTGTAAAAAGATATAAATCTTAAATAAACAGATCTTATTAAAACAGATAAGTTGAAAAGGGATAAGCCGAAATAAGATTACCCAAACATTCCCTCAGCGCCATCCTAATTCTCCAAACTTTATTGTAACTCTCAAACCCTCCACCCCAATTCAAAGTGTTGGATGACTTATATAATTCGACATAACTACTTAAACAAGATAAAAAACGTTGAAAATAAATTTAACCAGACTAAAATTTAACCCAATTACTTAAACACGTTAAACATGTGAAGCCAGGTCAACCCAATTCTGAATACCCTGGCTCAAAACCACCATTTTTGTATCCTTTCCATGTCGTATTATCACATGCTAGATGCATGTCTAGCTTCTCTTTCACCCGGAAGGGGGAAGGCTGGGTACATCCACCCCCCAAACCTCGCTTTTGCTGGAGCCTTTGGCACTGGGACTGTTGTTATTGTTGTTGATTATCACATGCTAGAATTTTTTAGCTCTATACTTGCAGACACGTGAGCCCATGCCCATATGCAAAGCCTATACTATCATTTAACCCAATTACTTAAATAGGTTAAACATGTCAAGTCATATCAATCCAACTCCAAAAACTAACTCAAAACAACTATTTTTTTATCATTTTCGTGTCATATTATTATATTATGTCAGATTTTGCCAACTCTAATATGCAAATCCATTAGCTCAGGCCCATATACAAATCCAAAATATTACATATTAATACCATGGATTTGGAATATTAACTCTTGAGTCAAAAAATTTTGTAAAATAATTTTTTAATTCGAAAGTTACATTTATTTAGTACAATAGTCACGGTATTTAATAAAATAATCTAAATAATAGTGTTAAGGAATGTTAAACTTAAACTTATTTGTATTTATTGATTTTATACTATTATTTAGAATATTTTATTAAATACATGTAATTTTTTGAATTAAAAAAATACTTTTACAAAATATATGGACAAAAAAAAAATTTTTTTTTCCTTCAAAAAATTCAAAACGAGAAAACCAGAACACATAGCGCCATTCTCACTTTCAAACTCTCTCTCTCTCTTTCATTCGAGTGTTCATCAATGGAGTCCTCATCCACACTGAAACTCACAATAGAAAAGGGCCCCCGTGCAGGCGAAACCCTAGAATTCAACCCGAGATCAACAATTCGAATCGGCCGAATCATCCGCGGCAACACAATTGCAATCAAAGACCCCGGAATTTCCTCCAAACACCTCTCAATCGCGTTCAATTCCGCCACGAACAAATGGGTAATCACTGATCTAGATTCATCTAACGGTACATTTCTGAATTCTTCTCAGATAGATCCTTTAATCCCCTTCGATTTGAGTCATAATGATGAGGTTAAAATTGGGGAAACAACTTCAATTAGGGTTTATGTTGTAGATGATTTGAGTAGCTTGCCACGGGCTCGTAGGAATAGGAGGGGATTGGAAGTAGAAGTTGAGGTTGAGGATGGAGGGAATAGGAGGAAAGGAAGAAGGAATTTGAAGAAAGATTGTGTCCTGGATGAGAAGAAAAGTGAAGAAAATTTGGGGATTTTAGATAATGGGATTGAAGGTTTGGGGGTTAAGAAGGAAGATGGGGTTAGTTTAAGAAGGAATTTGAAGAAAGATTGTGTCTCTGATGAGAAAAGTGAAGAAAATTTGGGGATTTCTCATAATGTGATTGAAGATTTGGGGGTGAAGAAGGAAGATGGGGTTAGTTTAAGGAGGACTTGGAGCTCACAAAATGATGGTAATGCAGTTTCTGGACAAGGGTTAGAGAATGTGTGTTCTGATGTTGTGTCTAATCCGAGACGCGGAATGAGTTTGAGGACTAGAGGAAGATCAAAGTGTGTAGAAAACATGATGCCTAGCTTTGAGCTAGATAGTGTACCGGAGAGCTCTGTGTTAGAGAGCAAGAGAACAAGAGTGGGGCGTGGGAGGAAGAAGAAGGTGGTGGAAAAGGATTTAGTTGATGCTAAAAAATCTGTTGTGGAAGATGAGATGAATAGTGTGGATATGAATGCCGGAGAGGTGGGTCGGGAAGAGGACATAGATGGTGCTCGAAACGCTGTCGTAGAAGACGAGATGAATGTAGGAGAGGTGGGTTGTGAAGAGTTGATTAGCGTTGGTGACCAGCAGAATAAGAATGTTTTGGAGAAGACAGCTGATCTTGCCATGGTAGAAAGTAAGAGAATGGGAGCAACGCGTGGGAGGAAGAAGAAGCAAGTGGGAAAGGACGTAGATGATGCTCAAAGCACCGTTGTGGAAGACGAAATGAATAGGGTGGAGATGAATGATGGTGTCCAACAAAATAAGAATGTTTTCGAGGAGTCCGAACTGAAACGAGAGACTTGTAATGAAGCGATTGGTGATGAATTCAACAATAAGGAGGAAGTTGATATGCCTGATTTCGAGAAGATGACATTGGGTGAGTGGTTTGATTATCTAGAGGTGTATTTGCCCAAGGAGATTAATGCTGTCGCTGACGAGATCATTGCAGACATGAGGAAAAGAACTCAACAATTCCACGAATACATGTTGCAGCAGCAGAATGTGAAGGGTAATATGGGAGTAGCTAAGTAGTATCGACTTTGCTCAGTTAGGTATTGTTTTCTATTTGCAGTTATTGGTTTGTTCAAAACTAAAACTAGGTTCTGGAGATGAGTTTTCTTGGTTCTGTTCTTTTGTTTTCAGTTTTTTCTTAGCTTGAGCAAAGACCGAGAACAAGAAAAGTTATTTCCAAAACCTGGTTTTTTTGTTTCTAAGCAACAAAAAAACTGCAAACATAAGACTATAGCAAATACGTAGTTAGTTTATGACTCCCTTTTTCAATGTCTTGTTGAACTATTTTTGTAATTTGTACTTCCATCACTATTAAGTTCTAATGTTTGACATAAACCCCGGGCCGAGATTGGGACTCCTTAAGTTTTATGCAAATCTGGTGAATAATTAGCAATTAAGCAACAATTTGCAACAATATGCAAATCTGAGGCTCAATAGGAGCAACAACAACAAACCTAGTGTCTGAAAGGCTCCCATCAGTTTTGGGGGTGAAACGTACACAGTTTTACCTTATAGGGTGCTACCCTAAAGGGAGTTTGTTTTCGAGGCTGCCCAACCTGAAAAAGCCTGAGGCACATTTCTAATTTTTTTTCATGGATAATTCGCAACAATAATTCCTTGGCAGGGAAGAAATTGACCTCTCAGGAGCGGGGCTATATTTTCTTTTGCGAGGGAAACAACGTTTTCCTTCTTGATCTTACATTCTTAATCTCAAGTCAACCTTAAATGAATCGAACTTTAAAGCTATGCAGCTTTATATGATGAACTTGATTCTATAAATCAAACATAAGAATTGAAGAAAGAAATACTTTTAGGCTCTGTTTGGCACATAGAATTGGAATTGGACTGTGGAATTGCAATTCCAATTCCAATTCTGATGGAATTGGAATTCTGATAGAATTGAAATTCCATTGTTTGGTTTATCAAAGGAATTGGAGGTCAGAATTATAACTACATAATGATTCGAATTATCAAGGGTTTTCGATCAATTGAGTTGGAGTATTTTGAATTTTAAATCAACTACGGTTAGATTTTCGTCGGACCGGTTCACATTGCGTTCAAGTTATTATGGTTGGAGCGATTCAATTTAAGTTCTAGTTATTCGATATTCGAGTCAAATTGGGTCGAGTATCATGTCGAATCATGTGGTGTTTAAGTTTCCTCGGATTTTCAGTTAATCGAGTTGGGTGTTTTTAGGATTCAGGCTAGTTATGATAGGGTTTGAGTTCATTTAGGTCATTTCAAGCTTGATTCATCTTAGTTTTGGGACAAACGAGTTGTATAATTTCAAATTTCAAGTCATCTAAGGCTGAGTTTGAGAAGGGTAAGGTCATTTTGGGTATGCGTTGTATTAAGTTTTGGGTCAATTTGGTCCGGTCACTTCCACTTTGGCTCAGCTTGTTAAATCACATTCAAGTCGGGGAGTTTCATTTTTTGGATATAAGTCATCTTGAGTTTCGAGTCAATCGGGCTAGGTCACTTCGGACTTTGAGATAAGGTGATTTCGATCATTTCAAGTTCAACTCATTCAAGTTGGGTGATTTCGAGGTTCAGGTCAAATATTAGGTTGTGTTTAAGTCTTTAAATTTTAAGTCATCTTGGATTTGGTTTAATCAAGTTGGGTCATTTTGGGTTCTAGGTCAATGCAATTAATATGGAATTGTAATTTCTTACCCCCACCCCAAAGAATTAGAAAATATGATTTTCAATTAAAATCAATTGGACAATGGAATTGTAATTCCAATTCTAGTAGGTGAACCAAACAACATAATTGGAATTCTGGGCTCCAATTCCAGCCTGAACCCCAATTCTAGCCTCTAATTCCATGCTCCAAACACAGCCTTAGTTAAAATCTTGTTGAGGAGAAATGTTTATAGAACGGAACTATCTTCCCTCCAACCAAACTTAGCCTATGTTTGTTGGGATACGAACAACTCCAATAACTCTTTGTGATAAGTATGCATGCTTACTCCTCATAAGTCAAGTGCACAGATTCATGTGTCTTTGCTAGTTCTCTCCGGAGGTGCGAATCGGTCCAAGACCAGATCGGACCAAAGGCCGAACTATCTCAAATCATAATATTGTGGACTGCATCAAATTAAAACCGGGTCGGTCTGGTCTAAGACTTGTTAGAAATCGGACCGGACTGGGTCAAAGACCGATAAGGGTCATATATTAGGACTAAAATTGGACTGATATATAACCAATCTAGTCTAGTCATTGACCAAAAATGGCTAGTCTGGTGCGGTGTTCACGTCTAGTTTTCTCCATGGAGCAGTGGTTGTTTGGAATTGGGGCATAGTTTCAACAGTGCAGTTATTGATTAGTTATCCTTGATTCATCTTGATCATTCATTGAGAATCATGAACGCTCATTAGCATTTTGCAACAGTTTCATAGAGAGTGGGATAAGTAGTTAATGCTTCTGTTATATAGTTGTAAAAAGTAGACTAAATGGTGTTCTGATCAAGTGGTGCGTTCGAGTCTCAATTGGAATAAGCTTTTTGAGGAAGTCGGTCCTCATGTTATCGATACTCGATATAGGGAGAAAGGATTGGATGATGGGAGCCTTTTGAAGAAACCTCACGACATTACAGTGTTATGAAGTGATCAAGAGGGTTCAATACCGGTCCAATGAAGGCCAAGCCCTGATCATCCAACTTCACCATTCCTTACAGTCTCTTTGGCGAGGAATCTTCTAAACTTGCGGATATGAAGCCACGCCAGGCTTCGACGAGGAATGGTATTAAATTTGATCCTCTCTGACAAGAGATTCTTGGAAGGAAACCCGCTTTTGTGTTGGTAATTTTAAACATATACTTTTTGCAGTTGAAGGTATCTTCACTTTAGAAATTGTACCAAAGATGAAGCATGATTTTGTTGTGGAAGTAATCTTTGTTAATGTAAATTAATTGTTGTCCCCTAGGTAGTGAATTGTGCAGGATAAAGGGTATCCCCTAATGGAATAGTGTGTTCATAAGGGTATAAATAGGCCAAGCCTGTGCTCATAAAGCTTGAGGCTTGGCTCGATAACTTTTAGCTTGGCTCGAAGTCTGCTGAGCTTGGAAACTTTTGCCTTGATCTTCATTAACTCGGTTGAACTTGAACCAAGCTCAGCAATCTTCGAGCTAAGTTGACCTTCGCAAAAGCTCGACTAGGCTCATTTAAGCTTCAATTTGGCTTGATTGGGCACATTTACACTCGTAAATTATGTTGAGATTAGCTTATGTGGACTTGTTTAAGCTCGATCTAGCAAGCTCGAGCTTCACTGGAGTTGGGCTCCACTTGTTAAGAGTAAATGTGTGGAGATTAATGCTTTACAGGAGATAGTTGCAGGTATCCAGAAGCCCAGCAGGTTCATGAGTACAAGTTGCAGAAGCAGATGGCCAAGGAGTAAAATACGTTGGTTCACTAGGTAATATTTCTTGTGTTTCCACTTTGTTTTAACTTTGACATCTATCTTTTGATGCCATTGCCTTGTGATTTGCACCTAAGAGGGTACCAACACGCAAGCACCGAATCCCATTAGAACTCCGAAGTTAAGCGTGCTTGAGCGAGAGTAGTACCAAGATGTGACCTCCAGGGAAGTCCTCATGTTGCTCCCCTCAGGTTGGGGGTTCTCAAAAACAGCCTCTCTTCAGGGTAGCATCCTAAAGGGGGAAGGCTGCGTACATTTACCCCCCCAGACCTTGCTTAGGCGGGAGCCCTTGGGGGCACTGGGAATATTACTTATTAGTTTGATTGATTCATCGATTTCCCTGCTTAGATGGGAGCCCTTGGGGCACTGAGAATATTACTTATTAGTTTGATTGATTCAACAATTTTAAGAATACAACACCCTAATTATTTTTCCTCTTTCGGTGAATTTTGAATTTATTCTTCGAATTGATGTGTTCAATTTGAATTATACGTTTCCGGTTTGCATCAATCATACTTGTTAAGAGTATAAACTATTGCTAGCTTTCACCTAACGGTTCAAATTTATGGGATAATTGGTTCTATAAAGTATTGGAACCTCTTTAACGTAGACCTCTAGAGTTTGATCCTAATAGTTATCACTCGCTTCAAGTTAAATTGGCCTTCATGTGCGGGGGCATGTTCATTATTCTTTAGAAATAGAAAATAATTTTTATTTTTGATTTCTTGTTTTTCTTTTCATATCCAATTTTCCTTTTCCATACTTACATTTGAAAAACAACGCTTACAAGTGGAGAATAGTTAACTGTTTCCCATATAGAAAACTGGATAATGCGTTTAAATGATCCTTATTTTCTAACTTTTTTGAAAATTGAAAACTGTAGACATAAGTAATACCAATTTTCCCAAAAATCTAATATTCCAGTTTTGAACCCAATATGAACAATTAGGGTGACTAATTGGAAAATGTCTGATTCAAGTATATCAGATCTGTGAAAATTCGGGTTTCGCTTTGAATATGCATACCACTTTGAAATGATATTGAAGTGTAGACTGTTACTGATAATGCTTGATGGAAAAGGCAGTAGAGAGTGAGAGAAAAGAGAAGTAGAAGGGTAGACTGATAAAAAAAAGAAAAATAGAAAGGATGGTGGAGTAAATAAAGCGAAAGAGAAGAAAGTTGAGAATAAGAGAAAATAAGAAGAAATGTCGGAGAACATAGAGGTAGAAAAATATGGAAAATAATTTAAAATCGTTTTCCAAATTTTTTCAAAAAAATAGGAAAGTCTAGAAAACTATTTTCTAAGCTCTCTAATTAGAAAATAGGGTTTTCTGAACATTATTTTCAGTTTTCTTGAAAATTTTTTCAAGATAACTAGATAATTCTCTGTATCCAAACAGACACGTAAGTTTTTAGATAGTTGGATTTTTAATATAATATCAGAGCCTTTTCAACCAAAGCATCTCAACTTTGAATCTCAAGAGTCCCACCCCTTGATAATAATTTAATTTAATCACAAAGTAAGTCATGAACATGTGCACAATGGACGCTTTAAGGTTACTTGGCTCTCGTGTGAAGAAACATTTTAGAACATAAAGTTATAAACGGACTCCTTTTTTTGATAGTTATAAGTCTAAGACCATAGGCCTATAGGTAGGGGTGTATTTGAGTTCAGCTGAGCCGAGTTCAAGCATGCCATGCTCGAGGCTCGAGTCATTCACATTAAGCTCGGCTTGGGCTCCGCTCAAAGCTGCTGAGCTCGGCTCGTCAAAAGCTCAGGCTCGACTCGACTCGATCTAAGCTAGTGAGATTCGAACTAAACCTGCAATATTTGACCTCATTTAAGCTGAATTTAGGCTCGTTTGAGCTCGTTTAAGTTCAGACTTGGCTTACTTAGGTTTAATTTTGGCTTTATTTGCCATATTTAAGCAAATATACCCTTTAATAACAATTTTTAAACAAAAGCAAAAACAGATAGTTTGTGCATAATAAATCTTAAATTTCGTACTTATAAAGTAAGAATAAATGTATTGAAGGGTACTTTTGCTACTTTACTGTGACGTTAATAAAAAGGTAGCTTCCACATCAGCTTTGTCGACGGAAAATAATGTCATCACCCTGGAGAGAAGCCTTTTTATTAAAACGATAAACACTTAGGAACTTTTTTAATAATTCAAAAGTGTTAGAGCCTTTTTTATTATTTAAAAAAAATTGAAATACTAAAATATAAATAATCTTAATTTCATAAATAGAGGATAGGCGAGGGGCTTTCATCTCTGCGGTCTTACTCACCCATTTAAAGATATGACTTAAAAACAGAGAGGATAGGTGAGGCTTGAAGAGTGTTAAATTTCATCGGGCCATAGGATCGATCCTCGGAGTTAGCAGACACGAGATTTACATATAAGGCCAAGTGGGGTTCTGTTTTAGAATCAATTAGCATTAGGTGGAGGAACTTATTAAACTTATATATTGACCTTTTCTCTTCGGCAATTCCTGTGTGGGATTTTATTACACTTACATATGAAATCTTTAACAAAGAAGACACTCTTTTCTCCACCTCCGTCTTCATTGGCTTGGCTGAGGCTCGATACCACTAAACCACGGGCCAATCCGGCTTCTTGGACCCTTGGTCCCACAACAAATTCTTTAGGCTGAGATCCTTGAACCAAGGGGTCCACTGGCCCTGTACTGGTCCAATCTAGGCCTAGAAACCAACACTGATTGCTCTGCCCACATCCAATGCTTAGTTTTAACCAACGACATTGTTTAGTGAGGAGACTGTTTGTCTTACGGTAACCGTTATATTTATGGTCGGATTTATTAGGGCTTGAGTGTATGACTATGATTGATGATGACTCTTGAGATTTCAACGTTATACTTGTAAGAGGCCTATTTATAAGGTACTTTGAGCAAGAGTGAGCAAGTATTGTAATTCTAGGTTATATTTGCTGCTCCTCTTTGTCGATGTAGGTTTTAGCTAAACCTCGTAAATTTTAGTGTTTAGTATCTCCCCCAATCCCTCTTTATTTGCGTTTGCTATTTCGGTTTGAAGTTCGGCATTTCGTAGGTGATCCTCATAACGGGCATCAAAGCAGGTATTTGTTGTGAAGATCCTAGCAACAAACATCGCCCTTAACTTGAGCAAACAATGAAATAAATGCTCCATGACCAGGTAATCTGTTGCCATTCCTTTCTAAGATTGGTATAAGGCAACACCCTCCCACATTATGTTTTATTGTGGTAAAGACAAACACCTTAGGATTGCCCTCATTTATGAGGAAATCTTAAGGCATCTGCATGAACGAGAAGGAGGGCTCTATGGCGAGGATGATCCCACAACGAAATGTATAAACCCCCATATCACACCGAGAACTTAAGAGTTTCATATCTATATTGTGGAAGATATCAAGCTCTTAAGTTAACAGTATGATCAAGTCTCATTCAAATACTAACCATATAGAAGCTAATAGATCGACAAAGACCCTCCCCAATGAAGGGCATTATTTCCTTCTTAGGTAATACCTCCAACTGGTGTAACGTGAATGGACTAGTCGCTAGTTTGGTGATTCTTGGCCTTATCTTCCCCATTGACAGCCGGTATTGCATCTTTTCTTCTGATACTGACACCCAGAATACTGCCAAGGAGAGTGCTTTGCCAACCCTCCATAAGTCTGGGCTAGTTATCCATGGCCGACACCGCCTAACGGACAAGGAAATGTTCTAATGGTTCATCTATTAGAAACGAGACAAGCCCATCTGTTGAGACTTCACATGTGAGTCTAATAATTAAAATTCCGCATTGAAGTTGTAAGAGAGAAGATATCATCTTATAAGTCTAGTGGGTTACTCCTCCTATTGCCAATTGATTTTAGGATGAAACCTCACTTGGGCTTATACGTGGACCTCGTATATTCCAACATTGAAGCCTAAAATCTTGGATTTCCTTCTCCATGACGAAGCGTAAGACGTCATCCAAGGACCTAACCCCAAGGGTTCCGTCAAGCCACTAGTGTTCTTCAAATCCACTCGTAATGGTGTCATCATGGTTATTAAAATCCCGATTCGAATCTTAGAATCTTACGATTCTACGATTTCATAATTGTCGACCAATCTGAATCATAAGTAGAATCTTACGATTCATTGATATTACATAAAATTAACGGATAAAATCTTAATACGATTTTACGATTCTACCGATCCGACCTTGATTTTACCCACTTATACAAATAAAATGTTAAAATGCGAAAAATTATTAGTTTGAAGTAAAATAAAGTTAATTAAGCATTATATACATTTAATAAATCTAAATTATGTTTAGTTTTATGTTTTAACCTTAATATAAAATTCGATTAGCAACATCTATCTTAAAAGCTCACATGATTATTGTAGCATACAATGACATATCTATGTTGTATTATGATATTTTTGTAATATTTGATTATATTTCTTGTATATGTCCATATAAGTAAAGGCCTTATCAATATTTTTTTGAATTATATAACTGATATTAATACAAAAATAATTACAATATACATTTAGTAGAATTTTACAATTCTCGATTCGATTCTACAATTTCGATTCTAAAAGCTCCTGCCGATTCTAAATAGAATCCCGATTTTAACAACGTTGGGTGTCATCCCTAACACAACTAACTATGTTGCTTGCTCTTCCACAACCATTCCACTCTCCAATATTGGATCTGTCGTAATTCATGTTGTTTTCTTGTTAGGTTGGGGGTCTTCGGACACAGCCTCCTTTTAGGGTAGCACTCTGAAGGGGTAATGCTGCATACATCTCGCCTCCTCAAATCCTGCTTTGGCGGGAGCCCTTGAGTCACTGGGTTTATTGTTGTTATTTGTAATTCATGTTTGTTACAGCTACATGTAGTTCCTCGTGAACATCTTTGTCTCTAGGACCCGTTTCCACCAATCTCTCTCCTCTGGTGACCACTTCCACTCAACTTCGATCATCTTTAGCGTTGATGCTGTCAAGAAACCAACTTCCTTAAAAGTTTAATCTAATAGGCGAATGCTCATAATCGGTTTTATACTCTAACATCTCCCCTTATGAAAATGCCCATTGGACTTGAAGCGTGGATATTGCATGGGCCCTTCTCATTACCTTGTGCTTAAATTATGTTAATATTAAAATTAGGGGCCGTTGAGATTTGAACTTGTGACCTCTTGATCATCAAAACTCTGATACTGTGTCAATGGACTATTTTTTTTTCCAAAACCTTAAGCTTATAGGTAAAGGTTTATGATTGATTTTGTACTTGACGGATGAAACAATAGTATTGCGCCTGGAATCCTCTTTGACTGCTAGCCTCTAGATCTTCTTTAATACCTTTTGGCAGTTAAAGACTTCCTCACTGGTTCAGACCCCCCTTTTTTGTTTTTGTTTTTCGATAATTAGCGATAGAACTTACAATACAAATTTGGTGCACTCATGGAAGCGAGGTTTGAATTAACACGCAAAGCATATAGTGCAAAAGATGAACAAAATAAAGTAAAATAAGAGTATCCAAAATACAACACCCTTAATCAAAACTAGACACCACTAGACGAGATAAGAAACACATTTGAAGCATTGGTCATACCTATATTCCAACTTCGAGCACCCAAAACGTTGCATTCTTAACTAGCAGCTGAAGCTTTTGAGATAATTTTTTGACGAGACGATGCCTTCTCTTGTTTGAGCTCCCATTCCCCCCCCCCCCCCCCTCATTTGCATCTAGTTCTCAAATGAACTTCATCGTGTCAATAGTTCAGACTCTTCTATTTTTCATATATATTAAATGTCCTAATACCCTTTTCTAACATGGATACTTTAAGACAGAAATAGTTGCACGAAGTGGGAGCGGGAGTGGATGCGAGAACGGCGGAGCGGGTGTTCATAGAAGTTTATAAAGTTGGGAGCATGAAAGGAGCTTTTATATTACCATATATTAGATGTACAAGAAAAAAATAATCAAATGTCATTAAGAAAAGCGATTCCAACATTTCCACACAATTCAATTATTTTTTCTTAAATGGAGCAATATAATTAGCTAATAGATCATCTAATAAATATCTTCTTATCAAAATAATTCTATGATTGTTTAAATAGTGTCTTCATCGAGTTCGATATGTGTTGAAAACGTGATCCTGACTTTTGAAACTCTATATCACCTTTCTAAATATAAAATGTTGGCATTTTAAGCGTTTACTGCATTTACGAGACACGATACAAAGTGAAGACAAACCATGTGGGTTATAGTTTCATGTGAGTCCACAACACTAGTGGGACTGTGATGGTCATATCTTAATCAGTAACTGAGAATAAGGTTGGTTTTATAAATATTGTCCCGATTTTACTTTTTTGTTTTTTCGTGTTGGGGGTCTTCGAAAACAGCTTTCCTTTAGAATTGTACCCTATAGAGATAAGGCTGCATAAATTTCACCCCCTATACCATGCCTTAGTGAGAGTCTTTTGGGTACTGGATTTGTTGTAACTGAGAATCAAGAATTATTTTTAGAGGAGGTCCACCATAGGGGTGTAAACAAATTGAATGTTTGATGACCTACTCGTGTTTTAAATCGATTATGCCTAGTTCATGTTCATTGTTGGGGGTCTATTGCTTATTGAGTTTAGTTTGAGCAGGTTTGTTAAGCTTAATGAGCTGAGTTTGAATGGCGGGTTGGCTCGTTTACGTTCGTAAACAGTTTGATAAGGGCTCATAAAGAACTTGATAAGAGCTTGTTAAAACTCGTTAAGAATTAGTTAAGAGCTCGTTAAAGGTTAGATAACAATTAATATTCACTCAAAAATAGTTCTCTAATGGCTCGAACTCGACTCAGTAACAAGATCGACTCGGTTATGGGCTCAATTTTGGTCAATGATGAGCTTGGCTCGACTCCATAATGTGCACAAATATTTAGCATAACGAGCCGAGCTAAGTAATGAACATAATAATATGTTATTGAATCGAGCTCAAACAAAGATTTGAAAGTTCAATAAGAGCTCGGCTCCAACTCGAGCTTGATAAGCCTTATCGAGCTTAAGTTTGAATAAGGGAGTGCTCGACTCAACTCATTTACACCCCTAATCCACTATAGTTGGAAATGAACAATAGGGATCTAGTCATGTTGTATTATATCAGTCAATTTTTTTTCTCATTGATGAGCAATAGCAACAACAACAAGCCTAGTGCCTTGAGGGATCCCGCATATGTAGGGTCGAGGAGAAGGGGGGGGGGGGGATGTTGGGGGTGTATGCAGCCTTACTCTTCAGGGTGCTACTTTAAAGGGAGGTGGTGTCCGAGGACCCTTAACTTGAAAAGTATAGAAACATAAAGCAAAAAGCAATAAAAGCATCAAAGCGTAATGGCATAAGAGCATGACAGCATATAAACAACTGCACTTAGCAAGCAAATGGAAAGCATAAACGATGCAGCGCGTAAAGTGGGATTTAGAAAAATGGGAAGTATTCAATAATCTTTCCTTTAATTTTATTAATAATCAATAAAATAAAAGAGGAAACATAAATTCAATTCTAATTCTCACACTTGAGAATAGAAAGAGCCAAATCACTCATAAAAATAATCTAGCAATTGAATAATTTTCTAAACCCTAGACTTCCTCTCCCTTATATATATAGAAGAACTAAAAACCCTAGAAATAATATAAAAGGTTTAAAAATAATATAAAAAATTTAAAAGATAAAATCATAAATGAATCTTGCCAATCTAGAACGCCTTTCCTAAACTATCATAACGTATCCCAGCCGCACGCAATCGCCCCAGCCATGCCGCCTACCCATCTCTTGCCATGTATTGCTATAGCCGAGCCGCCAACCAACCCTTTCCGCCATGTTATCCGCCAAAGGAGGCGCGGCTGCATCAATAAAGCATTAATAGACAATAAAACAACTCACAACCATATCAAGTAAATAAAACGGGCTAACATATAAGCCTAAGGGTACTAGTGTTAGCTAAATTAATGAAACATATTGTCTCATTAATGAGCATTGCACGAAAAATATTTTGATTACTAAAAATGTTTCTTCTAGAGTATTTAAAGAGTAATGTTATTGTTAGAACAAAATTATTATTATTAGAACAAAATTATAGTTTATAAAGTAATTTATGACTCTTATTGTTTATAAGTTGCATTATTGCACTGGCAATATGAATTTTTGTTTTGATAATAACAATTCCCTATTTAAAACTTACTTGAGTACTCCATTAGTCTCTCATGTTTTTAAGACGCGTTTGGTTCATTTATTTTAATTTATTTGTTTTAATATGTTCTTTTTTACAAAATAAAATGTTTGGATACAAGCTTAAAAAGAAATTTTCTATTATAATAAAAAAATAGCTTAATAATACAAATTAACTAATAATAGTAGGTACAAGATGATTATGATTATAGTTGATCATGGTGGTGGAGGGTAGTGATTGCAGCGACACATTAGGGTAAAAGGAATGGTGGTAGGTTTGGGTGCTTATAAAAAGTAAAATTAGGATATGATGATGAAGATTTAATGCTATCCCACATTGGTGGACAAGTAAAAAGGATACTAATTTATATACTTAAGGGGCTACTCCACTCATTGCCAATTGATTTTGGGATGAAACCTCCTTTGGTATGTAACATTTGGTATTAGAACCGTCAATCCTCAGATCAATTCCAAGGAGCTTGGTTTGGTATGGGACGGATCCTACTCCTGAGTCGTGCTTGGTTTGGCATGGGACGGGCTGTGCTGGACAAGTCACCTGTAACGGGCTTCAGTTTCAGAATGGGCTAAGGGCTACCTTGAGTAGAGTGAAGCCGTCCACGAGAGAAAAAGGGCTATCTATTCAAAGTGAAGCTACCTAGAGTGAAACCGTTGACGACGGCGGTTGAGGAGCGTGGTGGTTTGATGCAATCCAAAAAAGTGCAAAATGCTATCCCACAATGGCGGGCAAGTGAAAATGATACTAGTTTATATAACTAAAGGGCTACTCCACCCATTGCCAATTGATTTTGGGATGAAACCTACTTTGGTATGTAACAGTTGATGATTGTATATAGGTTTGGGGTTATAATTAGAGATCGTAATTCCAGAATTTCATAGTAGATTGAGGCACCCGTTGGGTCCCGTAGTTTTTCCCTTTAGTTGAGAGAGGGTTTCCATGCAAATACTAGTGTTGATTGTTTTGTTATTTCGTTGATCTTACGCTTCTGTTTGTGCTTGATTGTGAATTTTTCCAACAATTTTAAACAAAAGAAGAGATAAGAGATCAATTTGAACAAATTTAAAAATATTAGAGACCAACAGTGTAAATACCTCACCTATTTAGTATTGTTTTCGGTATAGAGTTTTTGGTTTTTGAGAACTTAAAATTTAGGTTTTGAAAACATTTTTTTGGTTTTGGTTTTTGTTTCCACTTTATTCTTATTTTGAGTGAACTCCAAAACAAAAAATAAAAAAAAGAAAAAGTTATTGTCAAAATCTAGTTTTAATTTTTTTAAATTAAAAAATGGTAAATAAAAAAGAATAAAGACTTGGCCCTTGAATAGGAGTATTTATTTCTTCTAAACTTTTTTTCATCTATTTCTGAGATCAGACTCCGATAAGAAGTGTAAAAGATACTGGGCGTGATGAATGTGCTTGTACAAAAGAAAATAATTTTCTTTATCTTTAGAATTACCTTTTACCTTGATAATTATTGCCGGAGCAATTATACTCCCCTCCTCCCAACCCGCCACCTCTTCTAGAGCGTGCAGGCGCGTGGTCGACCACCAGGGGCCGGAGCTCTGGCACCGGACTCGACTGGGTGCTGCTGTTAAGGTCGTACACCTTTTGAGGCTATTAGCTGACCGATTGAGGATCCGCCATTACAACCCTTCGGCCACCTTCAAAATCCCCTTCGCCGGACCTCCCTCACCACCACCGGCCTCCACCACCGTCACGCCCATACTCAATAGCCACTAGATTCGGCCGCCCACCATTGTCTCCCATCAACATTTTCGCAACCCAACCACCAGTCATCATCAAATCCACCACCGTCCACCTCCAACAACACCTCCTCCGCCCTTCGACCATCAATCTGCCTCCCGTCCACTAACCACATCAGCACCATTGCTTGAAATGCAGAGTACCAATGCACGGGTGTCCATCTTCGTTGCTGGCTTACCAGAAAGAATGACAAACTCATGGCTTAGGGCTGTTTTTCGTGATTTCAGGTCAATCTATGACACCTTTGTTCCTGTGAGGAAAAGGCTGAGATTTAGATGGTCTTATGGCTTTGTTCGATTCCATGTCTCGAATGAAGCTTCATGGGTAGTTACATCCATGAATGGAAGATGGGTGGTGGGTGTCAAGCTTAGAGTGCAATTGGCGAACCCAAACAGAAGAACAGTACCTCCACTCGCACGAAACCAACCACAGGAAAGGGTTGTCCAACAGGCTAGAAACGCAAATAGTACTCAGGAACGGGGGAACACACCACCTAATTCGGGTGGGGAAGATGTCATCACAACTACTCCGTGGAATGTGGTGTCAAATACCAATAGGAGTGTCGAAGCATGGCTTGAGTGGTTATTCGTTGCCCATTCGTCAGATGAGGTCAGTCTTGATGATATTATTTCTTTTATCACAGATAATGATCTCTACAGGCTAACTTTTAAAGGCTTAAGCAACACTGCCTTTATCTTGGTATGTGACTCTGTTGGCACTTTGGAATCCTACTTGGGTCCCCGTAAGAAGACTCTTCTACGGAAGTTCAGAGAGGTGTACAAATACTCTGGCGAGATCCTTGGATCCCTTAATAGAAGAATGTGGCTTGAGATTCATGGTCTGCCTGTCCAATGTTGGTCCAATGATTGTTTTGTGGAGATTGCCAAAGTATGGGGGAAATTCGTAAGGGTGGACTTGAGAACGTCTGCTATGAGGTGCGCTGACGCTGCCAGGATGCTGATTGACACCTGCGACACAACGTACATTCATCAGTTAATCCAGGTTCAGTTTAATGGGGGATCCCGATTAGTCTTCGTTAAAGAAGGCAATTCTGAATTGATCCCTGATTACTCTCCTAGAGTTGTTGCCCGTGCGGCCTCAACCAGATTGGCTAGGGAACAGGTATCCCTTTCGGCACAATCCCCTCTAGAAAGACAGTGTAGCGCTGTAGCTAGGCATACACCACGGGTTCGACCCGCTTTAGAGCAAAGTATCGATTTCTCGAGTGCTTGTGAGGAGCCTAGAACTCCTAACCCATGGTCTGGGAATGAAGGACTGGGTGTTACTTGGCAGCCGTTATGTCAGGTTTCCTTCCATCTCAAGGGTCAGATCATTGGTAGATGGGCATTGGAATGCTCTTACTCATACGACACATTGGAGCCGTGCCTTCGTTAGCCTTTGGCCCACCCTCCTCGTTTACTTCCTTGGGTTGAGGATGATGCTTCTCTTTCACATTCGTCTTTATAGTGTGGTGATCATATTCCAGTTTAGGAAATGCGTGGAAACCAACATCTCCCTCCTTTGCTCCAGCGGGTGGGGAGTGACATAGCTAGTTCATCTCAACCATATGCTCAGTTATTGCATCCTGGGAACGTAAACCAAGACCTCGCCAGTGAAGATGATTCTGGGTCCTTGGGGCCTATATTTCCTCCAGGCTTTGAGCAGGCCAGAGACTTGTATGGAGGGATCCAGTGGAGTTGGGATGAGAAAAGGAAAAGGAGTAATGACAAAAAGGGAGAGGAAAACGTTGAAGCACAAGGAAAAAGAGAATGAAAAGCGGGAGCTTCATGAATTTCTGAAAGATATGCCGCCTAGGAACAGTATGCCGAAGACGTCCAAGGCCTCAGGCAAGCGGACGAAGGGGAATGAGGCGAATTGGGGAAAATTGTCAAAGACAGCCGGGAAGAAGAAAAACCGGAATACAGGGAATTGGTACGACAAGATCTCGAAGTGGAGTATGATGGGATGATTATGCAAGCGGAGCGAGTAATAGAGATGGGGAAAATAGTCGATTTTAATTTTGATGGATTCGATCCACCTATGGTGGTAGACTTGCTTGCTAGATGAAGTGGATGGGTTTGTGGTTGAGGCTTCAGTCCTACTCCTATTTCTTGTGATGTTCGTCTAGTTTATCTCCAGTTGGGATCCATGTTTGAGCTTGTCTTGCGCATCTTGTCTGACCTATTCGTGGTGTTTGTTGTGTTATATTTTGGTGTTTTGCTTTTTGTGCCTATTTGTTCCCTGTTTGTTCTGTTCTCTTTTTGTTCCCACTTTCGTTTACGGGGTGGCGTAGGCCTCATCTTTTCGAGTTGCATGTTTGTACTTCGACTATGCCGATAATTATCAAAAAAAAAAAATGAGTTGTATTGAATAATAACTATAAATTTTTACAAAGTTGCTCCAATATTAACAACTTTTACCTTGATAATAATATTACTAATATTATTTTTTCCTATATATAAAGGAAAATACTTCCCTTTTTCTTGTATAAAGAAAAGGCCTTTATCGGTAGACATTTAGGTGTCTTGAGGTTTGTTGTCATTTTTTTTTTAGCTTGTATGGGCTTCCTCGAGCTTACTTCGGTAGGTATGTCAGTTTTGTATTGACAGTTGTTTATCTGATTATCGAAAAAAGGAGAGGCTTTCCCTTATAATTATTTTTAACAGTCATTCATAAAAACATGCAATAATAATGAAATGGACGAGAACTCCATTCAAATAAATGAAGCCCGTGGGTACAAATATTCTTACATTTCAATGTATATAATGTGGGTACTTTAAAGTTTATAATTTTATCAATTAATTTCCATAACGGTATGATATAATATTTAAGTTAAAAAATTACATGCATTTAATAATATTTTAGTCTAAAAATTAAATGTATTCAATAAAATAGTTCGAATGACAGCATAAGAGGGTAAAATTTGTCGTTACTTCTTGGTAAGCCTACCATCTCTTCTCTACTACCCTAATCTCACACACCAACCACAATATGATGACACTTCCAATGAAGAGGGATCGTATGAGATAACTATTTACACCCTTATACATCACTTATTTTATTAAATATATTTAACTTTTGAACTAAAAATTTGTGGATCAGAAAGTTATTATATAAAATTTCAGGATACTGATATATAACTTAGGGTTATTAATACCAAATGATCCTATACTTTGCTAGTTGTGTCAGTATAGTCCTCATACTTTTAAAATGTCTCAATTTAGTCCATATACAATTCATGTTGTTTCAATTTGGGCCATAAAGTAAAATGTGTGTTAAGTTTTTAATAAAATTTTTAACGATTCGGCCATAAATTGGGTTAACTTGAATCACGATTGGATTTGTAGTGGGTGACTTGCTTCTAACGTGATTGTTTTGTTAAAAATTATGTCAATAATTTAACTTAAATTTGACCAAATGAATAAATTGATATAATTTAAATTGGTGTGAGGACTAAAATGTCACAATTAAAAGTATAAAGACTAAATTAATATAAGAAAAATTATTACTTAGGTACCCTAAAGTTTGATCGTTTATCATATAGCTAACTTGACATTTTAAAATATACAATGAGTTACCTTGAATTTTAAAATCTTTTTCACTTAGATACTCTGAAGTTTTAAATTTTTATCAATCAAGTACCCTTCTTCCAAAATTCAACAAATTTTCATTGAAAAATGTTAAAGTAAAATACGATTCTAACAATACATAAGTATATCTATTAGAATTTGATAATTTTTTTAACCAAGAAGTGATAATATAACACATGTTTTGACACTAAATGCCAATTTATGTGAACGTTTTAATTATAAGTTGTTAAATTTTTGTTGAAGGTATTGAAATGACTTGTATATATTATTATAATTATGTAGTATATTAGCATATTTTTTTATAAAATTGGTCCAATTCTCAAAAGAGCTCATCAAATTCCGACATATGATACTTAAGTGATAAAATTTTCAAACCTTAAGGTACTTCATTGTATATATTGAAATGTCAGCGAACCCATGTGATAAATGACCAAATCTCAGGGTACTTAAGTGATAATTTTACTTAATACAATAGAAAAGTACAGAGACTTTTGTTGTAAATAACTTTATAATTTACTATAGCATGCTGTTTATGTACATACACTATTGCATTATTATAATTATATTAAAAGACGCATTTCTTTGACTAATTTAGCAATATGGCACCATTATAAAAAAAAAAAAAAAAGAATCTATATTAGCAAAAAAATTTAGTGAAATGTCACACTTTACTGTACAATTTTTGAACACACCATTTGAAATGACGTGCATACACTGCATGCCATTATGAACGCAATGCACGCCATTTGAAAAGTTATGGACATTTATCAAACTTGCATAAAGCGCCAATTGAAATGGAGTGCATAATTATGCACTCCATTTCAAATTTTTGGCTTATGCACTTTATTTCAAATGGCTTGCATGCTTTATGCACTCATAATTTTTTTTTTTTTTCAAATTGTGACAGTTTGATAAATTAGTCCCAATTGAAATGGGATGTAAGTTTTGCACGCCACTTGAATTTGAAATGGCGTGCATACATTGCACGCCGTTTGAAATAGCATGCGTGCAGTGTATGTATGTCATTTCAAATGGCGTTTGTAAGAATTGTATAGTAAAGTGTGCCATTTCGCTAAATTTTTTTTACTGACATGCCAGATTTCTATTTTTTTTTTACATAGTGTCATATTGCTAAATTAGTTCATTTCTTTCACGTGGCTTCACTATTTTTTTGAACAATTTTCAAACGGGTTTGTTACTGGCTGTTTTGTACCTTTTGCTATAAAAGCAAGCAAGCACCATACCCAGTGCCCGCCTAAGCAGGGTCAAGGGGCGTGTACTTAGCCTTCTCCTTTCAGGGTATTACTCTTGAAGAGAGGCTATTTCCGAGTGCTCCCAACCTGAGAGTGAGGACTTCCCAGGAGGTCACCCATCCTGCTACTGCTCTCGTTCAAGCACGCTAAACTTCGGAGATCTAACGGGATCCGGTGATGGAGTATTAGTACCCTCTTTGGTTGTTGTACCTTCTGCTATAGTTAATGCTGATTTTGGCTTTGCCATTCTTATATTTAATGCTCACTTTATCTTTATTATTAGAAAAATTATTACTTAGATATCATGAAGTTTGTGTTAAGAGTATAATGTATAGTGGGTTATGACTGTATATTGGTCTAGTTGTATATTAAGTCCAATGGGCCTTCCTTATAAGCCTCGTAAATAGAAGTTTATAAATATACAAGAGGGTTCCTACTCTAGGGGTACAAAACACTATCATATTAATACTATTACATGCTATTAGAGCTAACTCTAGCTCTCTCGTAAAATTAGGCAAACCCTAGCCTCTCTTTTTTTCCCCCTCACAAAAAAAACCTAGCACCGAAACCCTAGCCGACCTTCTCGCCTCAACCAACACCGTTGCACCCTCTCCGATTCTCATGAGTGATGTCAACTCTTCCACCACCGCTACCAGTGCTGCCGCCCAGCCCCTCGCCACCGGTGGTGCCACTCTTCCCACCTTTCAGTGTCTCGAATATCTGACATCACATATCATCCACACTAGATCTCAATCATCGTCCACATATCTAGTATGGCGACAATCTTTTCTCTCTGCTTGTCGAGGTTATACTGTAGTTGGTCACCTTGATGGCTCTTCCTCTCAACCGGATGCTTCGGATCCGACCTACCGCTGTTGGAGACAAATTGACAATCTCCTCATCTCCTGGATTCTTGGTACTATCTCTCTCGACCTTGCTAGTGCTGTGCGTTGTAATGATGATGATTTAATTGGTGCATTGCTATGGGGTTCTATCACCCGATTTTTACCGGTTTCACACAATCTTGTCAGTTGTAATTCAAATGTGAATTAACCAACATTAAGAAAGGAAACTTCTCCATGTTAGCATATCTCACCAAAATGTATTATTATGCTGGTCTAAAGAGAGAGACGCTCTCATTTTCTCTCTCTTCTCAACAGGGCATTAATGGCCCTCAAAAAAAAGAAAAAAAAAATGGAAAAAGCAAGCCATCTCCTTCCCAAGGAAGAAATCAACGACCCCCTCTAATGGCGTCTCACCTCTTTGCTTCCGTTTGGCCACAACCTCGCTCCCCTATGCTTTTATTCATTGTATGCTTCCTCTTTCCACCCTTACCAAGTCCTAGCTGCTCAAAAATGCCAATCTCAGAAAATCTCCCAACACATCTGGAGAAATAGAACATAAAATGGCCCAATCAGGGAAAAAGGGAAGAGGAGATGAAAGTTCTCTCCCCAATCGGCTTTGCATGTGGGAATCTGGGGGAGGAAAGGCTAGATCTGCTGCCTACCCTCTAGATCAAAGGAAGAGGATGCCAAAAGCCCCTCTATGGACCTGTAGTGGCGGCAAGGTGCTGAAACTCCAGTTGCATGAGGACAGAGTTGTTTGGAGCTTCCTAAGCTTCTTAAGGAAGAAGGTCAGGGTGAAGGTAGGTTCTATGGCGTCCAGACGAAAGAGACGCGGTTGCATGTACGAGCTTCAGCTCTTAGGTATTTCTTTCCCCACTTTCTCTGTTTTATTTTCCTTCAAACGAGCTTCGGGCTCATGGTTTTGCCTGTGGGTAATGGCTTATTAGCCTAGTGCTATATTGGTGGTTTTGTATCCTTTTTGTGTGATTATGAAGTTTCTTGTCTGGAATATTCGTGGTTTGGCCTGTGGGCTAGCCCAGCAAGAGCTGGAAGGCCTTATCAGAAAGTTTAAGTCAGACCTAATGGCTATCCTTGAAACGTTAACGAATGAGCAAATGGTTAGGAAAGTACTACCCAGACTGGGATTTGACCAAAGCCAGTATTCCCCAGCGGTTAATCATGTTGGGGGATTATGGCTAGCATGGCACTCTTCAAGGTGCCAGGTGGATATTGTGACCCATGACCATAGGGTAGCCCACACAGTAGTCACGGATTTGGAAGTTGGGAATAATGGCGTTGTTTCTTTTGTCTATGCCCCAGCAAAAGAAAACGAAAAAGATGGTTTTTGGAACACTCTCGTTAACCAGGCTCCCCACCATGATGTCCCATGGTGTGTGATTGGTGACTTCAATGAATTGATGAGCCCGGCAGATAAAGCAGGTGGCTCACCACCGCCTGCTCGACAGTATACCAGACTTAACGAGTTTTGTACAGGTCTTGATCTTGTAGAACTTCCGTGGATAGGTAAGAAATTTACATGGGCCAGGTCTGTTAATGACACCCTTATCTAGGAGAAGCTGGACTGGGCTGTGGTTAATGCAGCCTGGTCCAGACTCTTCCTTCGGTCTTTCATTTATAATGGTTTTGGTCCAGTTTCGGACCACACCCCGATCTTCCTGTGCACGAAGGAATCTGGGCTGTCCAAAGCAGCCCCATTACGGTTTCAGGCAGGTTGGGCGAATTTTAAAACTACAGGGTCCTTAATCAAGCATGCCTGGGCCACCAAGCATAGGGGGTCCAGAATGTTTGAAGTTACTCAGAGACTTAAGAATATTAAGAGAAATCTAAAAGAGTCCAAAGAACTTTCTCTTGGGTATCTGAAAACCAAGGTTGAAAAGAACGAGTCCAAGATTTGTGACATTATGGATTTGTTGGAGGGGTGTCCTAACAACCCCTAACTAAACTAGAAACTTAAACGCATGATCTTGCAACGGGAGAAACTCCTGCTCTTTAATCATAAGTATTGGGCGAAATATTGGAGGAAGGAATGGCTCACTAAAGGTGATAGAAATTCGTGCTTCTTCCACGCCACTGTTCTTGCTAAGAGAAGGCGAAGAGGGATTATGGAATTAAAGAACGATATTGGCATGTCCATCATGGATAAAGTTGAGATAGCAGATACCTTCATTAGGCAGTTTAAGGCAAGGTTTAGATCCAATGGATCCAAACCGTATTTTCCCTCTATTTCTGTGGTGGGGAATAAGATCTCAGAGGAGGATAACAACCTCCTTATCTCTGAGGTCACTAATGAAGAAATCAGGAGTGCACTCTTTGAAATGAACCCTGATAAGACGCCGGGCCCGGATGGGTTTACGGCCTTCTTTTATCAGAACTACTGGAATGTTATTGGAAAAGATATCTACCAGGCCATCAGATCTACCCTTAGGGGAGGCTCTCTCCTTCGGGAAGTTAACCACACCTTTATTACTCTCATTCCTAAAGTTGATGCACCCCAAACGGTGAATCACTTTAGGCCCATAAGCCTATGTAATGTCTTGTATAAGATCATTGCTAAAATTCTTGCGAACAGGTTAAAACCGATCCTATTGAAAGTAGTGAGCCAATGGCAAGCCGCTTTTGTTCCGGGGAGGGCAATCCAGGATAATATCCTGATTGCTCATGAGGTGATGGCAAGTTTCAAGAAGAAGCAGGGAAGATCAGGTTGGGCAACGGCAAAACTGGACATGAAAAAGGCGTACGATAAGGTCAAGTGGGCCTTTTTGGAAAAAAAAACTCTTTCTCAATTGGGGTTCCATGAGAAATGGGTGGGATGGGTGATGGAGTGTGTAACCTCCACATCCTTCTCTGTCCTCATTGACGATAAGCCAATGGGATGGTTTACCCCGTTGAGGGGTCTTAGATAGGGGGAACCTTTATTCCCATATTTGTTCATTCTTTGCATAGAGGTTTTGGCAGCAAACCTGCAGGAGCTGAGTAAAGATAAGAAGTCAGGAATAGGAATCCGAATAGCGAAAGGATGCGAGCCGATCCCTTGTCTTTTCTTTGCAGATGACTGTCTGTTGTTCTGCGAAGCTAAGATCGAGGCCGTTCAAAGACTCCAAAAAGTGGTGGATAATTTTTGTGAGGACTCCGGGTTGAAAGTCAACAGGATGAAATCCTTGGTTATCGTTTCTAATAATATGGATAGAGGCCATAAACAAAGGATAGGGGATATTCTTTAAATCCTTGTCAGTAATGCACTGGGAAGATATTTGGGGTGTGACTTTGGCACATGCCGCTTTCTTTCTCAGGTGGCTGGGGATCTTGTTACGAGGATGGGCACGAGGGTGTCTCGTTGGAAGGCGGGTAACCTTTCTAAAGCTGGAAGGGCTACCCTCATACAATCTGCAGTGGAATCAATACCGAGTCATATTATGCAATGCTTTAAGCTTCCGAATTTAGTCTGCAAGCAGGGAGATAGAATTAGTCATCAGTTCTTTTGGAACAAAGACGGCAAGAAGGGGCTGAATATCGCGTCATGGAACAACATCTGTAAACCCAAAGGGGCGGGAGGTTTAGGTCTTAGAAAGATGGAGGCAGTCAACTAGGCTTTTCTCTATAAGCTTGGTTGGAGAATCCTAACAGATGAGGACAACTTGTGGGTAAGATGTGTGAAGAGTAAATACCTTAAGGGTATGTCCCTCTTCGACTACGGGAGGAAGAGTTCTGACTCCCCGGCTTGGAAGAGCATTCTCGACTCAAAACACATCTTAAGAAAAGGGCTGAAATGGAGAATCGGGGACGGGAACAAGGTCAGCTTTTGGTACGACTGGTGGGTTTCATTTGGGCCTTTAATCGAGGATTCGAAGGGGAGCGAGGTGGGGTCGATTTATCCCTGAGAGTGGGTGATTTCACTGATAACGGGGAATGGAACAGAGAGAAACTTGAAAGAAGCGTTCCCCCTGAGTGTCTAAATGACATCCTGGCAGTCCCCATTCCTAAGTCTAGGATGGAGGACCGTCTTTGTTAAGGATTCTCAAGCACGGGATCATTCAGCGTGAAATCAGCCACGTGGATGGCTCATAATATGAACTGGGATGATAGGAGTGGGTGGGAGTTTAAGTGGATATGGGACCTGAACATCCAGTCGAAGATCAAGATTTTTCTGTGGCAAGTGCTTAATGACTACCTGGCCACGGGATCCCAAATGGCCATGAGAATTCCAGGCTGGGATTCCCACTGTGCTTGGTGTGGGGAGGGAGGAGAAGACATATCTCATATGCTCCTCAATTGCCCTCATGCTAAAGCAGTGTGGGAGCGGGCCAAGATTACCCAATGGGTAAACCAACAGTCCTCCCATGCCAGGATTGCGGAGGAAATGAGAACAAGGAAGGGGAATCGTGAATTGGAAAGATTTGTGGCCCTCTGCTGGCACATCTGGAAGGATAGAAATGCGGCTGTATTCAGGAGAGAGAGGGCCAACCCACAGCAGACCGTCAGCAAAGCCCGTGCCATGGTGCTGGAATGGGAGTGCAGGAATATGATGGACGAAAGTTCTATAACCAAGAGAACCACCACAATCAATAGAAGGGGCATCACTTGGGTTTCCTGGTCGCCCCCGGATCACGAGTGGGTGAAAGTGAACTTCGATGGGTCAAAACGAGGAATTGAGGAGAAAGCAGGCTATGTAATCCGTGACTAGGAGGGGAGTATTCTATCATCGGGTACTAGAAGAATGGGAAATGCGTCCATTCTCGATGCTGAAGCTGTTGCTGCTTGGGATGGCTTGCGGGACGCAATCTCCAAAGGGGCGCAGAAAGTCATCCTTGAAGGAGATAACCAAGTTGTGATTCGAACCCTCCAGGGCCGGTATGAATGTCCTAGTGAAATTTGTGCTATTGTGGATGACATAAGGAAGACATGCTCTAGGGTTATTCAAGTGAATTTCTCTCATGTTTTCAGAGAAGCAAACAGAGCAGCTGATTTTATGGCAAACGAGGGTTATAAAAGAGTGGGGTATGATCCTGGTATTTTGGAGCTCCCCTCTACTCTTTGCCGTATTGCCCTTTTTGATGCTTCAGGTCGTCCCTTGCTTTGAGGGAGACGCTGAAGCTGGTCCCCAGTCTTTACCATAATCAAAAAAAAAAAAAAAAAATATCTCACCAAAATAAAATCTCTGGCTGATAATCTTAAATCCGTAAATGCTTCTATTTCTGATGTTGATATGGTTTTAGCCGCTGTGGATGGTCTTTCTGATGATAAGGATTTCAGTGTTGTGTATACCTCTATTACATCTCGCGCCCCTTTTTCATCCTTTATTGAGGCTCGATTTATGTTGATGAATGAAGAATCTTGCCTTAAGAATGCCAATGCAGGTACTCCCACCATTCTCCTAGCTGCCGGTACTCCTGAAGTAAAACCGGTACCATAGCAGGCCATGGCTGCCGTGGCACCTCAACCACAGTAGCAACCGAGCAGCCGACTGCTTTTTCTGCTCAACACATGCAGCCAGGTTATAGAAATCAATATGGTAATAGTCGAGGTAATGGCCGAGGCCGTGGAGGTCGAGGTAATGGTCGAGGCCATGGAAGAGACGGTCGTGGTTATGGGAATCAATGGCTGCCAAATATGTGGGGACTAAACTACAGTGGGATGCCGTGGAACATGCCTCAGTTTTACATGCCATATTGGCCTCCTCAATTTGGCTCTGCTCCTCAGGGTGGTAACATTTCTTCTAATCCATAATTTCATCCTGCAAATAATGTTTATACTATTGGTTATGGTTTTTACCCAGATTTTGATGCGAGTCAATTCTCCCCACAAATATTATTCCACTCCTACTCTTGACCCTATGGATAGCAGGGCCTCTTCCCACATGACAAACAATCCAGGTATTCTAACATCCTTGTCTCCATACACGGGTCTAAACAAAATTTTGGTGGGTAATGGTGCATCTCTCTCTATCACTGGTATTGGGTCTTGTTTTATATCTACCCCAATTGGTCGTTTTGTGTTAAATAAATTTCTATTTATTCGTGGTCTATCCAAAAATTTACTTTTTGTTCTCCAATTTTGTTCATATAATAATTATCTTCTTTAATTTGACTGCTTTGGTTTTTCTGTCAAGGATCTTAAATCGAAGTCAACCATCATTCGCTGTGTCAGTCCAGGGCCTCTCTTTACAGTACTGGGATTACCTTCCATCAACACGTCCCTCTATCTGGCATCGTCCCTTGGGCCATTCAGGAGAGCCACTTTTACCCACTTTAGTCAAGCAAAAGTTTATTTCTTGTTCAAGTCCTTTTGAGTTGAGTATGTGTCATGCTTTCCAACTAGGCAAGCACAGTCGTTTACCCTTTCAAAACTCTGTTTCCAGTACTACGCATCCTTTTGATATTGTTCACTTTGATGTATGGACATCATTTGTTTTTATTTTAAGTGATTTTAAATATTATTTGTTAATTTTGGATGATTATTCTCATTTATGTGGATTTATCCTATGCGTACCAAATCTAAGGTGTTCGATTTGTGTGTTCAATTTCGTAATCTTATATTAAATCAATTAGGCGTGGAAATTAAGCAGTTCCAATGTGAAAATGGGACTAAATATATTATTCGTGATTTTAATGGACTTTTTATGCAATGGGGTATTCTTAGTCGAGTTTTCTGTCCTCATACTTCCCAACAGAATGGGAAAGCTGAGCGTATGCATAGGACCATTGGTAATATGATGCGGTCTCTTCTCTTTCAAGCTTGCATGCCTTTTAAAGTATTGGGTCAAGCTGTTTCTGTAGCTACTCACATTATAAATTTATTATCCTCTACTTCAATCAAAAAAAGATCCCATATCAACGTTTATATAAAAAGAAGGTTAATTATGATCATTTTCGTATTTTTGGGAGTGCCGGTATCCCAACTTAAGTGCTACTGCTCCACATAAACTTGCCCCACGCTCTGCTTTGTGTGTTTTCCTGGGATATCCACCGACTCATAAGGGTTACAAATGCTTATATCTCTCCACTAACAAAATTATTATTTCAAGGCATGTTATGTTTGATGAAACAGATTTTCCCTTTACACGGTTGGGTGCCTTTTCTCAAGCTACTATGAATCGTCTTCATCAAGTTTTCTCACCCTCGCCTGCATCTTCCCCTTTTGTTGCTAGCTTCATGGCGCCACCCACGGCTCCTCTTCTACCCGCAGCACCCCTAGCTGAGGGTACCCCGCCTAAGCCGCCGCGGCTTTCCTCGTAGCCAGCTGAGCTGTCGGCCATGACCGACAGCCCTGTGCCCGCTCCATCGGTCTCTCTTTATCCCATGGTCACTCGTTTAAAATCCGGTATTGTGAAACACCTCCTTAAGCCTTCTATGCTTGCTCATAATATGTTGCCCGAGACACCTTTTTCCTATAAGCAGGCTCTCACAAATGATAATTAGAAAAGTCCTATGCTTGATGAATATAATGCTCTTATTCGCAATAAAACGTGGGAACGTGTTCCTCCACCAGCTCATGGTAATATTGTTGGTTCTAAGTGGGTTTATTGCATTAAGCACACTCCTATTGGTCAGGTTGAACGTTATAAAGCTAGGTTGGTTGCTCAAGGATACACATAGAGATATGAAATTGACTATGGTGAAACATTCAGTCCAGTTGTTAAGCCAGCTATAGTTTGCACGGTATTGACCCTTGCCACTTCTCGCAAGTGGCCTATTCATCAGCTTGATGTTAAGAATGCCTTTCTGAATGGCACTTTTAATGAAAAAATTTATATTAAGCAACCTCCAGGTTTATCAGCTCTCAATTTCCTTATCATGTCTATAAGTTGAACAAGTCTCTTTATGGTCTTAAGCAAGCACCCTGGGCATGGTACACCCACTTTGCTACCTTTCTCCATAAGCTTGGTTTCATAAGTTGCAAATCTGATTCGTCATTATTCGTCTTACATCGTGACAATGACATGGCTATACTATTAGTCTATGTTGATGATATAGTTCTAACTGCTTCTTATTCTATGCTTCTTCAAGCTTTGCTTCATTCTCTTCATTTTGAGTTTGATATGACAGATCTGGGACACCTTAATTATTTCCTTGGATTTCAGTTTCTCATTCCTTTGGAGGACTTTTTCTATCTCAATCCAAGTACGCCAATGATCTGCTTGATAAAGCTGATATGCTCTCTTGCAAGCCCATGGCCACACCCATAGATTCCAAGTTTAAGCTTTAAGTTGATGACGGCAAGCTTATGACCGATCCTGCCCTGTATTGATCTATTGTTGGTGCCCTTTAGTATCTTACTTTCACTCGCCACGATATTTCCTATGCAGCGCAACAAGTATGTTTGTTTATGCATGCTCCGTGTTTACCTCACTGGACGGTTATTAAACGCATTCTCAGGTACATTAAAGGCACGATTGATCATGAGTTGACTATTTTTCCTTCTCGTGTAGACCAGCTCGTGGCATATTCTGATGCATATTGGGATGGATGTCCCGATACTCGTCGTTCTACATTTGGTTTTTGTGTTTTTCTAGTCATCGCTTAGTCTTCTAGATGCCAGCCTACAGTCTCCCGGTCCAGTGCTGAGGCCGAATATTGAGCAATTGCTAACGCCGTTTTCAAGTGCTGCTGGCTTCGATCTCTTCTTGGTGAGCTTGATCTTCTTCTTCCACGAGCTGCCTTGGTTTACTGTTATAATATCTCAGCCATATACTTGTCCATTAATCCTGTGCCTCATGTTCGCACCAAGCATGTTGAGATCCGTATTCATTTTGTTCGTGAAAGGGTTCAACTAGGTCTTATTCGAGCTCTTCACCTTCCCTCGTCTCAATAAATTGCAGATATCTTTACCAAGAATCTTCCGCGGCATCTCTTTCTACTTTTTAGAAGCAACTTTCACATTTGTTTATCTCTTGGTTCGGTTGAGGGGGGATGTTAGAGTATAATGTATATAGTGGGTTATGATTGTATATTGGTCTGGTTGTATAATGAGCCCATTGGGCCTTCCTTGTAAGCCTTATAAACATAAGTCTATAAATATACGAGTGGGCTCCTACTCTAGGAGTACAAAACACTTTCACATTAATACTTTTATAGTTTGATTATTTATAATTTAAATACTTTAATGGTTCAATATATAAAATATGGTACTTTAACAGTTTAAATATTTTATCACTTAGATACTCTAAAGTTATAAAATATTATAAATCAGATACTTTTTTGTCAAAATTTGACAGATTTTCATTTAAAATGCTAAAATAAAATGTGATTCTAACACTATATTGATATGAATATTTTCATTAGAATTTGATAATTTTTGGCCAAAAAATGCTAACATGACACATAATTTTGGCAATATTTAGGTAGTTTATATTTATGTTTGGTGAATTTTTCATCCTAATTTGCTGAACTTTGGCTAAAATATTGGTCTGACTTAAATATATTATCATAATTATATATGATATTAATATTTTACGTATAAAATTGGTCAGATTTTTATAAAAATTCATAAAAATATTTGACATTTAAAGTGCTTCATTATATATATTGAAATATCAGGTTACCCAGATAATAAAGGATCAAACCATAAGGTATTTAAGTGATAATTTCTCCTCTTCTTCTTATTATTATTATTTTATGTCAGACAAGTTATATTGTAGTATCGTTAGATGTAATGATTTATTTTCTTAGTCAATAAAATTTTTGAAATTTTCTTGCTTCACTGTGAATAAATGAATATGAATATTTTTTTTTTTGGGGTATGTGATATTACATATTCCTAGACCCTGTGCGAGCGGGAGCCCTTCAGGCACTGGGTTTGTTGTTGCTGTATGTGATATTATATATGGTATCGACTATAAGACACATTCTGATACATTAAGAAGTAGAAACTTAAAAGTTATTGTAAGACATATTTTGATACATTACGAAGCAGAAACTTAAAAGCTATCAATTGAGATTGAAATGACGAAAACTTGCAGACTCGTAAGATTGAAAGGCACACCTGAAAATTAAAGCGCAAGTGAAAAATGATATTTTTAAGGCCAATAAACAAGATTTGAGGCTCCAACTTACCAGTTCCATGTACATAAGGAACCTCAGATTACGAATTGATACGTGTACTATAATTTACCCTTATTATTTTTTCTCACCATCGTTACCATCAGCATCACCATAGCGATGCCCCCAATTATATAGTCTAGTGCCACCACCCATCATCATAAGCACTGCCGCTCATGACCATGGGTCTCCACAACCATGGTCCGGCCCTACCATCACCACCCACACGCTTGACTTGCTATCGGCTGCACTTGACTCCATTATAATCCACCACAGATTATGGGCCACCACTAGGAATGTAAATTAGTTGAGTCGAATTGAACACTTCATTATTTGAAAATTAAGCTCAATAAGCTGTATCGAGCTAATGTTTGAGCTGAGCTCTTATTGAGCTTTAGAACCTTTATTTGATCTCGGTTTTATAAGATTTTAGTGTGTTCGATACTCGGTTTAGCTCGTTAGTCTAATCGAGTTAATGGAACTCATTATTGAACTGAATTGAGCTCATAATTGAGGCGAGTAATTAAGCTTGCTACCAAGTTGAGAATTTAAGTCCTTATCTAGCCATTATCGACAAGTTTTGAGCTAATACTGATTGTTAACGACCCCTTATCGAATTGATCACGAACGTCAACGAGCCAAGCACCCCTTATTTGAGCTTAGTTCACTAAGCATATCAAGTTTGCTCGACCATGATTCAATAATTTATCGAGCTCCCACAATTAACAATAATGAGCTGTAGTCGATTTTAAATACGAGTAGTTTATAGATCTTTGATTCCTTTACACCCCTACCCACCACTAAACACAATGTTATAAAAAGACTTAAATCTGAATGAGAAGTAACAGAACACTGAGATATGGTTTTGTTAGCTATAGAACCGTTAGGGAGGCGCAAGCCGCAGCCAGAGAAGCAAATGGATGCTGGGTTAATGAGTACAAGTTGTGGGTTCAAATTGCAAGATTCAACAAGGGAGAAAATAAAGAATATAGAGAAGGAGGAATGACTAACAGAGAAGAGCATAACTTTGCACAACAAAATCATAATGACCAAAGATCACATGCTCAGGTATTGACAAGTGAAAGGCAATCTGTGAGACCGGAAAAGGAAGAATCCAGGGAGAGGGAAGGCCAAAATGGCAACAAGGAAGGGGAGCATTGTACTGAATATAGGTCAAGCGAAGAACATAAAGTTATATATGGTATTTTGCATGACTACAGAAAGGAAAAGCTGAATAAAAGCATTATAGTAGAAGCTCAGGATGATATAAAGACAGAGGAAATACAAGAGAAGTTGCAGAACAATGGAGTACAAGAAACACATGTACAACATATGGGCGGCACTGAGTATGTCATTTCATTTCAGTCAATGGAAGAGAGAGATTTGTTGGTTAGAAACAACCCGGAATGGCTGAGGGATCTGTTCATCAAGGTGAAAAAATGGTCTGAATTTGATACATCTAGGAAAAGGAAGTTATGGTTATCCTACTATGGTGTACCACTCCATGCGTGGAGTGTCCATAATTTCACTGAGATAGGGATGTTCTGGGGTAGAGTTGTAGCGGTGGATAGCACTTGTAAGGCGGAAGGATCCCTGGAAGTGGGTAGGATTCTTGTAGAAACCGATGAACCATCTTTCATTGATGAGACCGTAAAGTACATTGTAGGACAGGGCAGACATATAATACAAGTGATTGAAGGAGGGTCGATACAATCCGAGAAAGTGGTTGATTGGGTAAGAGAGAAGAGGAAACAAGAAGAAAGTAAAGAAGATCAGGAGGTTGGGAAACAACAGGGCAGGAGAACAGAGAGCGAGGTAATTGCTGATACACAACAAACGCCCATGCCGGTGAGGATGAATAACCAGAGAGATGAAAGTGGAAATGATGAAGACGTAGAGATGGATAGGGAAACAGTTCACAGAAACAAGCAAGCTGAAGGAACAACAGTAGGAAAGGAACAAAGGGAAACTGAAAAGATGGATGTTTCACATATAAAGGAAGAAGGGACAGGCATTGGAATAGCAGTCACACCACAAAAGGAATCACCATGGCTATATGAGAGGCATAGAGTGGGAAGTGCTTGTCAATACACAGGTCAGGCAAATAGCTTCCACATTCAAGATCAAACCACAGAGCTCGATGAGTCTGATGATGAGTTCCCTCCTGGATCTGTCAATTTGTATGACGTTAACATGGTAGCAGAAACTCCAACTGACAAAGTTGAATCAAGTCACCAACAACACAGAAACACGGATAAGGAAAGCTGCAGCAGGGGAGAAGAATTTACTGAATCTGAAGAAAGCACACCGGACAACTCGCAAAGAAACAGTTCTATAAGGAAGCAAGCGAGGAAGATTTGGAAAGCAGGGAACGAGTTAGGACTTCACTGGAATGATTGTGGTGTGAATGATATTGAGGAGCATTAAGAAAAGCAAAGGGACTCAAGAGAGTAGAGGAGGCGGAAACAAGTGGATACCAAAGGGAAAAGGAAATGAGGAGGGCTTAGAAGACTACAGAACAATAAGGATACTTATATGGAATGAGTATGAGTTGGGAGTATGGATTAAATACAATGACAAAGAAGAGAAGATCTAATGAGTAAGGAATGTATTGAAGCTTTGAATGACCCTTTCTTTTAATGGAGCATGAACAAGGTATTGAAGTGGGTGAAAGACTTGGATTATCAAAGGTTATAAGGAATTTGTAGGAATTCAGAATATGAGATGTAGGAGATTGGATGGTAGGTTAAATGGGAGGGATTTTTATGAAGCTGTTTAGGTAGGAGGAACGAAGATAACTACGCCCAGTGGTTAAGAAATCCCCTTACAAATTGAATCTTCACAAGAGAGTACTATGATGGGCAGTTTCAACCATCAGTGTATCGAAGCTAAGATCTTGCTGACTCTCTAGAAAAGAACGCAGCATCAATTCAGCATTGGTTAGAATCATGGACGTTATAGATTGTACTGCGCAAAGAAAGAATCCTGTGATTTTGTTGTCTTTTGATGTCTTGTGATGTCATATGATAAATTCTGATTAATGAAATTCCAATTATCAAAAAAAAAAGAAAAGTTCAAAACAGATAAATCAAATTTACCCTAGCCAATTGATCACCTTACGAACCAACAAAAAGATGGTCATAACATTTTCTACTTGACTTGCACTCACAAAATTTAGGAAGACTACCCCTCCACTTGGCTCAACAAAAAATATTTTATCTATGAAATTTTTTTTATAAAATATTTTAATTAAATATATATTGTAACACCCCCAAACGTTATACCGAATAGGCTTAAGTTAAAAGGGCGCTACACGGCCGTACTATGATGTAGTCCCACACCATGGTATGAAGCCCAAAACTTACAAACTAAAACATTCTCAAAAATTCATAATAAATAGCAGCTCGTCTACAATACATCAAAACTAATCAAATATAGAAGAGTCCAATAGCGCGGAAGCTCAAATTACAATGTCTCATATATTCTATAGTATTCTACTACAAATTTCATTTACTACTTAAACTACGCAAGATAACTAATTCTCGAGGTTGGGAGCTGCTCCGTCTTTTCTTCCTTCAGGAATGTGCCGTGAATTACTAATCTGGAAAATAAATTAATTGGGGTGAGCAAACAACGAGCTCAGCAAGTATACCGTACACCCTACCCGGATCAGGCATATTATTTAAAACAAATAGAATTCCAATCGAGGCCAGTTAAAATCAATTTATCAGAAAATTCACATTATGGTAGCTCATATCTCTTGTTTACAAGAGCTCTTTTGATAAGACTTACAGATGAAACGAAAACTACGGCTGGTATTATTCCCACGACAGGGTCGAAATCGACGTTCACATTTCACATATTCAAATCGGTTCTAAGTCGACAGATCTGCTAGGATCGAACATAGATTTATGTGCCGGTATTATTCCCGCGACAGGGTCACAGATCGACTTTCACATTTCCCATTTCGCATTTTATCGTCGATAAACCCCGGAGGATCAACGTAGTTATCTGTAAGCTCTTCCCATAAAATCTTTTGATTCAAATAGCAAGTTCACAATAGTTTCTTTTGCATACTCACAAGTATAATTCCTTTCAAGATTCACTTGTTTAAACATCAATTCAACGTATAAATCAATACAATTCAAATTACATTTTAACACATCAAACAATAGTAGGAATCACATATTTAAACAACAAATTAACGTATAAATCGGTACATGTTAAATCAAAAGAGTATAAATCGCACAATTAGCCAAATATGCCTGAACCTATTTTAACAAAATAATAAACCATTCAAATATAAGTCTCACATATAAACCCTTAAAAATCAGATTTTTTTCGTATATAAACAAGTAGGGGGAGTGGTATACTTACCTTTACTAACGTTTAATCCAAAAGTTGAACTCCTATTACGGGTTAGCGTCGGATCCTATCAAGCGAGAATCGAAATTTAGGGTTCGACGAAAAAAGAAAGAGAGAGAACGAGAGAGAGACGAAGAGAGAGAACGAGAGAGAGACGAAGGCGAGAGAGAGAGAGAGACGCAGGGCAGAGAGAGAGTTTTGAGGGTTTTGGGAGGGGGGTCTTCACGGCCCCCTTTCCTTTCCTTTTTTTTGTTTTTTTTAATTTATATTTTAATTAAATATATATATTTTAAAAAAATTATCTCTTTACTTAAAGACAATAATTTTATTTTATAAACTTGTTTGCGATTCATGCTTGGTCAAGTTGAGATCGAAATGAAACATACAGCATGAGATAAATTACGACGAATGTTTTCCTTTACTGTGAAGGTAAAATATTTTTCCTCTCATGGAGGCGAACCTTGGTGGAGAAAAATATTTTCCATATTTTTGATTGTTGTTATGAATTTATAGAAACGAACAACAGAAATAAACTAGAAAATATTTTCCATCAATACAAATGGTAAGGGCAAAAAATTTGCTTCTAAGAGTTGGTTTTCTTCTTTTCTGTTGTTGGCCGCTCATTCTTTAACATAAAAGAGATTTCATAGTAAAGGGTATTCAACCAGTTAGGTGAAAAATGACTTGCTTTGTAAAATGAGGGAAGTCACCATTCAATGGGCTAATAAGCTATGGGGTATTCATTAGCCCAAGTCTGGATTGGACGAAAATGGACTGGCCAGGATCGTATATGGTAAAAAGTCATAACGTTAGATGAGGATTGAATCGAAGAATGACAGCTCAGGTATACTAGTTTGATTTGATTTTCAATCATCATTAATATTTAAAAATTATCTCTTAGATTCCCTGAGATTTGTTTATTTATAATACCTTGACATTTTAATATACACAATAAGGTACCCTGAAGTTTTAAAATTTTATTACCTAGGTATCTTATTTGAGAATTTGGCAATTTTTGTGAAAATTCGAATAGTTTTCACAATAAAACGCTGATGCAATACATGATAACAATAATATATACAAATTATATCATTTTTTGGAAAAAATCGAACGGAATTCAAAAAAAATTTCACTTAATTATGACTGAAGATATGAGTATATTAGTGAAATATTGTGCTATGTTAGCATTTTACATCAAAAATTGTAACATTATGATAGAGGACACCTATATGTTGCTATTGTAACGTCCTTGTCCAACATTAGCAACTTTTAATAAAATTCAATCTAATTTTGAAAATAGTACCTAATTGATAAAATTTTCAAATTTTAAGGTACTTAAATGATAAAATTTTTTAATCTTAGGATACCTCATTGTATGTATTGAAACATCAGTGTAATTAAGTGATAAATCCTTAAACCCCAGGGAACCTAAATGATAAATTCCCATATTTTAAAGATGTTCATTACTTTGCAGACGAGTCCAGCTAGGCCGAAGATCAATAACTAAGTGAATTTGACAGTACCGATTCACTCGACTCTTAGACCAGATTCAGTAGGTCTCGTGCATGTTTTATCTTGAACCAAACAAATAATTTATTAGAGTTCTCTGCAAAAATAAACAATTCTCTCGGATCACAATCGAATCAAATACCACGACAATAACGAGAGATAAACGGACTAAAAGAGAAACGAAACAATCGACATAATGATTTACGTGGAAACCCCTTTACAATCGAAAGGGGAGAAAATCACAGGCGAAGATCGGAGCTTTTATTATTGAATCAAAAGAAGAAGAATTACAATATTCTCTCCCATTCTCAATTTGTATTGGCGGCGCCGCTGAGAATACCTCACGTTTGCTTTTTGGATACCTAATGACGTATCTTACGTTCGTATTTATAGCCGCGCAGGAAAACGCGGTTACCGATCGATCGGGGGGTCCCGATCGATCGGTTCCTCGCCGATCGATTGGCCTGCTCACTGGAGGCGTCCTTCTTTTTACGTAACTTTCCCGATCGATCGAGCTCCATCTCGATTGATCGAACTCCTCACGGCCCTTCTCCTTAATATGCCAAGTAATTTTGAGACATTTCTCTAACAAGTTCAAATCAAAGTTTAAATCAAGGACCAAGTATAAAGCCTAATCGTGATATCCATTTGTCGAAGACGAATCCCCCCCCGCCCCCCCCCCCCCCCCCCCCAAAAAAAAAAACCAAACATATGAAAACTATTTACAGATTATAGGTTTTAGCAAAATATTTTTTTCGGTGTATATTTTCTGTAGAAAGATAACTTCTCCACAATCAAACTGTGAAGTTACTTTATTATTATTTTAATAGATGATATGATAATTATATATAATTTGGATAGTCAATTTTATTTTCTTAAATAAATTTTTTTCCAAAAGAAAATATTTTTGTCAGAACATGGGTCATAGACTTTGAGAGATGGATTTTAAATGCATCCAAACTAGCCGTTATTATCTTTGCCCAAGGATGAGAACCCAAAATGATCTTATCCACTGTTGCAACACTAGAATTCAACTGCTCTTTTTCCTTCATTTTTATTCAATGGTGTCTCTTAGGGGTGTATTTGAGCCGAGTCGAGCCCGAGCCTGCCAGGCTCGAGGCTCGGCTCTTTACCATTAAGCTTGGCTTGGGCTCGGCTCGAAGCTCGCCGAGCTTTAAAAATTCAGGCTCGAGCTCGGCTTGTTAAAAGGTCGGGCTCGATCTAAGCTCAGCGAGCTTAAGCTTCACTACGCTCAAGCTTGGCTCGATAAGCTAAACGAGCTGGCTCGGCTCGACTTGGCTCAAGCTCAAAATGAGCCGAGCTTTTCGAGCTTTGTTACGAGCTTGCTAACGAGGGCTTGCGAGCCGGCTCGGCTCATTTATACCCCTAGTGTCTCTATTGACAAGCCGCCTTGGTACAATCCATAAGACTTTGCCCTCGTTTAGTTGCTACATGAATTAAATTCTATGAGAAGTCATATTTTATGGGAATTCAATTCTTATGTTGATTTTTAAGGAAATAGAGGTAAAAAAACATTTGGTTGCCAAGTTGGGAAATAGAACTTCGTCAGCAAGATTGGTTAAAAATAAAGGAAATAGAACTAACCTTGGGGGGTTGACGAAATTGAAAATTGCTTAGCAATTTCAACTTCTCGCATTCTACGTACTTCTTGTCAACCGAACAAGATCCAAAATTTGTACTTCTCATGAATTTCCACTTCATGTGTTTATTTCCCACATACCAAACCAGGCCTCTATTTAGCACATGTAATTTGTTGGACTGTAAGATTATAATTCAAATTTCAGTTTAGGTGGAATTAGAGTTTTGGTGAAACTGAAATTCTATTATTTGATCCCATCAAAAGAATTAGAGGTTGGATATAATTTTATAATGATTTGAGTTATCAAGGTTTTTCGGTCAGTCGAGTTGGAGCATTTCATGTTTTAAATAAGACGCGGTTGGATTTTGGTTGGGGCAACATTATATTCGAGTTATTATGGTTGGAGTGAATCACTTTAAGTTCGAGTTATTTGAGTTTTGCATCGAACCGGGTTGAGTATTGCGTTGGATCATATGGTGTTCAATTTGGATCTGAGTCATTTTGAGTTTCAAGTCAATCAGGTTGGGTCACTTCGGACTTGGAGTCAAGTTGATTTCAGTCATTTTAAGTTTAAGTCATTCGAGTTGGGTAATTTCGAAGTTTGTGTTAAATTTTAGGTTGTATATAAAACTTTTAATTCTGAGTCATCTTGGGTTTAGGCTACTCAAGTAGATTCATTTTGGGTTTTAGATTAATAAAGTTAATATGTAATTGGAATTCCTTTCCCCACTCCAAGGAACAAATACATATTTTTTTAAGTTAAAATTCAATTTTCATGGAATTGAACAGTAGAATTATAATTCTAATTCTAGCAAGTGAACGAAACAACATATTTGGAATTTTGAGTCCTAATTCTAGTTTTAAACCCAATTCCATGCTTCAATTCTATGCTCCAAACAAGACCTAAGGTTGTTCCATTACGGGCGACTGATGATTGGTTCGAGCTATTAAGTTGGTGTACTAGTTAGATTAACTGTTCTTCAAGTATGATGTTTGGGGTTCGAACAAGGCTAGACATTTCTTCGAGTAATCGCCAAAGTGGTAAAATATACGTCTATTTGTGTTATTATTATAGTTATTTTCTAACCATCTATTGTTAGTGATATTAATAAATTTTATGATTAAGTTTTTATAATTTATTGTATTCAGGTTTATGTTAGTTGGCTATATGAAGGGCACATTTAAAATGGTTGCTTCGAGGCTAAAAAAATGTCAGGATCAACCCTAGGATCAAAGCTCATTTCCTTCGCTTTGGTGGTCTTTTAGGGCATTGCTGTACCTTCCTATCTTATAAAAAAAAAGTGATAATGGGTTGCAATCATGGATAAAACTCGTCCAAAAGGGAAGATTTTCTTTAGAACGTAAGAAACAATATAAGTAAAAATAACAAGAAAGTCATTGGTGGGGCAGTTGGCCGATCACTCGGCGCGAGAAGCTCTCGCGCTTATTATGGTTCAATCTGTAGCACTGTTTGCTTCGTCAAATGTATGAGTAATGATCACATATTTATTCCTTAGCCAAGTAATATCGAGCTTCATACATTAAGGAATTTTCAAGAAATTCTTGTCTTTTTCTGCAACGCTTGGATTACTAATTATCCGCCACCTTCAATATGGGTTTCTATATCCTAATCGAATTGCCTTAGAAAATTCGAGACAAGATAAAGTTATACACAACAGACAATTCCTCATGTTCTTTTTTAAAAGGACTTTGTACAGATACATATATAAAGTCAATTGTTCGACATGTGTATAAATTGACCAGAACTCCCAAATTAATTGTAAAAAAGGCATATCAATTAATTGTGCCTCTAAAATCTCGAGATTGACCTGTTCCTTGTAGTCCTGTTCTGTTAGTCAAGGCTCGAGTCCATGGCATAGAGATTCTGTCCTCTAAACCAACAAGTAAAAATTGTAAAATTGAGTTATTAAAAGGCTCAAATGAAATTTCATCTAAAATTAAAATTAAAACGAAATAGCTCTATATACTTGGGGAAATTTATTAATTAGGTATTACATGGCTTGTCATTTATAGTATTTGATAGTTTATAAGATTTAAAAATTTTATCACGTAGATACCTTCTAACGAAATTTAATGAATTTTTATTAAAAAATGAGTGTGATGGAATATAATAATGTCGATACTTGTGAGCCTCCACCATAATTTAGTGAATTTTTTGGCATATGGTCTCAAGGATATAAATTTGACGAGTTTTTGTAACAATGTTGTAATATTTGTGCATGTTTGTGCGTGCGTGTGTGTACATCCTTCTTTCAAATTCTTATTACGGAAACAATTGAGAACAAATGGGAAAAAGGTCTAACTAAAATCTCGCAACCTGAGAATTAGAAAAAACTCATAAAATAGGGATAACAAGTCTAAAACAAATGAATGAATAAAAATCCTAGGTCTACCCTCCTCTAAATAGAGGAGCCAATTTATCTAGACTAAAAGACTTAAAAACTAAAAGGATAAATATAAAAATAACTCTTAATTATCTGAAATAACTAATAATTGTCTTCCAATCTAATCTAAGCTAATAAGCCTCCTAATTAATGTAAAACTCTACCGCATATCCGCCAACTTGCCAAGCCAGGCATCTTGCCTACTCCAACCAGCCAAGCTACTCATCTTGATGGTGTCGACCCGCCTGGATCCATCTGACACATAAGCTGCCAAAAGCTGAAGTGTGGCTGCACCATCCTCTTTGGATTGTAGAGAATTCGCTCTTGGATCTTCTAGGCTATTCTCGCCAAGCTACGTTCCCGCACGCTGATTCCCCATCTCACCAAGCCCCAACTTGCCAAGCTTGCCCAGATGTGGGCTGTTGGCCTAATCTGCCAAGATGTGGTTTGTAGCCTGTCTCGCCAAGATGTGGATTGCATCATTTTCCCCAGGTTGGGGAGAATTCACACACGAACTCGCCACGGGTTTGTCCGAACCACTCTTGCCAATGTGAAGAACATGCCGGAAATCCTTATTCACACCTTCATGTATTTGGCGCGTGCTTCAAGTGGTGACCCTCGAATCCGCTCATGTCCTGCCCGATTGTTGGAAATGATGTTTTTCACCCTCTCATGTGGATGAACAGGACCTGATATTGGTGCAAGGTCTGTTAGCGAGTGAAGGACAACGCCATTGACAACCTTGAATGGCAGAGACCCTGTGCTTCGATTCATTGAGTTGTCATAAGTCAACTCGATATCATACATCTCCTGTTCCCATCCTTTGGTATTTTTGGCAACAAAACATCGGAACCCAATAATCTTCTTGCCATCTCTACATGTGGAACGAAATACCTAAAATATACCATGATCCTGTTGATGGGTCTACTATCAACGCACTTCCGCCAAGTTCCACCCTTCTTTGTTGTCAAGAGGATCGAAACGCCTTAGGACACTTCCGCCAAGTTCTTTTGAATAGTATTCTAGGCGAATAGCATTTCAACTTGGCGTCTAAGCTCTGCATAATCCATAAAGCTCGTTCGGTAGTGTAGTCTTCTCGGTAAGCAGCTTGTGTTGCCAAACCTATACGGTCCCGAGCCTTTCTCAACGATGATATAGGACTCGATTCTTCTTCCGGTACTTTGCCTTGTACCTCCCTGTACTCTGTGCTCTTTGGCACGAATACCTCCTTGTTCTCGCCAACTTCCTTGGCGAGCATGGCTCTCGTCTGGGGGTTTAGGTTTTTGGCTTCCTCTAGATGTGGTGCTTCCTCTTTCTTAGGCAACAGAATTATCTTTGCACTCTCAAACACGAAGCTATAGGTAATTCGCATCCCATCATGAATGGTGCCTTTGTCGAATTGTCATGGATGTCCAAGCAATAAGTGACACTCACCCATGGTAACCACATCACACCAAATCTCATCCCGGTACTTTGCCCTAATTGAGAAACTAACTAGACAACATTTAGATACGTCACCTGATTTCCTTTCTCGAGCCATGACAAGTTGTAAGAGTTCAGGTGCTCCTCTGTTTTCAACCTAGCTTTTGGACTGCTTCCTCGGAGATGGCGTTCTTGCAACTTTCGGCGTCAATGACTAGGTGGCACACCCTCTCGCTAATCGTGCATGTTATTTGGAAGGTGTTATTTCTAAGCCAATCATCTCCTTCTGCTTACTTAGGTGTGAAGCTAACTCACCTGACCAATGATAGGCGGCCCTCGTCACCCGCAACTTCCTCCTCGTCTAGCGACGCTAGCTCGTTTTGAGCCTCTTTTGTCACTACCATGCCATCACCAACAAGCTCCAGAATTTCATTCCGAAGTCCAGACTTCCACCTCTAATCGCCTAGAGAATCAAAAGCTTCGGTAATCGGCCTTGCTCTCCTCACTCGCCGCTCATGAATCTCAGCTTCCAGGTACAACTTGCTGAAGTTCTCATCTGTATCTTCCTCGCCACCCTCTACTAGTTGGTTTTGAGGCCAAGAGATAGGTTCTTGATTGGGATTCGCCCCCAGTTGAACCAAGTATAGCTTGATAGCCCCTAGTTGAACCAAGTATACCTCGATTTGCTGGAATTTCTCTTCCAAGTCCTCAATTCTCCTCTTGAATTGATGTTCAAAATCACGCTCGTATACGTCTCCGATGGTGGCATACTCTTTTTCGCCCACAATCCATCTCAAAAACCTTTCTGAGTTCTGATACCAACTGATGCAATGCTGAGTATGAAAATTATAGAAACGAAAGGTTCAACAACATTCCTATAAATTCTTATTGCGAAAACAATTAAGAACAAAGGAGAAAAGGGTCTAACTTAATTCTCACAACCCGAGAATTAGAAAGAACACATAAAATAGGGATAAAAAAATCTGAAACAATTAAATGAATTAAAGCCCTAGATTTACTCTCCCTTAAATAGAGGAGACAATTCATCTAGACTAAAAGACTTAAAAATTAAAAGGATAATTACAAAAATAACTCAAAAATTAAAGGGATAAATACAAAAATAACTCTTAATTATATAAAACAACTAATATTTATCTTCTAATCTAATATAAGCCAAAAAGCCTCCTAATAATGTAAAACTCTGCCACGTATCCGCCAACTCGCCAAGCCAGACATCTCGCCTACTCCAACCCGCTAAGCTACCCATCTATATATATATATATATATATATATATATATATATAATGAGAGAGTGAACTATGGGTCACATATTTGATTAAAGTGACAGACGAAGGTGATGTCAATTGGGGGAGATACGATGTCAGCAGCCAAATGATTGGGCCAAAATTTACTCTCACCCTCCCATCCTCTCATTTTAATCATTCCCACCCACCCACGAGAGTAGGGGTGTAATTGAGTAGAGCCGAGTATCTCAATACTCAACTCGAACTCGATGAACTACTCAGGTACTTGAACTTGTTCTCGAACTCGATTCGAGTAATTCATTTTGCTCAAACTCGAACTCGATTAACTATTCAAGTACTCGACTCGAATACTCGTTTATTGTGCATATAATGTCCAACGAATTAGCTCAATTATAATATTATTCTATACACTTGAATATTAGTTATACTCAATTTGGATACTCCATTATTGCTCACACTATAGTTTCACATAAACACTCATAAATCACCAATATATTACAACAACAACAACAACATTTCTAGTGCCAAAAGGGCTCCCGCTTGTGCGGGGTCTGGGGGGGTAAGATGTATGCAGCCTTACCCCATTAGGGTAAGACCCTGCCGAGAGGCTGTTTCTAAGGACCCCCAGCCTGATAGTTGGAAAGTTGTCAAGAACCTGTAAGAAGAGCATGATAGGGGGTAAGTAGGAATCATGTACGGAGCATGTAAGGAGCATGCTGAGCCTGGTTATCATGTGAGGCATGTAAGTGTACAGACAAGTAATCATATAGGCAATCATATAAGCAATATACGCATATAACCAAATACACATGCAAGCATGTAATCACGTACACAAAGTACGCATGGAGGCATCTCTACCTACCCTCCATGGGTTGCTCGAAGCTCCTACACCGCAAACCGGTTCCCTAATACTACCTTCCACTGAGCTTTAATTAGGGCCATCTCTTCATTTAGGTTGAGATAGGTGAGGTCTTGACGAAATATCCTCATCCAACTCTACTTTGGCTGGTCTCTTCCTCTCTTCCCATCTACAATGTGAAGTTGTATCCCTTACTGGCGCAGGGGCGTGACTCCAACCAACTCTTCTTAGGCCGGCCTCTTCCTCTCTACTCGTCTTGGGAAGTGTCTCCATCCAACCCCAGGAGCACTAATGGCCCAGCAAATGCCCACAATGATAGCTAGGCATATAGTCATCCTCGTGGATACGATTGCTCAATGCTTCTACATGGGCGATACTCCTACCCTTCATATCGGGCACACTTATACTAATCCTGCACTGAGTTCTATCTAGGGCCATTTCTTCGTTTAGGTTGAGATATGTGAGGTCCTTACGAATTATCTCTGTCCAACTCTTCCTTGGCCTTCCTGTCCCTCTCTTCCCGTCCGTTATTTGGAGTTGTTCACATCTCTTGACAGGGGCAGTGGTGGGTCTCCTCATAACATGTCCAAACCAACGCAGATGTTGCTTCCTCAACTTATCTTCTATTGGGGCAACGCCTAATTGGCTTCTTAAAACGTCATTTTTGACCCTATCTTTCCTTGTGTGTCCACACATTCATCTTAACATTCTCATCTCCGCCACCTTCAGCTTTTACGTGTGATGGAACTTAACTCGCCAGCACTCTGCCCCGTATAACATAGCCGGTCTCACTATCGTCTTATAATATTTACCCTTTAAATTTAACGGGAACTTCCTATCGCAAGCAAATCACCAATTTATTAATACCAAATATGCTTCAAAACCTAAGTTTCAAAACATACAAGCAAACCAAATATGTCATCTTTTACAAGAAATTCAAGCTTTATTCTTTCAATCTACTATTAATGTCACAAGCCATCCATTTCAAAAGAAAATAATATACAAGAACTACTTCATACAAATCATGTACTAATTTGAGTATCGAGTCGAATATTTAATCAAGCATCGAGCTGAGTAGTTCACTACTCGACTTGTACTCTTTTATTAATCAAGTATCTTTTAATACTCGAACTCGGTTGGTTTGAGCTCGAGTCGAGTTTTATTTGAGCTACTCGCGAGCGGCTCGGATCATTTACATACCTATATGAGAGTGTGAGAGATGAGAGGAGAAAATATGGACTATTAGATCTAAATCAAGGAAATTGAAGTCATCGACTCTAGTGAGAGATGGTAAAAAACAATTTCGAAATTTGAACCTAGAATTTATACCTAATGGTTCATATTCTCTCCTCTCATCTTTCACCTGCTCACATATTTGCAATTTTTAAGTTATCTAATATATATTTTAATTAATTAAATATTTAAAATTATTTTAAATATAAATTCAAAATTTTAAAATTATTTTCTCTTTTTTTCAAAAGCCACTTTAGTAAAAACTAACGGATGTTGACGGCGTTAACATTAAAGTGTGATATTGAAAAATTTTAAAAATTTTAAGTGTGACTTTAAAAAATTAAAAATTTAGATAATTTTTCAAAATTGCACCTAAAATTAAGATAATTTTAAATAAAAAACCCTTATATATATATATATATATGATAAGTAAGAGTAACATTATAAAGAGCGTCTCTACAATATAAACGAAGCAAAAGAAAGAAATAAAATAATATCTCAAGAAGAAAAAGCCATAAGGTGGAAGCGCAACATGGGCAAAGCAAAGCATTGCGCTCCTGCCTTTGCCCATGGTCTGCAACATGCTTCACTACTAAAAAGGGAGTTTGAGCAGCATCGAAAAAGGGCAATCTGGGATAGGAACTAATAAAGAAGATGGTATTCTAGGTGACGTCAGAAGTGGCCAATCTTTGTCTTGATATGGAATGGAATTGCTAATCAATCTGTGGGCTCCTCCATGCAATGGTGAATGTCTATGTTAGTGGACTAACTATTGCTTGAAACCAAGTGATGATCCTTAATTTTATGGTGTCAATGATGTGCGGCAAGTCTGGGTTAGAGTTCTGAAAAATGTAGTTGTTCATTGATTCCCAAATTGCATTGTCGATGGCGAAGAATGTCATGATACAAGCTTTCTTGGTTGAACCCATTAGGAATGGGAATTGCCATTCTTGGAATAAATCTTCGAGGTTGTTTGGGCAAATTGTAGTTATCCTCCATCATCTAATTATAGCAATCTAGAGATTCCAAGATGACCTACAAACAAGAAAGAGATGCCTGTACGATTCGACGCTATTTGAGTAACAAGGGAAAAATTTTTCATTAGTGTCAAGAATTCTAATTCTTACTAGCCTCTTTCTTGTGTTTAGCCTCTCTAGAAGCACTAGCCACACTAATAACTCTATTCTAGGGGGGAACGAGACCACATCAAACTCCTCTTACTTGATCTGTGACTGAGCTACCAGATGCAATGATTGCAGCCATGTAGAAAAAGTTAGTAGTGAAAGTACCTTTGGGATCATGCATCCATGTCATGACGTCATCAGGTAAAGGGGAGAGAGTAGCTTCCCCAAGGTCGCCATTTAGCATTATTCTGAGCTCGACTTCCCAATCAAAGCTCCAATCAAAGAATTAATAATTGTACTCCTTTTTGGTATACCTCATCCTAGTAAATTTTGGAGTCAAAAATCATGAAATGAGTTGGGTTACTAATTCCAATCTAAACCAACTCCAATTGAATCTAATAACTAAGTCATAAGGATTTAGGAATGACCTACTTACTGTATTTGTGGACAAGTCAGGATTTGAAAAAGATCTTTGGTAAGTTTCATTGAAAACAAAGTCAAATAGACTTTTTGTCTTTGTGTGCTTTACTCAGAAAGGCATAAAACAAGTAATCTTTTCTTTCCGTATCCAATCGATATAAACTACTCCGCCTCTATTCTTGTATGCTAATTAAAAGAAAAAAGGAAAAAAAAAAAGGATTGAAACAGTTATAAATTCCATTGAGTTTTCTCTACTTGATCGAATAACCCAAAATTCAGTTATTTCAAGTACATCAAATGATCTTTCAAATTGGTCAAGATTCTCTAGTTTATGGCCGCTTCTCTATGGTACTAGATGTTGCTTCATTGAATTTGCTGCATTAATAGGCTCTCGATTTGACTTTGATCGTTGTGGGCTGGTACCAAAATCAAGCTCTAGACAAGGGGACCTAATTTTAACAGCTGGTACAATATCAATAAAAATGGCTCCTTTTGTGGTAAGAAGGGCGGGGGCGGGACGGGGGTGGGTTGGGGGTTGTTTTTTTGAAGGGTGAAGGGGGTAATAAGAAGTAATTTCTTACCCCTTTTATCCCCCATTACCCTTTTTACTCCCAATTTCTTTGACCTTCGAATTGGGGGAGGGGGTATGGTGAAATGTTTTAATTACAATTCAACCTGAATCCTTTGGATATCCATCTAACTCGATCTACTTATGATGGATTTGGATGTAATAAATGGATTTTAAATTGGATGTTAATAAATGGGTTTTGGGTCAGGTTGGATTTGGATGACGTCAAACCCAACTCGAACCTGACCCAAATCCGACCCGAAATTATGTTTAATATAGGATAAAATTTAAAATTACTAAATTTTGGATTTTTAATGTACCAACTAGATTCCAATATTTTTATTATGTCAACACTTTGGAACCTATTCTAGGATTATAATGTCGTCTGTTAAAATCATGATGTAACACTTTCATGTATAAAAATTAATATTTAAGTTATTTTAGAACAATTGCCTAATATTGCATTATTATTATTATTATCATTATTATTAAATGAAAAAAATTGCAGCGATTTGTCTAAATATAACTTTTTAGTTACTATTATTGCATTATTAGTGTTATATAACTTGATATTAGGTTTTAGAATTACAATTTATTCTAAGATGTAAATGGTTTACGGATTTGGGTTAGATATTGTTCTTCTCGATGGATTTGGATTTGGGTTAAATTTTTATAAAATAAATAGGTTTTTTCGGGATTTGGGTTGAGCCGAATTTTTTTAGATTAAATTTGAATGAAGGCAAACCCGACCTATTACCATCCTTAACTCTAAGCAATAAAAAAAAGGAAACAAATTTCAAATGAAACTCTTCCCTAGTGGTGTCTTCTAGCGAGTATTCTAGTTTTATACGGCGGCTGGTGCTTTGGCTGTGAATGCCATTTGCCAAGAATCTCTCTCATTATCGCATCCTTTTTTTTTTTTTTAACAAATCTCATTATCACATCTTTTGACTAAGACTTTCAACTAAGACTTTGGCAAACATTTATTGCACAAATTGGTGGTTATTTGCTTTTAGTACTTTGACATTTGTAAAATTAATTAAAAGGTACCTTCATTTTATTTTTTGTTTTGTATCTTAAATTTTATTCGTATTAATAAATAGAATTCTTTCCAGCGAGCGGACGGCATTTTTTGAAGTGAAAACTGGCATGACAAATCACTTTAACTAACCAATAAATTATGTTGATGAAAATAACCTTTGATAACATTTGGGGCATTTTACATGGATCACAAAACGCTGTTGTTTTAGTGCAGATTGCGTCTAGTTGTTGCGTTTTGTTGTCCTCGGGAACAAATGAATAATCATTCCACCAAACTAGTGTCGGGCATCAAAATGGCATCGTTTTGGTTTGGGACATTTTTGTTCTTCCATGTTTCCGATATTAGGTTTTGCTGGAGAGGGCCCAATTTATTAATACTAATAAAACCTAAGACACTGGAAAAATAAATCGAAAAGATCGTTAGATGTCTTTTAATTATATTTCCAAAAATGTCAAATTGCTAAAAAGTAAATAATCCTTAAAAAAAAAAAAATAATATAAAGCATGATTTTCACATTTATGGGTATTTCTCCCTGGGAATTTGGTGAATACATTTTTGCAAATTGCTGATATAACAAAACGATTTCGATAATGTATAGTGTTTCGCCTGTATGGTAGCCGTTAGTTTAAGGAAACAAATTTGTTCAAAGCCTTACCACGACTTGGGGGTAAGTCAAGTTCGAACACCACTTGATTGACTTCAACCAACCATCTTTTTTCGTGTATTTATGTTTTTAGTGAATGCGACTTCTGTTTGCTAACTTTTCAAGGATTCAATCAAAGCTCCACAGGAATAAAGGACTAAGATACTTCTTTCGATTCCCCGATTCCTTAGTATTTCATATATTTGTTGTTTTTATATATATGAGTTGTGAGAAAATTAAAGATATGGACTCAACCCAAGAGATGATTGGGGCAGAGCAGCACGAGGCATCCCAAACACCTTTCCATGAACGCTTAAGAGTTAAGAATTTGTGGTGGGGATAAGCTTGAGAGCTCATTGGTCTATCTTGAGCCCAAGTCAATCAGGTCATTGCCCAGTATCCCTAACGCAAGATTGCTAGTACTCAAGCAAAACAAGATTTTGATAGAGTTAACCAAATTTGGGTCATCGATCTAAGATCAACTTTATCAAACTGGAGGCTTGACCGTCAACTTCAATTCATTAGAATGAGACATTGGAGCAAAGTTATAGGGCAAAGAAGGTTGATGCAATGTTATATTGCACTTTAGTGGAATAATTGGTGTATATCACAAATACACAACCATATATTGTATACTTTGTCATCATGATTTCCAAATTTATAAATGAACCTAGTCAACTTCACTATTATGTACCTTAGAAAATACTACAATATTTGCAAGGTAAAAAAAAAAAAAAAAGTTCAAAGTTTAGCATAAAATATGTTGAAGAAAGTTATAGCAATGTTATTGGTGATAAAAATAGTGATTTATTTGGATATTGAGCATAGAAAAACTTTAGCTATATGTTCTATTTCGGTACAAAACCATTTTCTTGATGCTCTTGAAACAAAAAGTAATGTCCACCTTTTATGCTGAAATCGAACATATTGTTGCCATAGATGCTGTGTGGAAAGCAATTTGGCTTAGAAGAATTCTCACAGAATTGACGCAAGGTCCAAAGTCTCCTGTAATAATTTATAATGACAGCATATCTGCGATTGCTATGCCAAATATCCAATATTTAATGCTAAGAGCATATTGAACTTTGTCACCACTTTATTAGAGAGCTAGTGAGATAAGAACTTGAAATAAATTTATTGACTCTCAGAATCAACTTGTAGATGTATTTTATGAAGGAAGTGACTTCAAAAAGTTATAGTAGTTCAGGTGTCCTCTTCAGATTGCAAATTAAGGAGGGGTTGCAAAAGTAGTATATAATTTGGCCAAAGAAAATATTAAATTTTTTGCTACAAGATAAAGATACCAAGTTTGATCCTCAACCATTTAGGATGACTTACATGGTAGGTTCCTATACTTTATTTATTGTATTAATTTAGTCATTTTACTTACTCCTAAATATAAACCACTTGTAAATTTCCTCCTAGATCTTGAATGTCGTCTTCAACTCATCCCTTGGCGAGATCCAAATCTAATGGTACTAGCTCTTCAAGTCCAGCTTAATGATTACCTTGGAGTTGCTTTATTGATCTAGCAAATCATCACGTCAAGTAATTGGGAATCAATAGCGTAGCGTTATCTTCTTGATGCTCAACTGGCAACACACATCTGTCAAATGTCGTTCTTCATTGGCATTAAAAGGGAAAGAACTATGCACGGACTCAGGCTCTCTCATATGAAGCTATGAGCGAGTAACTCCGCCACCTAGCGCGTAAGCTCATCATGCTCTACTAGGCTCATCCGCTAATGCAATTTATTCAGTAATGTGGAATCCAGAGCAAGATCAATCCCGAGTTGTTTTTCCGTTACAAGTAGTAAAGAACTTGGTGACTCATTCGAGATGACATCAACATATTCCTTTAACTTCATTAATTCGTCCGTCATCTTCCCTCAATATATCAAGCTCTCTTTGCCTATCAGAACATAAACAATTTGAGTAGTGCCAACTTCCTTGGCAACAATACTATTGTGGTTCCCTCAAATGGAAAACTATAGGTGTTCCTATTCTCACCATGGGTCACCCCTTATCATACTGCCATGAGCATTTGAGGAACAAATAACAAGTGCCCATGATGACTATGTCAAGCCATACCTCATCCCAGCATTTGGACCAATAGAGAAATTAACCTAGCAATGTTATGACATGATTACCTGGTTCCCCTTTTTCAGCAAAGAAAGCTTGTAAAGATTCAAATGCGCCTTCGTCTTGAATCCCAGCTTCTTGATGACTTCCGTAAAGATTAGGTTCTCGCAGCTATCCGAATAAATCACTAGGTGACATATCTAACCTGTAATAGTGTTAGTTGTCTAGAAGATATTGTTTCTGAACTACTCATCCCCCTTATCCTCCTGATGAGTGAGGTAAACATGCCTTACCACCAGCAGATGTCTCTCATCCTTGGTTACTTCCTCCTCTCTAGCTGGTTCTTCCACTGCCTCCACCTCCTCAATGGCTACCTCAATGTCATAGGCTTTGATGCCCTCAATGTACAACCCTTTTCTGTACTTGTCACCTTTATGGCAATCAAAAACATGGTGGCAGATCTCTCTAGATTTGAAGAATTGCATCAAACTACAAGCCTGGTCCTCGTTGTTTGGCTTACTAGTGCTTGTCCCAGATGGTCTCCCAAATTGTTCCTGTACACTGGTATTGCTACGGAGTCTCACCTAGTTGGTTTCTTACCTATTCGGCTGGTTGCTCTGACAACCATTATTTTTTCATTGACTTTGCCACCTCTATATCTAGAGGCCCATTTGAAAGCATCTGAAATGGAAAGATGTCAAATGTATTTAATACGTCTTGCAAGAAGCGCCTTAGTTTGCTAATACCTCGCCAGTTGTTCCTCTATTTGCGCCTAGTCATTCTTGGCCACTAATGCATAAAACTTTGTAGTATAATCCTTAAAAAACTGTGATCCTTGACATAAGTTCTAAAGCTTTTAGAACATATTCTTCGCGTGATTATGTGCTAAGAAAGCGTTTCCCATGTGAATCTTCATCTTCTCCCAAGTTTTAATCTTACTCTCGTCCTAATTTAAATGTGAGCGATTGAGTTGCTACCATTAGGCAGTAACCCTTCTCCTTAGATTAGTCGTGACCAATGGAACCCACTTGTGCTCATGAACCTCTTTAAACTCGAGCAATTTCTTAACAAACACCGGCTAATCCTCATTTTGGTCTAGCTATTTCCTGCCCTATAATTCCAGGATCGCAATCCAGAGTCTAGACTCCCAACACTGGTCTTCGACGTACTCGAATGTGTCATAGGAGGACTCTCTCTCTCCCAAGGTTGCACCCCTAGGAGCCAATCCCATTGAAAGGGTTGTTGAAACACGCTTCTATGTCCTCCTCATCACCAATGTCTTGTGGATGCCAAGGTTGATATTGTGTTCAGTTGCCACATAGCCAACTCCTTATGTCGGAATCTAGCCTCCATATCCTAAAATATCCTCTTTGTTTGGTGAGGATTGCTCTCTCTTATATCCCTCTGACAAGTACGTATCGCTGCTTTCCTTGGGGGATGTAGGAACGTTCTAGCACTGTTACCAAATGCAAACACCTACTCGTATTAGATGGAACAAAAACTTCGCCAACCTAACTTTGATTCAGCTTGCTAAAGCTAAGAAGAATAAGGAGTAAATAACTCAGTTTGGATCTTTCAGAGAAAACTCATAAAGGGAATAAAAAATTGGATATTTATATGCTAGTCTGCTAATCCCATCACAAATTCTGCTACTAATCATATTACACGTTTGAAAAACCTAAAGGCTTAAAGGAACAATCCTATTCTATCTATAATTCCAGCTTCCAGAAAAATGTGCAAAATAAAGGCAGGATTGAATCCTTGTCCGGACACCGAGCTTTTGTAATGTTCGATCGCTTACTGGCCTCTGTTCATGTACTCACCAACTCCCATACTCACCTAGTTGCTTGGCAAGTTACATCTTGAACTCATATCTCGGTTTGCATCATTGACATGGACACTTAAGTTACCAGAAAAACCATCACACCAATTAAATTTGTTCTGAACCTTTAAAAGCTCATGACCATACTGAGAAGTTGACAGTTTAAAATAAGCCGCAATGCCTTCGTCCCTTGAGAGTCAGTCCTAAGATTTTTAGGACCTAGAAAAATGATTTAAAATAAGACTCTTCATATGTATTACATTTCTTTCAACAACAAAAATATTAACTAAATACATTATAAAATAAAAATTTTAAATCTATATCAAATTAAAAATTTTATAATATGTTGGAACCAAGTACAACAATATTATACAAAATATTTAAAGTAGAAAGGATGAAATACTGATAAAGTAATAGCTGAGCGAGGCGTGAATCCCGTTCTTTTTAAAACAGTTTCGTGCCCCCTATCTGATCCAAATCATTGTAGCAGGTACCGGTGCGCCGCCTCTAGGATACAACGCCTAACTAGTTAATTGACAATTTCTAGGTCTGCACAACCTTGAAAGCCGAAGCCTCCAGTGCACCTTACTTAGCCAAAGTAAAATACTAAATAAAAAAGTTTATATCAAAGCATTTTTCCTATTGTAATCTTTTTGGCTAGAAGGAGATTCCCATTTTTATACTCAATTATTTTGACTTCACCATTTTAACATTTTTTTTAAAATTTTTTTTTTATGATAGTAAAGCCATGGGGAGGGAGGAGGAGTTAAACCCCTTAAATCCTCAATAAAGAGGAGACCACTTTAGAGCTTTGTGAAATTCGATCTCGGGTCACCTCGTTGGCAACCGGCGATCACGACCACTCTGCTATGTCCCTAAGGGACATTCACCCTTTTAACATAACTCATGGTCAATTAACATTTTATTAACATTTTTGTAACTTACTGCAAATACATTATTATTTGCATTTAGAATCAAGTAAATGGACAAAGTAACCGAAAATTTAAAATCAATTTTGAATGCTTATCAACCTCATTTAATATTTATTTACCTTTCACTAAAATCGCTAGTTATAACAATAACAACAAACTCAGTACTTTAATGAATAAGATGGAAATTCATCAATGAATAAAATGACATAATTGTTAATCAAGCCTATATAAAATTTCATATTATAGCTGAAAAATAATTTTCTAAATTTGAACTCAAAAGGTTTAAATGTAATATTAGCATGTGATAGAAGAATGACTATTTTTCTTATACTTAATAAATATACTAAGTATGATCATAATAGGTAAAAGAAGAGTTCATTTACCAGGCACTAAGGCACCGGATTTCATTAGAACTCCGAAGTTAAATGTACTTGGGCAAGAGTAGTACCAATATGGTGTTGGAAAAATGATAAAAACTAAACTTAAAAATTATGGAAAAATTACATCCCACTTTGATAATACAACAGGGAGCCCTCTATCCCACATAGACAAGTTAAAGGGGTTTTAATTGAGTTTATAAGAGTATATGCCCTCAACTCATTTGAAGTAAGTCATGGGGGAAAGAATAGTGTCGTGCTCGAGCGAGGGTGTGGTACTTTTAGGGCAGTAGTACTTCCCACGGCACGGTGTCTTCGGTATTGTGTTCGGTTTTCCCTCTATCAATATTACTTACTTGATTGTTGTGTTTAAATATTCGGTTTTTGCTGTGTCGCTACTTAATTTATTCTGCAATTTACTGAAATATTATACTGCGATTCATTTGCTGTTTTATCTGTAATTTACAGTATTTCTAAACGGAAAAAATAGCTGCATTTTTCTTGTTACTTTATTGCAGTATTTGCTATATTTTTCAGTAATATTTTAGCAGTATTTTTTAGTAATTTTACTGTATTTTTGGCTTATTTTTACTGTAATTTGGAAGAAAAATTTTGCTGTAAAACCGATTTATTCTTACAGATGGGTGACATCCTGGAAAGTTCTCGTGTTGCCAACCCTATAAGGTTAGGGGTCCTCGGAAATAGCCTCTCAGTAGGGTTATACTTTGAAGGGGTAAGGCTGCGTACATCTATCCCTCCTAGACCCCGTTTATGTGAGAGCACTTAAGATACTGGGTTTATTATTATTATTATATTATTATTGTTATAATCATAATAGGTAGGAGAATATTTTTTATTAAAATATATCAACAGTATCTGTCCAAAAAGTCACTGACAGTACTTGGGTATTGAGCGGCCCAGCCCCAGTACAACTCCATTTTCACAACACACAAACACAAATCTCCTCTATCCACAACCATGGACTCCTCACCCCAACTCCACACCTTCCATGCCCAAAAACTTACTGCCATCATCAACATAACACATACTCTCCTTCATTCCTTAGCCTTATTCTTCATTTTTCACTACAGAATTTCTTTCCTTTATAACTATTTCACCCACAATAACCCCACAAAACTCACCCCCATAACACCATTCATCCTACTTTTCATCTCTGAACTCATTCTATCCTTTGTTTGGCTTCACGAACAGGCTTTTCGATGGCGACCCGTGATCCGAAAACCGCTGCTCGAGAGGCTGCCAGAGGTGGAGGAGGAGCTTCCTGCGGTTGATGTGTTCATATGCACGGCTGACCCAGAAAAGGAGCCAACTTTTGATGTGATGAACACAGTTGTATCTGCAATGGCACTGGATTACCCTGCAGAAAAACTAAGCGTATATTTGTCAGATGATGGGGGGTTTAGTGGGAGTTTAAGGGGTATGAAAGAGGCTTGGGTGTTTGGGACATGGTGGGTGCCCTTTTGTAGGACATTTGGGGTCAAGCCCAGTTGCCCTAAAGCTTACTTTGATGGCGTAGAAGAAGGGAAAAATGAGTGTCATAGCAGCAAGGAGTTCTTTGAGCAGAGAAAGATTGTTAAAGTTGGGTCTCTTTCCTTTCTCTATTTGTGTATTGAGTTATGTAGAGGCTAAGTTAATTTATTTTTAATTATATTAGTGTTCTATAACAAAATTCAAGTTAAGTTCGTAATATAATCTTTAACGATCCAAGCATATCAGATGGAAGAGAGCTAATATAGACCTTCTCGTTGACCCACTATAAACCCACGTGTGAATCCATTATTAAAAGTTCTGTCACTAACTTAATGTTAATTTTGCTCTAAGACTAAATTGATACGATAAAAAATGTATAGGAACTAAATTAATATATTTAACAATACAATAATTAAATTAACATAGTAAATAAAATATTAGAAACTATGGTATATAAATAACACTTGTTTGATTTTAGAGTACATAGTCAATTTTGGTTTTTGGGTCTATAGTTTGGGTCCAATTGATCAATTCCTGGAGTATTAAAGTCTTTTTGGTAGTGATGTGCGGTGTCTGTGTTGTAGTGCTCTCCTTTTTTGGTATTAATAAAAAGGTTTTTTTTTTTTTTTTTTTTTTAGCAAAAATTCACGTTAAAAAGTTGTCAATTTTTATTTAATCATCATAACTTTTTAATCAGAAAATTACCTTTAAAAGTTTATAAATTTTCAATCAACTATCTTAAATTACACTGTTAATTATTCATTACCTATTAATTGCTCTTATATATTTTGGAGTTTTCATTAACCATGACCAAAGTACCTAAGTTGGCAAAGCAGTTTCCATCCCCTCGCCCACCATGGTTTGAACCCGTCTCTTTGAATCCCTTCATGATCGAACCTTGGTGGGGGAGGGGATAGATGACTGCATTACCAACTTGACTAGTTTCAACTCACGCTTTTAGTAAAATATGTTCCTTAATAAATCATTACAAAAGATTATGAAGTGAATACACGTGACATCCTCACTTTAGCTCCGTTCGATAGGTGGGAAAATCCTTTTCCTTTCAGAAAGATTTGTGTTTGACAATTTTGACCGAAAAATGATTCTTTTAGTTAAAACATTTTACTTGTTTAGTTAAGAAAAATAATTTTATTATTAAAGTATACATGAGATTTGCGTTTGGTCTAGTTGAGCTTGGATTGAGATATCACATGTGAGATTATTGTGAAAAATGTTTTACTACCTATGGCGAAAAATATATTCTATTAAGATGATAATTTCTACTCATTTGTACAACAAAATGATATGAATATGATGGAAAAGTGTTTAATTTCCATCAAAACGAACATACCGTTGTGTCAAAACCCCATTTATGTGAAGGGATTTGGTCTTATTTATGAACGCTCACTTAATAACTTAATTTTTTAGATAGTTAGTTTCAATGGCTTCACTGATGATTAGTTCATGTTTGTTAGAATGTAAAGCAATTTCTAAATATTTTCCTAGCGCTATAAATTTTGGATAATTGACTCGAGTAATGTTTTATATTATTGTTCATTCAGGAAAAATACGAGGAATTTAAGGAGCATGTGTTGAGCTTTCAAGTTGATCAGGATAGTAATAAAGATGATGCTAGCAAGACAAGCGCTCGTGATCATCCAGCTGTTATTGAGGTTCTTGCCGTTGATATTCTTCCTTCATTGCTCGTTCGTCTTTTTTGTATGATTTGTTTGTTTTCTTCTAATATGTTTTCATGAGATTTGTGTGCATTGAGATTATGTGTGATTTCATATTGTACTCTTTGTATGTGCGAAACACAACCACCATCTTATAGAACTTATTTGTATAGACTTGATTGACAAGAACACATAATTAAACTTATTTCTAGAGCAATGCTGAATGACAAAGGTGGTCGATGTTGCGGTGAGCGATGGTTGTAGAGCTTGGTAAGCGCTAATGATAGCGAATTATTGTGGTGGTGGCGTGGGTTATGTTCGTGGTGGCGGTACTAGGCCATGGTGGGGAGGTGGCCATATTGTGGGCGGCAGGATCGAGTAATGAGTAGCAAGTCAGGGTTGTAGATATTGGTGGTGGGTGGGTTGTGGTGAAAGAATGTAAGGCTGTAAACAAGCTGAGTCGAACCGAGCACCCTCTTGCTCGAATCGTCCAATAAGGCTTATCGCACTTGAGTTCGAGCTGAGTTCTTATCGAACTTTTGAAGCTTTGTTTGAGCATGGTTCGATAAGCTTTTAGTGCGTACAACACTCGACTCAGCTTGGCTTGTTAGCGTAGTTGAGCGAATTTGAGCTCGTTGTTGAGCTAAAGCATGTTCACAATCGATCCAAGTTTGTTATGGTCAAGCTCGCTACCAGGCTCAGACTATCGAGCTAGTATTGAAACATTTTGGAGCTATTGAGCCCTTCATGAGCTCTTATCACTGTTTGCGAAGATTAATGAGCCAAGCACCCCCTTCTTCAAACTTACCTGTTAAGCCTATCGAGCCCGCTTGAACAAGACATGATCCTCCATAATGAACAAGAACAAGTCGCTCGATTTTGAACAAAAGTAATTCATTGATTTTCAGTTCTTTTACACCTCTAAAAGGATGTGGGCTATAGCGGTTTTGATCCGATGGCTAGCCATAGTGGTGGGTTGGCAACGATGATAGGCGCGATGGTGGGAGACTATGGTAAAGGTGGGCCATGATGCTGGCGAGTCATGGTGTTAACTATTGGGACTGAGCAATGATGGAGTGTGGTGGATATCTTTGATTTATGAGTGCTAATCTTTTTAGATTAGCATTTTAAATTTTCACAATACATGTACCACTTAAATATCTGATTGAGCATTCGTTATTAAGAGTAGAAAAGATTTACTTTTTACCATTGGATTTGTTTTTCACAAAATAATGATTTTTACCACTTGTATTGGAACTAATATTGCAGATAATAAATGGCGATTCAATAAATGTTGGAAGAACGGTAAATCCAAAGAACGGTCATTTGCCTCTCCTAGTATATGTTGCAAGGGAGAAGAGACCTTCGCACCCTCATCACTACAAGGCTGGAGCCCTCAATGTTCTCGTATTGTTATTTTCCCCAAATCTTTATCTGATTATTTAAGTTTTTAATATAATTATTTTTGGAATGGAATTTGATATTGTCAAAATTCTTCTACCACAGCTAAGGGTTTCGGGAATGATAAGTAATTCACCAATCATCCTGGTCCTAGATTGCGACATGTATTGCAATGACACACTCTCTGCACGACAAGCCATGTGTTTTCATCTCGATCCATCAATTTCTTCCTCATTGGCCTTCGTTCAGTTCCCTCAAAAGTTTCACAATGTTTGCAATGGTGACATCTATGATAGTAAGATCAGATCAGTTTGGGACGTAAGTATCCACTAACAAGCTTCAGTTACAATATAACATCATTCACGTGTTTTTTGCTTATATCACGGCTTGTTTCATATTTGTTATTTTTTTTTTAATTTTAGAAACTAAAAATCATAATTTGAAAATATTTAGTTATGGTATTTGATTTCTTATTTTCAATTGTTTTCTAGTTTAAGTAAAAATTTAAAACAAAAAACCAGTACCAAAATGAAATAATTTTCAAAACATGACTTTTAATTTCTCAAAAAACAAAGACTATAAACAAAAAATGGTATCTAATGGGCCCTTGAGTTATTGGAATAACCAGTTATGTTATATCGTATTTGAAACTTTTGACCGAGAGGTCTACATTTCAAATTCTAAAATCCCTCAATCTTTATATAATGTAATTTTGATATAATATATGAAGTAAAATTGTGCATTATCGGTTCCTTGGCCTAATTAAATATTCGTATGATAGGCCCGAGTATATAATTATGCGTTTGTGCGTGTATGTGTGTGTGCGCTTTTTTTTTTTTTTTTTAACAGATATATTGGCCAGGCATGAATGGTCTGAAGGGACCAATTTTGTCAGGCACAAATTTTTACATCAAAAGAAAGGCATTGTATGGTGACTCTCCCAAACAAGGTAAAAATTGAGTAATGTTATTATCGTGATAAATTTATTGTTGTTAGAGCAACATTGTCATTTTCAAGGCATTTTGTGGCTATCAGTGTTTGTAAGTCACATAATTACTTTGACAATAATAATTTTTTTATCTGGTACTAATAACTCAAAAAAAAAAAAAAAAAAAAGATTTGATAGTTATTGGGTTATTTACATCACCAATTTTTGTACCTTGTTCATTAAGTTAATTTGGTCTTTTAGTTTTTAATTATGTTAATTTAATTCTTATACAGTTAAACCTGTTCCAATTAGTTGAATATTGAAATTATTATTAATTTCTTACTGAAATAGTGATGCTAATTAACACTGGTAACATATTTAAGTGCTACTACACATTTTGATTTCATTTAAAATTAATATTAATTAATAACAGATTTGATTGGAACAATTTAAATTGTAGATACTAAATCGACGTAGTTAAAAATTCAGGATCTAAATTAATATAATAGGCAAAGTAGAAGGCCTAACAATATAATAAATTTATTTCTAAATTTATGCGACTGAAACCTAAAAAGTTTTAGACGATTGAAGTTCTAAAATACTAATTAACTCTTTTTTTTTTTTTTCTTTTTTTCATATGCAGATATCAATTTAATGAAATCAAGAGATCGTTTCGACATTTCAAATGAGTTTCTGAAGTCCCTTGGCCAAATTTATAACACGAAGACAAATACAATGAGCAATACAATAATGTCGCCTCAATTGGTACAAGAGGCCAAATTGTTAGCCTCTTGCACTTATGAGAAGGACACAAAATGGGGTGAAAAGGCAAGTATTGTGAACTTTTACTTTTCCTGTCTTAAAATTTTCTTTTCTTTTGATAATTAAGAAGAAAAGGTCCTCAAACAAAAATAGAGAAAGTCTCTAAAATAATAATGAAGCAAAAGAAAGAAAGAAAATGGCATCTCGAGAAGTAAATCCTCAAGGTGGAAGCGCATCATGGACAACCTATGCAGTGGTCTCTCGGCCATGAGTGTTGATGATGGTCGGCCATGGGAGGGGATGGATCATGGTCGTCTCAAATAATGATGATGAATTATAGCAAGCCTTAGAACTGGATGGTAATTGTGGTAAATTTATGGTAATCAAAAGATTTAGCCATGTTGTGGTCGACCATATTGTCTTCAAGTAGGGTCAAGGGGATCTTAAAACTAGGTTTACGAAGGCTAAACGCCAGGCAAACACCCTAAATGGCTGAGCCCTGGGCATTTATACGAATCTCAATTGGAAACTCATGGGCTTAGTCTTCGAGCATAATTATAATGTGCCATTTTTTGGCGCTTTCTCTATCTTTTTGCAGGTGGGTTTCATGTACGATTCAGTGTTGGAGGATGTGCTAACAGGATACACCCTACATGGCAAAGGGTGGACCTCGGTGTTCTATGACCCACCGAACCCACAATTCCTGGGCTCAGCCACCACAAACTTAAACGACACCATGATTCAAACCACAAGATGGTATGCCGGACTGATGCAAATCGTAATTTCGAAGTATTGCCCCTTTATATATGGGCCAAAGATGAAAATGCCAGTACTACAATGCATGTGTTATGTCTACATAACTGTCTTTCCTCTCAATTTCATTGCTGCTTGGTGTTTGGCTTTCATTCCTCAGATTTGCCTTCTACATGGTTGTTCCTTATACCCTAATGTGAGTCCTCTATCCCTTAATTTTTTTTTCTTTTGGGGTATTTACACTGAAAGTCTATGTACTTTTCTTAATGTGTCTATTTCTCACTACAGTAGACTGTCTCTAAACTTGACTCTAAATACAAAAGATGCCTAAACTAAAGACCTAAAAATCGCAAAGGTAGCAATCCCATAGGATACACTCCCGAAACTTCTACACCTATGACATACAAACGACTAGGCCACACCGAGAAAATCACAACATGAAACCCATTACTCACCAGAGCACTGGAACATAAGTTAAGCCTTAGACATGCAACAGAAAGCACAAAGACAAAGACAGATAACGGAAATTACCCAACTAGACGATTTGAAAACCCCAGAACAATAGGACCAAAACTATAGAAAGAAAATTTAGTCCTTGTAATTTGAGTTGTGTCTATTTAGTCTCTCTACAATTTATATTATGTCAGTCTAATCCTTTGGTCAAATTTAAGTTAAGATATTGACATAATTTTAACAGCAAAATCACATTAGATGCAAGTAACTTATTACAAATTCAACAATTGACTCAATTAAGTCATACCCATTTTTCAAACCAAACCCATAGTCGCGTCATAAAAAATTTCATTAAAAATTTAATATAAAGTTTACTCTAAAGATTGAATTGGCACAATATAGATTATATAGGGATTAAATTGAAACAATTAAAGAGAATAAATCAACACGATGAGCGAAGTATGACCTTTAATAAAAATAATCCTTTGCTTTTTAGCTCTAGTTTTTCTTTACATTTTTCATTTGAAGAACATGTTAATTTAGGGCTGAAAATCGATAATAGTTTTCTAAAATGCTTCCTCTCGTTTTTTTTTAATTGTTTATTGACAGTCAAAGGTATAAGTAATACTTTTGAATTCAAAAGCCCACTAATCCGGTTCAAACCTTTTAATTAGCTTAATGAATCAAAAAGTGATCGGTTTAAGTGCATCAAATTCATTAAAGTTCGAATATTGATTTGGGTACTAATATTACTTTGAAAATTTTTTGGGTCATTATTTTCCAACTTTATAAAAGAATATGAAAAATGGTTTTCACACTTTCGTAATTGTCAAACAATTTTTTGAATTACTTTTCCAATTTTTCCATTTTTGTTAAAAAAAGTTTAAAAATGGAAAATTCTCTATTCTAAAAATACTCAGAATTCTTTCAAGTTGGACCAATAATTATTACAATATGGAAATCAATTGTACACCAAAGATCTCGTTACTTTGCTTGCGATATCAACTTAGTTCTTTCACTTAGAATTGTGTCAATTCAGTTTTTATGCAATTTACATTGTATTAGTTTAGTAATTTTACAAGACTAAAGTTAAGTTAATAATATAATTTCACCAGGTCATTTCAAATGCAAGCAATCCAATATAAACCCACTCGTTGACCTAATTCGAATCCCCTTGTGATCTGACCGTTAAAAATTCATCCATTGACTTAATGACACTTTTACTTGAGGACTAAATTGACGTAATGTAAATTATATAAGGACCACAATAACACAATTAAAAGTAGAAGGACTAAATTGACATAATAAATAAGATATAGATTCTTTTAACAAGGACAACTTGCGAAAATGGGGTTTGTATGCTTCAAGCCTTTGTTGTCCTTGAAAGAGAGTGAGGATTTTAACTACCAAACAATTGGAAGAAGCTCGGGTTACATTAAAAATTATTAGATAACGGAAACTAGTCGTTTTAATTTATTACTTGATTACCATGAAGCTTTGAACTCTGAAGTTGTCATCTAAATAATCAAACATTTTAATATATATATAACAAGTTATCTTGATATTTAAAGATTTTAGCATTCAAGTATATTGAATTTTAAATTTTTTATTTAATTTGGTTCCTTATGCCAAATTTAGTGAACTTTTATTGGAAAAAGTTGAAAAGGACCTTACTTTCGATCATATACAGATACTCTCCACGAGAGTAATATGATTTTTTTGCCAAAAATGCTGACATCCTATGATTTTAACAATATATGAGTACCTTTTACTAGAGTTCGGTGAATTTTTTTTACTAATCTAACGAATTTCTGCTAGAAACACTGACTTAGATTATATATATTATAGTAATTACGTGTCATGCTAGCATTTTCAGTAGAATATTGGTTAGATTTTGAAAATTTTCACTTGATTACAACAATGAGTATCTAGGTGATAAAATGATGATACTTCAAGACACTTCATTATATTTACTAAAAGGTTATTTATATTTTAGTACCCTGACATTTTTGAAAATAATAAATAAGACCTTGACGTTTTTGAATTATTAAAAAGGCCCCTATATTTTGTCATACTAATAATTAAAAAGGCCTATCTCCAACCTGATGATGTCATTTTTAGTCAATAGAGCTAATGTGACATCTGTGTTTTTATTACTACAGTAAAATGAAAAAAAACACTCTTTAATAACTATATTTTGAAACAAATTAAGGGAATGGATGACTTCTACATAATACAAATCTCGAATTTCCTACTTGTAAAGTAAGAATACTGTCGTTGAAGCGTATTTTAGATCATTGTATTGCAACATTAATAAAATACAATTTCCATGTCAGCTCTGTCAATGAAAAACGACGTTATCACATTTCAGAGGGGTCTTTTTAATAATACAAGGAAAATTTAGGGGCCTTTTTAATAATTAAAAAAGGTCAGAGTTCTTTTTATTTTTTCAAAAATGTCGGATACTAATATGTAAATAACCATTTATTAAACCTTTGAGGTGTCATGTGATAAATAGTCAAACCGTATAATACCTAAATTTTGACTTCTTACAAGAGTAAATGATTCAGAGCCCTTTCTGAAACATAATAACCCTATTTACATTTAGGCTTGAATTTAGGTCGTTTAAACTCAAGCTAGACACGGTGTAATTTGTAATTTATATTGAGGTTGGATTATAGGGATCCAAAGGTGTGTACGAGCCAAGGCAAGCTGAAGCTTGGGGCTCAACTCGTCAATATTTAGCCTTGCTTTAAGCTCGCAGAGTTTGGAAGCACCAAGTTCAAGCTTGCATCATTTTAGGTTGGGGCTTAACTTAGCTCGATGGAGTTGGAACCTTGCTCATTGAGCTTCGTGCTAAACTCAATTATTTACACTTATTTAAACTCAATTACAGGCTCGTTTAGGCTTGAACTAGGCTTATTAGAATCAAGTTTGGGGCTATAAGGCATGTCCAACCTAATAAATTATATTAACAAAGGCTCATTTAGGCTTGCGAGTCTACAAACTCGAAATTCACTAGTCTTGCACTTGGTTTAACTCAAGCTCAAAAGGAGTCATGCCTTTCGAGCTTCTAAACAAGCCAACGCATGCCTACCCTTATCGATATTGACAAGGTTCAGCTGGCTTAACTCAAATTCAAAGCAAGCTGAACTTTTTGAGATTTATGGGTTGTCTTCATGGTTAAAATCTCATACGCTTTGCGGCTGCGGTTCGAGTTCGAAGCTTATCAACACCCTTCCCTAAGTTGTTATATTTTAAAAGAAAATTTAAAGTTTCGTTAGTAAAATGCACGTATAATATGCATAATGGACATGTATTCATATTCTTCATTCAAAATGGGCATTTACGTGTAATTGCAAATAATATAATAAGTTACGTGTTTTTCTTGATGTTATCCATATAATACATGTATTATAACACAAATCCATATTTGTATGTTAAAAAATAATAATTGAAATTAATCAATACCTACACTTGAACTAGGTATCCATATTTTATTCTCCAAAAATTAAGCGTCTAGGTTTCTTGTGGCGTTTTGCTTCTGCCTTTGAGAGCTTAGCTTAGCTACTTCCTTTTGTTTTCTTTTAACTCGCTTTTGTGGTCTTTATCGAGCTCTGCTCGATGGGTGTACCAGCTTTTGTATCGAGAGTTGTTAAATTTCATCGGGTCCAGATGGCACACAGGAGATCCAAATGTAAGCCTAAGTGAAATTTCATTCTAAAACTAATTGACATTAAATGGAGCGGCTCACTAGGCTTATATGTTGATCTCTTTACTCTCGCAAATTGATTTATAGTATACTTATATGTGGAATTCTTAACACAGGTGAAAGATCTAGCATTTGTAGCATTTGCGTACGCATTCCTATCAGCAAACCTCAAGCACCTCTGCGAAGTCGTCACAACCTCAGGCCACACCGGAACATGGCTCGCCGAGCAGCGCATATGGATGTTCCGATCTCTCAGCTCCAATTTCTACGCATTGCTCCAAGCCCTCTTCGGCCAAGTCCTTTTCCTCCCGACCAACAAAGTCTATGACGAATTGCAATCCAAGCTCTACAACTCAGACAAGTATGATTTCCGCACTTCAAATATGTTCCTAGTCCCAGTTATCGTTGCCGTGATTGTCAATGTCGTAGCGGTATTCAGCGGGATTTGGAGGGTGGTCTCCAGTCAGAGTGATTGGGGGGAGGTGTTTGGGGCAGCGTTTCTGGCGGTGTTTGTGGTGGTTATGGGGTTTCCGGTGATTGAAGGTGTGGTGGTTCGGGAGGACTCCGGTAGGGTTCCGATTAGGGCTACTTTGGTTTCTGCATTATTTTGTGTCTGTCTCTTGGCATTGGGGCCATGCATTCTCTTGCATTAGATTTGTTTTCTTTTAGAATTTATTGTTTAGGTATTTAAAAATTTGAAAATTTATTATTTGGGTAATGTAAAAGTATTAATGTGAATGTGTTTGGTACCTCTAGAGTAGCAGCCATCTCGTATATTTACAGACTTATGTTTACAAGGCTTACAAGAAAGGCCCATTGGGCTCAATATACAACCAGAACACTATACAATCATAACCCACTATGCATTATACTCTAACATCCCTCTCAACTGAAGCAGAAGATAAACAAATGCAAAAGTTGCTTCTAAAAAATAGAAAGAGATGCCGCAGAAGATTCTTGGTAAAGGTATCTGCAATTTGTTGAGATGAGGGAATATGAAGAACTCGAATAAGACCTAGTTGAACCCTTTCATGAACAAAATGAATATCGATCTCAACATGCTTGGTGCGAACATGCTGCAGAGGATTAGTGGACAATGGCTGAGATATTATCACAGTAAACCAAGGTAGCTCATGGAAGAAGAAGACCAAGCTCACTAAGAAGAGGTCAAAGCCAGCAGCATTTGAAAACGGCGTTAGCAACTGCTCGATATTCGGCCTTAGCACTGGGCCGGGAGATTGTAGGCTGGCGTTTAAAAGACCAAGAGATGATATTACCTCCTAAAAAAACACAAAAACTAGATGTAGAGTGATGAGTATCGGGGCATCCAGCCCAATTTGCATCAGATTATGCCATGAGCTGGTTTGCACGAGAAGGAGAAATAGTCAACCCATGGTCAATTGTGCCCTTAATGTACCTGAGAATGCGTTTAACAGCCATCCAATGAGGTAAATGCGGAGCATGCATAAACAAATATACTTGTTGCACTACATAGGAAATATCAAGGTGAGTGAAAGTAAGATACTAAAGGGCACCAACAATAGATCGATACAAGGTAGGATCGGTCATAAGCTCGCCGTCATCAACTGAAAGCTGGGACTTGGAATCTGTGGGTGTGGCCACGGGCTTGCAAGAGAGCATATCAGCTTTATCAAGCAGATCGTGGGCGTACTTGGATTGAGACAGGAAAAGCCCTCCAGAGGAATGAGAAACTGAAATTCCAAGGAAATAATTAAGGTGTCCCAAATCTGTCATATCAAACTCAGAATGAAGCAAAGCTTGAAGAAGCATAGAAGAAGAGGCAGTTAGAAATATAACATAAACATAGATTAACAGTATAGCCATGTCATTGGCACGACGTAAGATGAATAATGACGAAGTAGATTTGCAACTTATGAAACCAATCTTATGGAGAAAGGTAGCACAGCGGGTATACCATGCCGGGGGTGCCTTCTTAAGACCATAAAGAGATTTATTCAACTTACAGACATGATTAGGAAATTAAGAGCTGATAAAACTCGGAGGTTGCTTCATATAAACTTCTTCATTAAGAGTGCCATTCAGAAAAGCATTCTTAACATCAAGCTGATGAATAGGCCACTTGCGAGAAGTGGCGAGGGTCAGTGCCGTGCAAACTATAGCTGGCTTAACAATTGGACTGAATGTTTCACCATAGTCAATTCCACATCTCTATGTGTATCCTTGAGCAACCAACCTAGCTTTATAACAGTCAACCTGACCAGTAAGAGTTTGCTTAATGCGATAAACCCATTTAGAACCAACAATATTACCATGAGCGGGTGGAGGAACGAGATCCCATGTTTTATTGCGAATAAGAGCATTATATTCATAAAGCATAGCATTTTTCCAATTATCATCTGTAAGAGCCTGCTTATAGGACAAAAGGAATCTCGGGCAACATATTATGAGCAAGCATAGAAGGCTTAAGGAGGGGTTTCATGATACAGGCTTTTAAACGAGTGTCCATGGGATGAATAGATACAGATGGAGCGGGCACAAGGCTGTTGGTCACGGCCGGCAGCTCAGCTGGTGGCGGGGAAGGCCACGGGGGTGTAGGTGGGGTATCCTTAGCCTGGGGTACAGCGGGTAGAAGAGAAGCCATAGACGGTGGCATGAAGCTGCCAGCGAAAGGGGAAGATGTAAGCGGGGACGTGAACTCTTGATGAAGACTATTCATAGTAGCTTGAACAAAGGTACCCAACTGTGCAAAGGAAAAATCTGTTTCATCAAACACAATATGCCTTGAAATAATAACTTTGTTAGTGCAGAGATTTAAACATTTGTAACCCTTATGATTCAGTGGATATCCCAGGAAAACACACACAGTAGAGCATGGGGCGAGTTTATGTGGAGTAGTAGCACTTAAGTTGGGAGAGCAGGCACTCTCAAAAATGATAAGAGGATCATAATTAACCCTTTTTTCTTTTATATAAATATTGATATGTGATCTTTTTCTTAATTGAAGTAGAGGGTAATAAATTTATAATGTGAATAGCTACAGAAACAGCTTCGAACCAATACTCCAAAGTTAAGCAAGCTTGAAAGAGAAGAGACCGCATCATATTACCAATGGTCCTGTGCATATGCTCGGGAAGTATGAGGACATGAGACCTGACTAAGAATACCCCGTTGTATAAAAAATCTATTAAAATCATGATTAATATATTCAGTCCCATTGTCACATTGGAACTGCTTAATTTCCATGCTAAATTGATTTAATATAAGATTACGAAATTGAACAAACAAATCGAACACCTCAGATTTGCACGCATAGGATAAATCCACACAAAATAAAAATAATCATCCAAAACTAACAAATAATATTTAAAACCACTGAAACTAAAAAATAGGTGATGTCCATACATCGGAGTGAACAATATCAAAAGGACGCGTAGTACTGGAAACAGACTTTTGAAAGGGTAAACTACTATGCTTGCCTAGTTGGCAAGCACGACACATATTCGACTCAGAAGGACTAGAACTAGAAATAAACTTTTGCTTGACTAAAGTGGATAAAACTGGCTCTCCTAGATGGCCCAAGCGGCGATGCCAGATAGAGGGGGAGACTCGTGACGCAACGAATGACGTGTTGATAGAAGGTGACCCTGGTACTGTAAAGAGAGGTCCCGGACTGACACAGTGAATGATGGCTGACTTTGATTTAGGATCCTTGATAGAAAAACCAAAGCAGTCAAATTCAAGAAGACAATTATTATCTGAACAAAATTGGCAAACAAAAAGAAAACTTTTGGATAGATCAGGAACAAATACAACTTTATTTAAAACAATATGACTGACAGGGGTAGATATAAAACAAGTCCCAATACTAGCGATAGAGAGAAACGCACCATTACCCACTAAACTTTTCTCTGGACCAATGTATGGAGATGAGGATGTTAGGATGCCTGAATTGTTTGTCATGTGAAAAGAGGCCCTGCTATCCATGAGAGGTGGAATAATACTGTGCGGGGAATTGACTCGCAACAAAATCAGGGTAAAAATCATAGCCAGTGGTATAAACATTATTTGTAGGATGAAATTGTGGATTAGAAGAAACTTTACCCTCCTGAGGAGCAGAGCCAAATTGAGGAGGCCGATATGGCGTGTAAAACTGAGGCATGTTCCATGGCATCCCCCTACACTTTAGTTCCCACATATTTGGCAGCCATTGATTCCCATAACCACGACCGTTTCTTCCACGGCCTTGACCATTACCTCGACCTCCACGGTCTCGACCATTACCATATTGATTCCCATAACCAAGCTGCATTTGTTGAGCGAGAAAAGCAACCAGCTGCTCAGTTGCAACCGGTTGATGCTGTGGTGGGGGTGCCATGGCAGCCTAGGCTGCTGTGGTACCGAGTTTATGTCAGAGTACCGGCAGCTAGGAGAATGGTGGGAGTACCTGCATTGGCATTCTTAAGGCGAGATTCATCATTCATCAATATAGATCGGACCTCAATAAAGAACGGAAAGGGGGCGAGATGTAATAGAGGTACACACAATACTGAAATCCTTATCATCAGAAAGACTACCCATAGCAGTCAAAACCATATCAACATTAGAAATAGAAGCATTTACGGATTTGAGATTATCAGCTAGGGATTTTATTTTGGTGAGATATACTAATATGGAGAGATTGCCTTTCTTAATGTTGGTTAATTCACGTTTGAATTGCAACTGACGAGATTGTGCGAAATTGGTAAAAAATGGGTGATAGAACCCCATAGCGATGCAGCAGTTAAATCATCATCATTTCCACACACAGCACTAGCAAGATCGGGGGAGATAGTATGGAGAATCCAGGAGATGAGGAGATTGTCAATTTGTCTCCAATAGTAGTAGGTCGGATCCGAAGCATCCGGTTGAGAGGAAGAGCCAACAAGGTGATCATCTACATCATAACTTTGACAAGTAGAGAGTAAAGATCAGCACCATATTAGATATGTTAACGGATCATTGAGATCTATTGGATATCCGAGACACTAAAAGGTGTGGGAAGAGTGGCACCACCGGTGGCAAGGTGCTGGACAGCAGCGCTAGTAGCTGTGGTGGAAGAGTTGGCGTCACTCGTGAGAATAAGAGAGGGTCCGGCGGCGCTGGTTGAGGTGAGAAGGTGGGGTGCGGTGGCTAGGGTTTGTTCGTTAAATTTTTTTTTTTTTGGGAAAATAGAGAGGCTAGGGTTTGCCTGATTTTACGAGAGAGTTAGGGTTGGCTTTGATACCATGTAAAAGTATTAACGTGAAAGTGTTTGGTACCCCTAGAATAGGAGCCATCTCGTATATTTATAGACTTATGTTTACAAGGCTTACAATGAAGGCCCATTGGGCTCAATATACAACCAGACCAATATACAATCATAACCCACTATATATTATACTCTAACAGGTACTCTTCATCATTTAGGTACTCATTATTTGAATTGGCTGAATTTTCATCCAATTTTGATGGAATTTGTTGATTTGTCGGGTAATTGTTGTAATACATATGTGCTATATGTGAATATTTTACCCTTACGTTGCCTCTACTCTCACTACTCTTAGTTTATGACCCCCCTTTTCCATCTCCTGTTGAATTGATTTTCTACTTTATACCTCCAACTAGAGTTAATTTCTAGGTTCTAATTGTTTCGGGGGGAAACACCGGCAAGGACGATAGTTCCGGTGAACGGAGAAATGGAGCTAGAGGATTCAATTGAAAGGGAGGATTCAATGGATGAGGGGGATGCTACTATGCGACGTTAAATGATGTGATGACCCATCATTGCTCCTTGCCTAGTTTAGAGGCCTATCAAGTTCCCTCCTTGGAAAGCTCTGCTACTTGTCCTAATATTTTTGGAAAATCTGGTTAACACATTGGACAATGTTAAGAGGAAATCCCAGTTGAAGCTGCTGCCCCTACGATCTTTACCCCTTATGTTGGCCAACCACATATCAGTCGTTATGTGGACTTAGGATCTGACATTAGCTCAACCCCCACCACAATAGACTCCATTCATACTCAAACAAGCTTAAACCCCAAAACAACCGTTTTAGCCCTTACAGATGAACCCACAACACACAACAAACCCACAAACCTCAACAACAACAAAAAGGAGAGAGTAAAAAAAGCATGAAAAATGGAAGAAAGACTGGGACAGAGATTTCATGGTTCCGAAGAAGAAATAGCCAACATTATCTGCCGAGTGGACGAATTTGATCCAACAATAAATCCCAGGAAGAAGAAGCGACGCATACTGCTTGCCACCGCTCGAAATTGAAAATATGCTTATGGAACATCAAGGGTTTCAAGGAAAAGCAAAAGAAAGTAATCGTTAGAGATTTGATCAAGTCACAGAGATTAAGTATACTTGAATTGGTAGAAACGAAACACAATTCAGTGATTCAGAGGACTATAAATAAATGCTGGGGATCGGATGGATATTCATGGGTAGACATTCCGGCAGTGGATGGGTCAGGTGGCATCATGGCAATGTGGCATGAGGAGGACTTCGCTGTAACATACGCAATGAAAGGGCGTCTTAGTCTCAGCCCATGGATGGCCATTGTTGAAGTGGCAGCTTCGTTCCAAATTCCCAATCAAATGATCAGCACTCTAAAGATCAAGCTGGGTGATGATTCAAAAATTAAGTTTTGGAAGCATAAGTGGATAGGGGAGGATACATTTGAGCATCATTTTCTGGATCTATTCAAAGTTTCACTTAGAAAAGATCACATTGTTGCCCAAATGGGGACGTGGGATGGATTCCAGTGGAGATTAAAGAAGAGCCAAACCTGGACCTATTGTCCGAGATCATAGTGGCAGTTGCACCTAATCCGGGATTGGAAGATAGAGTGTGGTGGAGCAAGGGTAGTAGAGGGCGTTTTACAGTGAAGTCGTTCGCCTAGGTAGTCACAAAGAGTATCCCGAGATCATACACTATTGATCACCTAGTATGCGGAGCGTGGAAAGGATTGGCACAACCAAAGGTAGAGTTACTCATTTGGATGGCGCTACTTGGAAAGATGAACATAAAAGAGAGGCTTTGGAAAATTGGTATCATCCTCGAAGATGAGAAACGGTGTCCTCTTTGTGGTAAGTTTCCAGAAAGTGTGGACCATCTATTCGTGGGATGCGAGGAATCATGAAAGATTTGGGCTCATTATTTTCAATGGTGGGGCTTCGGGTGGGTATCATCCAACTTCATCAGGGATCATTTTTTCTAATGGATTGCTCCCAAAGTCGGCGGTAAATTTCAGAAGAAAGTCTGGTTAACACTTTTCTTTGTTATTGTTTGGGAAATTTGGGGTTCGAGGAACAAAGTCGTTTTCGAACAGGCTTCTTGAAATATCAAGGACCCGGAATGGTAAATTAAGCTGAGAGTATGCTTTTGGGTGAAAGGTTGGTGTAGCTCCTTTCCGTACTCTTTAGTCGACGCAGCGTGTAATGTGCAATGCTTCAAAGCTTGGTCACCGATCTCTTAACAGATGGAGGTTTCTGGCTCTGTAGTTTTTTTTTTTTTTTTCCATTTGTTATTGTTCTTTCTTGGGTCCCCAAGTTGGGACTCCGCTATACTTGTATCCCGAGCCTTACTTGTTATTTATCAAAAGAAAAAATGTCATAACGCTGGAAAGGAATTGGATTGAATAATCAAATAGAGCAAAAACTTACTTTGTCATTGTTTCAGCATAACAATTTTCATGGTTTTGAATTGTTATGTAATATTACATAGGAAGTTACCCATTAGGTACCTCAATATTGTACCTTAAAGATTGAAAGTTTTATCACCCAAGTACTCTAAAGATAAAGAACTTTATGAATTAGATATTTTTTGCCAAAATTTGGTGGATTCTAAATGAAAATTTTTGATGCGTAATATAATTTCAACAATATATATGTATCCCTATCAAATATGGTAATTTCTTTTGTCAGAAAATGCTAGCGTCACATTTTATTTTGCTAATATATATGTAAATTTTGTTAGAACATGACTAACTTTTTTGTAATTTGCAAGATTGTCTTACAAAAGCTGACATATCATATATATATAGTCATACTCTATATCACATGGTGGAAATTAACAAAATTTTAACTAAAATTCACCATATTCTTAGAGAGCTCAAGTGAGACGCTCCCCCTGTGGTTTGTAAATCTCTTTGAAGTCAAAGTTCAAGTAGATGATGCTTTGATGAGCTCAAGAACTCCACAGTTTGGAAGAAAACTTCTTGACAAAGGAGGCTAATGAGGATCAGATGGCCCAGTCAAATGACACTAACGACACTTTTCCACCCGAGTTTGAGGATCTCTTTGAAGTTGCAGTTCAGGAGGAATTGGAGGTTCCTTCTTCCAAAAATCAAATAGCCAACCTGAAGGCAACCTTGTGCAATAGAGCTTGAAAGAAAGGAAGGAGGATTCGTTCTCTTCGGGATTGGTCAAAAGCTTGAAGGAGATCATTAACAAGGAAGCATCAAAAGAGCTGAAGGAGGCTCTCATCCTATTGAATCGTTTCTAAAATTGAACAAATTCGCCTACCTAGCGGCTACAAAAGGAAAACTTTGGAAGATTAGTATCCTAATAGAACAGGTTCGATGTGTTAAAGAATGTTGGGCGATGGGTAAAAGGTTATGTTTAAGCTATAGCGGCCCAGAAAGTGTTATGATCAATACGTTCTGTACCATTGAAGCCGGCACAAAGAGGAACTGTATGTAAGCACCACTCTAATAGCTTATTAACCATCAGGAAGTTGTGCCTAGAGTATGTGGGATGTGGAGGTTATGTTAAGTAATCCATTCTTAAAAGTCTGGTTGTTTAACTCAGTCAGGCTTTTGTGGGTTTAGTCAAATCCAAGAAATAGTGTTTCTTCCAGAGAAGCATCTCGAGTGGATGGGTTAAGTTGTCATATGGGTGGGCTCGTGTTCTGTCACCATGAGTTCTTTGGGGAGGATTGACTGTTGCTGTGGAATGGTTGTATCTTCGTGTAGGCATCTTTGGTGTTGTAATCTTCCAGTGTGGCATTTTTGTTTTGATTTCTATTTGTATTTATTATTATAGCGGGTGGTGATCTATATTTTGGGAAGTGGACGTAGCTAGTTCTTGCGTTTTTGGTTTTTACTCCTGTTGCCTTAATATCTACGCACTCTTGTGTAGTCTTGGGTTTTGCCTTCACGGGACGCCGGTTTCTTCCTCTCGATTATTTTGCTAATTATCGAAAAAAGTGTATACCTAAGTGATAAAATTTCATATCTCATGGTACCTTATTATATTTATTAAAATGATATGATACTTAATGATAAATGCTCAAACTTTAGGGTACCTAAGGGATAATTTTCCTATTTTATATAGCTTAGATAGTTAATTTCAGTTTTTTTATTATTTTTTATATATTTTATATTGTTACTTATATTGTCTTATAATAAAATGTAAGATTGGTGAAAAATATTTCTTTTAGACCATACAAGAAAGCTTCAATGCCAAAGTAAGTTTTCCTTTGAAATAAATGATGGAAAACCTCAATTAGATTTTAATTTTATTTGAAAAATCTTTTTCATAGAAAAATCAATTCCTCAAATCTATTTTTCAATCCCTAAACAAATGGAACCGTAGTGTTTGATATGAACCCAAGGCTAACTGTAGGACTTCTTTTGTATTTCTTGCATATCCGGTTATCAAAAAGTGTCATTATTTTTGCTTGCTTTTGCTGTTTCAAGGAACCAACAATCATAAAGTTTTTAATTAGTGGCAGGTTTAAAAAAACACTCACATGTGGCACCCATGATGGACTATGGACTAGCTATATACACCAATATCAAATATATAATACCATTAAAATGCTAATTATCCATAATAATAACATAACTTTTATATCAAAACTCAATACTCCCACTCCCAAAACAAAAATTCAGAAGTAGAGTTCCCGGGCTTGTATCTACTGCCTGTTGGAATTGGACGACGACAAGCGTGGTGAACGAGCTGGATGGCCACCAATAGGGCAATGACAGTAAGCTGGGTTTGGGTTGGGGGTCTCATAAAATTAGAAGGGGATTCGTACAATTAAGCCTAAATATTTACCAATAGTAGGTATGTCGGATATGCTTCAATTTTAGAGTGGAAAACTTGTCTTGCATAAAATATTTTTTATGAGAGCATATTTGCTTGAATGACCTAGTATAATTTTGTATAACCATTTGTTACCCGTTTATGGCCATTACCCTGTTGAATTGGGCCCCATAGAATTCCGCCATCGAATTGGCCGCCATTAATTCTTGACCATTACACCTTTTTGTGCCATTTACATAATGGTTAGCTTCTTGATTGATTGACACACCAAAATTCTCTCTTCCTCTCCTGCAATCCTTGTTCTATTCTTCGTTCTGTGCCATTGTGGTAAAACTAAGCAAATTGGGGTGTATTCTAGTATACGACTTTAGATTGCACTACAGTGTAGGCGCCTGCTAACACTGGGTTCGAAGTGCTATTTGGTCCTGTTGTACCAATGCGGGGCATAAAAGATTTTAGGGCAGTGATAAACTTTATGGCACAGCGATCTTCGTCTTTTCAAATAAGTTCTAATGACTCATCCCCTTATTTTTTCAACAGTCTAAAGTCGTTTAAGTGAGTAATTAGGATATTGGTATTTGGCTAGATTTGAAAAAGCTGTTTAAATATTGATTCTTTTCTCATGTGATGTGTGGTAAAATTTGAAGTTGGATTTCTACGATATCTGGACCTCGTGATGATTTATCCAGGATTATGTTTCTTTACTGGGATATTTGGAAAAGCAGGTGCGAGCTCTTTTCAAAAACATCAATCATTCTTCGGTTTTCACTGCCCAAAGAGTTGCGGCTGACGCGGCTTTTTTCTCCTCCTGTTCTGCTTCAACTCCTGTTAGATGCCTTCCTGAGGTATGAACGAGCCCTTACCATGGAGTACTAGTCCATAGGGAGCCCCTCCTCCCGACTAGATTAAAATCAATACAGACGCTGCGTTCTCTCTCCTTCCTGGTGCGGCCTTGGCTGTTGTGGCGCGTTGTAGTTGCGGACTTATTGTCGGAGGCTGGTGCAGATCTTCTTGTGCCGGTTCCCCTCTTATCACTGAGACTTTGGCCATTCGGGCAGCTTGTTCATTAGCCTCCTCTAGGGGGTGGAAGAAAGTTATTGTCGAGTCTAATTGTAAGTTAGCTATAGATTTTATTTGTCGGGTTGCTTCCCTTGCGTGGGAATATAGTCTGTCATTGAGGACATTGTTATGTTACCCTCATCTAGTTCTTTTGATATTTTTCGTGCGTGTTGGGCCCCTCGGTCATGCAATAGGGTGGCCCATGCTGTCGCGTAGTGTCATTTAGGCAGAAGGTGTGGTCATGATTGGTGGGACGTTTGCAGGGGCGGATCTAATGTACTTGCACTGGGGGCATGGGCCCCCAGTGCATTCAGGCCCAAATACCTAAAGTATAATAAGGTTAGACTTAAAATTAAGAGGCCCAGACAAAAAAATTTAAGGGCCCCCAGTGACAGAAGCCCAGTATACCACTGTTCAAAAAAATAATAATAAAAAGCTGTAGATGCCTCTGACACACATTTCCTTTCCAATTTTATTTTTTTTTTGGGGTCAAATGACCCATTTCCTCGATCTACCCTCACTTTACATGTCCATTGCCCCATTCTCCCTCTCGCTGAACTATCTTTTTGTCTCTTAATGAAATTTCTCTCACTCACTAAACTCTCTCTCCCGTTGAACTCTCTCTCTCCATTCGCCGTCGATCAATGCCCATTCTTCACTACCCATCCCACGGTGTTGTCTTCAATCTAATTGAAGGTCTTCGCTCGCTTTCTCTCTTATATTTTGATTTATTGTGTTTTTCATTTTTCTATTATTTTAGGGTTTTATTCGCACATTAAATAGAAAGAATTGAGTTTTTAGGTAAAAATCATATTTTGGTTTGGGTGTTAAGTTTTTACATAAAATTTTAAAACCTATCATTTGGGCACCATATTTGTATTAGAATACAAAATCATCCATGGTTTAAGCAATATTTGAGCTTAAACAAGAACGAAGATTAAGTTTTTGTGGTGCTTAAAAAACCATTCGAAGCAATAGAGAGTAAAAAAGTTTTATTCATCATTATTTTGTCCTTGCCAAATAGAAAGAGCAAAATAAAAGAAAACATATAAGAGAAAAAGATGTGAGATACGGCTGGCAGCCACAAACAAAGATAAAGAAAAAAGAAAAATAGAAAATAATAAAACTGTGATAGTTTGATTATTTATCACTTAAGTGACCTAATATTTTAATATATATAGTAGATATCTTGTTTTCTAAACATTTGTTCTCTAAAATTTAAAATTTTATTGTCAAGGAACCAATTCACCCAAAAGCTTAAACTGATAGGTGAAAGTTTATGAATAATTTTATACACTAACATACGGGCCTACTTTGTGCTTAAATTATTTAAATATTGAAAATGGCGGCTATTGAGATTCAAACTCGTGACCTCTTAGTCAACTTAGCTTTGATACCATGTCAAGGGAACTAATTTTTCCAAAAGTTCAAGCTGATGGATGAAGACCCATAAATGACATTATACTCTAAGTTTTAAAAACTACTCAAATTCTAACACAAGCTACCTAAGTGATAAAATATTTATACCATAAGGTACTCTATTGTATATATTCAAATGTCCGGTACTTAAGTGATAATTGTGCCCCCAGTGAATGTTTTTTCTGGATCCGCCACTGGACGTTTGCCCTCCTTCACTTGTATCACTTGTTTTCTCTGATCGGTTAGTAATGCATTCTTAGCTTCCGGGCATCTTCGTGCTCAAAAAAAAAAAGGGAAGAAATTATTATGAATGTTCAAGTGTTGAGTATTTCAAGAATTCCTTTTGTACAACTTTAAAATACGAGCACCAGGCTGATGCCCGTAGTCCATTTCTCAAAGAGACGGTTCAAAACAAATCATCCTTCTTCCAGATTTCATTCTCTAGGATCATTTTGCTCCTTTTGTTCCAAATAACCCCGAGGGTGATGAAGAATAATGATATTAACACTTTCTTTTGAAATTTTCCAAGCATGGGCACCGAAATTCACTGATCAAAGAGGTCCCGCACCATTCCAAAACACGACTTCTTAGAGCCCAGTTCCGATGGCACAGTAACAAAGAGGTGGTCCATGTGTTTAGGCTCAGAGAACATTAGGTAAGTACATCAATTTTATGGAGCTCAATTTTCATGTTCAATCTTGATACAAGCAATTTAGATCCTACATTAATGGATTATCAAAGTGTTATGTGTAAATATTCAAATCTTACACAAAATGACTCAGATAAACGACTTAAACAAGACACACAAAGATAACACACAACAATAACTTCAAGATCTCAGATCTTGCCCCACAAGAACCAACTTAAACTAGACCTAGACTAATTACAACACAAATCACTTCATAAACCTCAAATACAACACAAGACTCAAGAGAACAACCGAATCTAGTAGGTTTAGAAGTATACCTCCCCTTGTGAACTAGATTTTAACGAAATTGCAAGCAAGTCGCTCACACCACGAGTAAGGCTCAAGAACACTCCAAGAACACCACGACCGGACCTCCACCGGAACACGAACAGAGCTTCTGGCCAGCAACGGAGCTCCAATAGCACGAACGGAGCTCAACGAACACGATTACACTTCGATCCAAGGCTCACGAGGTTGGAACCTAAGTGTATTATGGCTCAGAGATTCGTTTTTAGGGTTAGGGTTTCAAGGGAGCCTTCAAGGGTAAAAATCGCCAGAGAGAGAAGGGGAGAGGAGAAGAAAACCGATTTTTTTCGTTACCTCTACGACCCCACCAACTCGGCATTAAATACCCCCAAGCTACGACCTAAGAAACCCTAAAGCTCATCACAGCCTTTGATTTACGCAACGATCGGACGGACAATACTTACACACGGTTCATATATCGAGGGGCCCCGGATCTTGTGACCCGCGTCAAGACTCGAACGGCTGCGATGGAGCACTGGAAGCTTCTGGAAGAAGCGTCACTTGTAAACCCTAACGGGTCTGTTAGCTTTGGGTGAGAGAGATAAGGGTGAGGTAAAACAAACTGTTACCAGCTGTACATAATAAGCAATCCGGGTAGGGTAGTACAGTCGGGCAGCACAGGCAGCCCAAAACTGGGCAGGTTGTACAGGCAGTCAGGCGGGCAGCCCTGTTCGGGCAGCAACAGTACTATCGGGCAGCTGGGTCAGCTTAAAAAAAAAATTAATTAATTTCACAAGCAAGGGGCAATATAGTCATTGCCCCAAAAGCCTGAATTCAAAATTACTTCAACCAAAAAAAAACGCTGCATTTTTGTCCTCCCTTATTTTTATTATTTTCTTTTACTCGAACTATGTTATATATTTACCAACAATAACAAACTCCACCTTGGTAAATATATGACTAACAATTTTACATCTAGTATCACCCTGGGTTCCATTCCATTTGGAGGAGTTTAACAAAACGTGTAAACTTCTCCAACGGAAGACCTTTAGTCCCCATGTCAGCGAGGTTATCCTCGGTACAAATTTTCAGCAGATCAATCTGATTTTCTTCTATGTTATCCATGATAAAATACCGCCTGACTGCTAAGTGTTTCGTTCTATCATGGAAAACTGGGTTCTTACAAAGGGCAATGGCAGATTGACTATCTGAGTAGATTTTGGGTGACCCTAGGTTCAGTTTTAACTCATTTAACAAGCCGTTCAGCCATATGGCTTCCTTAACGGCATCCGATATTGCTAGGAGCTCTGACTCGGTAGTAGATAAAGAGGTTAAAGTCTGTAACTTTGATCTCCAACTAATAGCTCCACCCGTTAAAGTGAAAACATAGGCTGACGTAGATCATCTCCTATCTAGATCACCGGCAAAATCGGAATCTACGAAACCAGTCAATCTAAGTTCATTTTGGTCTCTACCAAATGTAAAGCCCAAATCAATTGACGCTTTTACATATCTTAGCAGCCATTTAACACCATCCCAATGTACCTTACCGGGATTTGACATATAGCGTGACAATATACTCATGGGGAACGTTAAGTCCGGTCTAGTACAGGTCATTGCGTACATTAATGATCCTATGGCGTTAGCATACGGTATTGTGCTCATTTTAAACTTTTCTTGCTCAGTATTAGGGCATTGACTTGCTGAAAATTGATACTGCGATGCTAAAGGTTGTTTCACTGGTTTTGACTCGAACATATTAAACCTTTTCAAAACCTTGTTAAGATAATGACTTTGACTTAAATGTACTGTTCCTTTAGACCTGTTCCTGATGATATCAATACCTAATATCCTTTTAGCTTCCCCTAAGTCTTTCATATCAAACGAGCCGTTTAACCGAGATTTCAAGTCAGAAATCTGCTTTAGGGACTTGCTAGCTAATAACATATCATCCACATATATTAGCAGAAAAATAGCATCAGAACAGTCAATGTCTTTATAGTACAAGCATGAGTCATGAACAGTCCTACTAAAACCATTATCTACCATGAATGTATGAAACCTCTTATACCACTGTCTGGGTGACTGTTTCAGCCCATACAGCGATTTTTTCAGCAAACAAACATGCTCAGACTGCTCGAGTTCAATAAACCCCTCGGGTTGGGAGATGAGGATCTCTTCCTCAAGCTCTCCATGCAAAAATGCAGTAGTAACATCCATCTGATGTAGAGACATGTCATAGAAGGCAATCAAGCACATAATAACACGAATAGTGGTATGTTTTACGACAGGACTAAAAATTTCATTATAGTCTACCCCCTCTTTTTGTGAAAAACCTTTGGCAACTAGTATAGCCTTAAACCGGGGCAAACCTTCAAGAGTATCGAGTTCTTTAACTCTAAAGATCCATTTTGAACCTATGATTTTTCTACCCTTGGGCTTGGGAATCAAGACCCAAGTATTGTTCTTCCTCAAGCTCTCCATTTCAACTGTCATAGCATTCAGCCACTCGGCTGAATGCTTGCTGTAGATTGCTTGAGTGTAGGACAATGGCTCGGTTTCTACGTAATCTAAAGCTGTGTTTAATGCATAAGCTATACACTCAGCATATCCATATTTTTCAGGGGCTCTAGATTCTCTCCTAACTCTATCCCTAGCCAATTGATAGGTTTCCAGGTCCTGAACATCATTTTCAGGTACATTAGGTTCAATTTCAGCTCTATTAGGCACTGTTACAGCAGCATTTCTATCAATATTTTCAAAGTTATCTAGGTCATCTTCAGGTTCTTTTCTCAGGTTTAGAGGACTAGGTGGGTTAACTTCAAATTCGTAGTAGTCTGGGTCGAATTCCCTAACATTTGAACTATTGCTCGAATGTTCTTTAATGTAGGTCATCTCATCTTCGTTGAAGATGACATCCCTACTAATTATTGTTGTAGTTCTGTTTCCCTCTTTCATGCCTATTCTAAAACCCTTTACGCCTGAAGGATAGCCTAGAAATATGCCTTTTACAGCCCTAGGTTCCAATTTACCCTCTCGTTGGTGTGCAAAAGCTGAGCACCCAAATACTCTTAGGTTATCATAGTTAGCGTTCTTTCCGCTCCAAACATTCTCGGGTGTTTTCATTTTCAAAACAGAGTTGGGTGACCTATTAATTAGGTATGCGGCTGTGTTAACAGCCTCACCCCAAAACTGTTTTGATAACCCGGCTGAAAACAACATACACCTTACTCTATCTAGTAGGGTCCGGTTCATGCGTTCGGCTACACCATTTTGTTGAGGGGTTCCTCTTACAGTTTTATGTCGTTTTATACCATTATCATCACAAAGCTTGTCAAATTCAGAGTTCACAAATTCTAGACCGTTGTCAGTTCTTAAGACTTTCAGTTTCTTTCCTGTTTGATTCTCAGTTAACGTTTTCCACTTAACAAAAGTATCATATGCATCATTTTTATTTTTAAGTAGAAACACCCATACTTTTCTTGAGAAATCATCAACTATGGACAGGAAATAATGGGCTCCACCCATTGTGGGAACCCTTGAGGGTCCCCATAGATCAGTGTGAACGTAATCAACAATGCCATGGGTAGTATGCGAGCCTACACTAAATGCAATCCTATGATGCTTACCATAGATGCAATGATCACACAAATCAAATTTTGTCACAGAATCAGCACCAAAACAACCCTGTTTTCGGAGCTCTATTAGTCCTCTCTCGGATATGTGTCCTAACCTCCTATGCCATAGGTTGGTCGTGTCCTTAGGGTCGATCTTGGACATGTTTCCCTCCCCAGAAACTACCTCTCCCTTAAGGACATATAATCCATTCTTGATCTCTCCCTTGATTACAACAAGGGCACCTCGTAGGACTTTCATCTCTCCCCTACAGGCCTTTAGGGTCAGTCCACTAAGATCAAGTTGTCCTAAGGATATCAGGTTTCTTTTAAGTTCTGGTACATGTCTAACTCCCTCTAGGGTAAAGATCGTGCCATCCGACATTCTAACCCTAACTGTTCCGACACCTACCACCTTTCCACTATTTACAGACACATAATCAGTAAAATAGGACTTATCAAACGTCATGTGAAAACTGCATCCAGAATCAAGTACCCACTCATGGTAAGTGAAATCGGTAGATGCAATCAACACTTCTCCACATTCATGATTTTCTACAGTGTAATCAGCCCTAGCTTGGTTCTTGTTTTCAGGACAAATGCTCCTATAGTGGCCGAATTTTCCACACTCATAGCATTTTATATGAGACAGATCTTTTCTACCCCCAGACCTGGATCTTGAGTGGTTCCTACCTCTTCTTTTATAGTTGTCTTTTGTTTTAGTTCTACCTCGTATGTTTAAGCTTTCACCGCGATTGCCACTATTACTAGGATAGTATTTTCCCTCTTTCTTTAGTTCTACTACTTTAGATCTTAGGGCGTCCTCTACCTCTGTTAGTGATATGGTCTTTCTGCCGTATCTTAGAGTTTCTTTTAGAGAACTTAGGTATTTAGGGAATGATCCTAAAAGTATTATAGCCTGGGTCTTGTCAGTTATTTCTACTTTTAGAGTGTCCAAGTCTGATAATACTCTATAGAATTCATCCAAATTGTCCTCTATGTTTTTGTTCTCGTCCATTCTAAAGTAGTAAAATCTTTCCATATAATATACTCGATTAGAGAGGGATCTAGAGGCATATAGTTGTTCTAACTTTTTCCAGACATCTAAGGCACTCTTTTCAGATGACACTTTAGTTAGAATTGTGTTACTTAAACAAAGTAAGATATTACCGCGAGCTACTTTATCCATATTAGCCTTGTCTGACGGTTTGAGACCTTCTGGAAGATCGTTATCTTCCAGAAGTGCAGAACTAACGCCAAGGGCCATAAGCAGTGCTTGTACCTTGACTTTCCACAGCTCAAAATCGTTTCTACCCATGAATTTCTAGATGTCATGTTTAGCTGAGGCCATTTTTTATTTTAGACCGTGTTCTAACCTGGGCTCTGATACCACTTGTTATGTGTAAATATTCAAATCTTACACAAAATGACTCAGATAAACGACTTAAACAAGACACGCAAAGATAACACACAGCAATAACTTCAAGATCTCAGATCTTGCCCCACAAGAACCAACTTAAACTAGACCTAGACTAATTACAACACAAATCACTTCATAAACCTCAAATACAACACAAGACCCAAGAGAACAACCGAATCTAGTAGGTTTAGAAGTATACCTCCCCTTGTGAACTAGATTTTACCGAAATTGCAAGCAAGTCGCTCACACCACGAGTAAGGCTCAAGAACACTCCAAGAACACCACGACCGGACCTCCACCGGAACATGAACAGAGCTTCTGGCCAGCAACGGAGCTCCAACAGCACGAACGGAGCTCAACGAACATGATTACACTTCGATTCGAGGCTCACGAGGTTGGAACCTAAGTGTATTATGGCTCAGAGATTCGTTTTTAGGGTTAGGGTTTCAAGGGAGCCTTCAAGGGTAAAAATCGCCAGAGAGAGAAGGGGAGAGGAGAAGAAAACCGATTTGTTTCGTTACCTCTACGACCCCACCAACTCGGCATTAAATACCCCCAAGCTACGACCTAAGAAACCCTAAAGCTCATCACAGCCTTTGATTTACGCAGCGATCGGACGGACAATACTTACACACGGTTCATATATCGAGGGGCCCCGGATCTTGTGACCCGCGTCAAGACTCGAACGGTTGCGATGGAGCACTGGAAGCTTCTGGAAGAAGCGTCACTGGTAAACCCTAACGGGTCTGTTAGCTTTGGGTGAGAGAGATAAGGGTAAGGTAAAACAAACTGTTACCAGCTGTACATAATAAGCAATCCGGGCAGGGTAGTACAGTCGGGCAGCACAGGCAGCCCAAAACTGGGCAGGTTGTACAGGCAGTCAGGCGGGCAGCCCTGTTCGGGCAGCAACAGTACTATCGGGCAGCTGGGTTAGCTCAAAAAAAAAAGTAATTAATTTCACAAGCAAGGGGCAATATAGTCATTGCCCCAAAAGCCTGAATTCAAAATTACTTCAACCAAAAAAAAACGCTGCGTTTTTGTCCTTCCTTATTTTTATTATTTTCTTTTACTCGAACTACGTCATATATTTACCAACAATAACACAAAGAAAAGACCAATTTATATACCCAAGGAGTTACTCTATCGATTGCCAATTGCTTTTGGGATGGAACCTTCTTTGGTCTGTAGCATTGGTATCAGAGCCGTCGACCTTGCACCGTGGATTACCGGTCATATGGGGGGCCGATGCCATTCACCGGTCATATGAGGGGCCGATGTCATTCAATGATCTTATGGGAGGCCTATGCGTGACATGTTGCAAAGTCGATTGCCACATTTCAAGGAGCTCATTCTCGGTCTCATGGAAGTCCCTGGGTTTGTTATGGAGTTGATCTCGGCTTGGTAAAGTCATGGACCTTGGTCGACGTAGCTGTACAATCTCTCATTCCGAATCTCAAGTGGTGACGTCGATATTGCAGTGTTTGCCTGGGACTAGAACAACTTTAGTGCAAAGCCATGTCCATTGCATGGTGGTGACGTCGGAATTGCAATGTTCGCCCGAGACTAGAAATCTAGTGCAAAGTCAACCCGCGTAGACGCGAGATGCAGAGCATGGTGGTCTGATACAGGAAATTTAGATCCCGCATTAGTGGATTATCAAAGGAAAGGCCAATTTATATATATATTCAAGAAGTTACTCTACCCATTACCAATTGATTTTGGGATGGAACCTCCTGTATCAAATCTACCCAACAATGTAGTCCAAATTCTACCTCCGAGGGGGCGAGTCCTTTCAAAGCCACAAGCATGTTCTGTTAGAATACATAAGACTTAATTCAAATTTGTTTTACTTTAGAGTAAGAAATTACATCCATTTGCAACATATGGCTGAATTTTTGATTTTTAACCTTTTTATCTGTATGCATTGGCAGGATTTGATATGATCGGTAGAATTGTACAATCGTATTATGATAATATCTGTTAATTTCATTTAATATTAATAAATTGTAAAATTCTAATCAATTAACTACTTAGAATCCTGATTAATTGATGATTGTGAGATCGTAGGATTTAAGATCTCAATCGGGAGTCTAATAACCATCTCAAACATGTTAGAATATCAAACATTTAATGGGCATTCACCTATAAACTTAAGTTATTGAGAGAGTTAATTCTTGACATGGTATCAAATCCATGTGGAACAGGAGGTTACAATTTTAAATCTCAATAGGTATTAATATAATTTTAGCACAAGATATAATATAGGCATATGCATTATCCATAATTCAAATATTAAAATATTTACACAAGAGAACATATTAAAATATAACATCATTCATGTGTTATCACTCATCAAGTCAAGCTTTTAAGACAGTCATTTTCTTGATATACCAAACAATAAAAACAACAGACCTAGTGCTTCAAAGGCTCTCGCATAAGCGGGGTCTGGAAGGGGTGGATGTACGCAGCCTTACCCTTCAGGGTGTAACCCTGCCGAGAGGCTATTTCCGAGGACCTCCAACCTTATAGGGTTAGCAATACGAGGACTCCCCAGGAGGTCATCCATCCCGGTACTACTGTCGCTCAAACACTTTTAACTTCAGAATTTTAATGGGATCGGTTACATTACTGCCCAATAACTAAACCCTTTTTCTTGATATATCAAAATAACAAACTTTAAATGATGACAATTTCTAATAACTAGATGCTTAAAAAAACATAAAGAGGAGTCCCAATCTCGTCCTAGGGTAACATATTCACATACTACATATATATTACAACAATCATCTAAAATTCGATAAGATCGCACTAATTCAAATAGAGTATCTAAATGATAAAAAATTTAAATTTACAGTTAACTTCATTACATTTTTAAAGTACCGAATTACCAAGCTAATAAATTTTCAAGTCACAGACCTCCGCAAACACCTCCCCCCACTCACTCCGGCCAGTGACAACCCTCCATATCCCGCTGAAAGCTGCAACGGCATTGACAATCACGGATGTTACGATCGGGACGAGGAACACATTCGAAGTGCAGAAATCATACTTGTCTGAGTTGTTGATGTAAACAATAATAAGGCATAAGTAGTATAAGCCTTGTGGATTACTTTTACATATAAATACACTTGTATGATGCTGAAAGACTTTAATCAAAAACAATTACTTCTCTCTCCTCTTCTTATCTCTCCCTCTCTTTCTCCCTCTCTCGATCCTTCTAACCCTAATCCCCTTTCTTCTTCTCTTAATCTCTTCTCCTAACCCTAATTTCTTGTCAAATTGATGATGTACTACTAATTAGTACATCAGGTGTGGAGCTTGGATTGTAATTCGTCGAAGACTTTGTTGGTGGGGAGGAAAATGACTCGACCGAAGAGGGCGTAGAGAGACGCGTAGAAATGGGAGGTGAGAGATCGGAGCATCCATGTGCGCTGCTCGGCGAGCCATGTTCCGGTGTGGCCTGAGGTTGTGAGGACTTCGTAGAGGTGCTTGAGGTTCGCTGATAGGAATGCATATGCGATTGCTACAAAGCTGGGTCTCTCACCTGTGTTTTATTGGGTGAATTACGTGTTAGTATCATGAGATTTGCTTTATTAATTTTGTAGTCTATAAATTTTTAGGAAATAATATTGAAATGCCTATGCAATAACAACCGACCCAGTGCCTCGAGGGTTCCCGCATATGCAAGATCGGGGCCTTATCCTTACCCTGAAGGGAGGCTATTTCCAAAGACTCTCAACCTGAGAAGCACAAAGCATAATAACCTACAAACATAAAACATAAAATATAAGAGCATAATAGTATTAAAACAACGGCCTAGAGTAAGCCTAAGTAAGAAACAAGAAGCAGCAATAGGCAATAAGCAATAAAACAGCTCCTAAACATATCAGGTAAATCAAATAGGTAGATATATAAACTTAGGGGCGCTAGTGCTAGCCAAAATATACTCCTTTATTCTACGCCGCTAATTGAAGTGCTTGTGCGACTAGTGCAAAAACTAGGTCTCTTACCTAGATTATTTGAATAATTTTATTACATGTATATAACTTTTACAACTTAAAAATTATTTCACAAAGTTTTTGAAGTAAAAAATTAATACACTAATATGCAATTTACCTCACATAGTATTTAAAATCCAATAAATTAGTTTATTATAATATGTTAGCTTTTTGTGACAGCTTTTCCTATCATAAATTTGGTTTTTGTATTGCAATTATGCAATGTCTTTTCTGACCATTTTTTGCCATTACAATGCGGTCAAATATTGGTCCCCTTTCCATCACAGAATGTTTGATAGTTTAAACTGTCACTATGTTTCATTCCTAATCATTGTTTTCTAGAAGTGGGTTTTTTAAAAATCGGTAAAGAGATTACAAATTTCTCTTAGTGAGGATGATAATGTTTTAATTTTTGTAAGTCTATTTAAACTAATTCTTTTTATCTCTTTATTTGTTCAAAATATTTCCTAATGTTTCTAAGTTCATATCAATCAGTCTCTCATTTTTTTGTAAAGATTTTTTATCCATCGCTGATCAACTAATAGAGAATCAACTTTCTTAGAAAATAAAATATAAGGGATAAATTTAAAGGAAAAAAATTGAGAGACCAATTTGAATGAACTTATATACATAGAAGACTATTTTTAACATAGAAAGATACAGAATCCAATTTAAATAAACTTACAAATATTGATGACCAATAGAATAAATGACTCCAAATATCTCTTAATAAGATAACAACTTGAGAAATTGGATTGGCAAACTTTGAGCTTTGACCGCCGCGGTTGAGCTCAACAGGGGTGGGTTTGTGAGTCAGCTTGCTGTAAACTTCGAATGACTTGGCTCATCTAGAGCTTAAGTTAAGTCAAGGCCGAGACTAGTGAATCGAGTCCAAACGAGCATATATTCAGCCTAGATACGCAACTTTAGCTCGAAGCTCACCAAACATGGTTCGAGCACTTTGAGCTGAGCCGAGCCCGAATGTTAAAAGTTTTTCAGTTCAATTACCTAAATGGAAATTAATTTATATATTTAACTAACACATAATGTATATTTATGAATAAGATTAAATAAATACTTGTATTGCTATTGTTTGAAATCATAAATAGTATTGTTGTTTAATTATATTATTAAAATTTAGCTATTTATTTTGATTGTTTGTTAATTTTAAATTTAAACTTGTAATCATAATGGTTGAATGTAAATTAAAAATGAACATTTATATTTATTGAATGATATATATTCAGTGAATTTAAATATTTTGTGAGTTTAAGTTATTGAAACTCTATGTAATCTATCCCTATGTATTTTTAGTTTTCCTCTTTTATTGAATTTAAATATCTAGTTAATGCAGCGCGTAAAAGTGGAGTTTCAGGAATCGGGAAGGTTCAATGGCCTTCCCTTTAATTTTATTATGAAAATAATAAAACAAGTAGAAAATTTGCTCAATTTCTCACAACCCGAAAAAGACAGAAAAACTCTAAACTTTATGAAATAAAATCTGAAAAATATGAATGCTAAAAACCCTTTGTTTAAATAGAGGAGATAGCTAATTAAGAATAAAACACTAAAGATAATTATAAATAAAATCTGAAAACTAAAAACTAATCCTAATCAAAATCAAACTCCGGCTGCCGCGTCCGCCTCTAGACCACGCCGCCAACCTCACGCCACCAAAGCATACCCACCAAGTATGATATTACTGGCTGCATCATCCTCCCTAGGCCAGAGAGAATTCGCCCTATCAACCACCGGGTCATTGTCACCTCGGTTTGGCCATCAGTCTGAGGATGGTGAACTGCGCCCAAGGCAAGGAAGGTGTGCGCCATCTTCCATAATGCCTTCTAGAAGTAGTTCACGAATCATACATCCCTATCGGAAACAATGCTTGTTTGCAAACCATTAAGCTTGTTGACTTCTCGGAAATACAACCCTACAACGTGGATGGCGTCAGCCGCTTTCTTACACCCGATGAAGTGCCATCTTAGAGAAGTGATCCATTGTAACGAAAATTGAATCAATCCCGCAAGTGGTTCTCGGTAATCCCAGCACAAAGCCCATGCTTACATCGGTCCATGGTTGACTCGGAATTGGTAACGGCATGTAAAGGCCTGCACTGGTAACTCCACGGTTCGAGACCTAACATATATAGCAACGTCTGACAAATCTTTCAACCTCCTTGTGCAAAGTCAGCCAGAAATAGTCTGTAGTATTGAGCTGCAATGTCTTATCTCGTCTCATATGCCCTGCATTGTGCTTCTCCTCAACGATCTTAAGCCACAGACTCGAATCCAGAACACAAAGCTGATTCCCCTAGAAAAGGAACCTGTCTTGAATGGAGTAACCGAGAACAGAACCGAATTGTGCTTCCTACCAAATCTCGCCAAAAGTGGGATCGTCCTGGTATTGATCTGCCAACTAGTCAAATCCCGCAATAGTAACTCGGCGCCGAGAAAGAATGAGACTTGGCCTACTCAGTGGATCAGCCACCTTACACGTGACTTCTGCTTGATGACACAGTGGAAGAATTGGATATAGCTTGCCCACTAGGCATGTCGGTCTGAGAGCTTATCTTGACTATTGATGTACTTGAGGGCCACATTATTGGAGTACAAGATGAACTCTCGATTAGCTAAGTTTGACTTCCAATGCCTCAGTGCTCTTACCAGCGCGTAGGACTCAAGGTCGTAAGTCTAGTATTTCAACCTACTCTCATCGAGTTTCTCACTAAAATATGTGATAGGCCTCCCTTCTTGGCTGAGCATAACACCAATGCCTGTTTTGGAGGCATTCGTGTGCAGCTCAAACGTCTAAAGAAAATTCAGTAAGGCTAATACCGGGGCTGTTGTCAATCTCTTCTTGACCTCTTAGAAGGTGGTAGCTGCTTGTGGAGTCCAAGCCAAAGAACTCCTCTTCATACAATCAGTTATAGGTTCCATAATGGAGCTGAAGCTCGGAGCAAAACGTCTGTAGAATGATGCCAAGCCGTGAAAACTCCCGACTTCACCAACTGTCCTTGGCGGTGGCCAGTCTCGTATTCCCGCAATCTTCCCTTCGGCAGCTGATATATTGTCCTTGGACACAACAAACCCAAAAAAGGTTACCCTGTCTCTCACGAACTCACACTTCTTTAAGACGGCAAACAAATGTTGTCCTTGTAAGTTACTTAGTACTTCCATTAGATGCTCCATATGCTTAGCTCGATCCTGGCTATAAATCAAAATATTGTCAAAGTAGAAGACAACAAGCCTCCCAATGAAAGGACATAGAACTTTGTGCATAAACCTCATGAAAGTATTTGGTGCATTGGATAATCCTAATGGCATGACAAGCCACTCATAAAGTCCCTCTCGTGTTTTGAAGGCGATTTTCCACTTGTATCTGGGCAAGATGCGAATCTGGTGGTATCCGCTCTTCAAGTCTAACTTTGTGAATACCGTCGAGTTCTGTAGTTGATCAAGCAAGTCATCCAATCTCGGAATGGGAAATTGATAGCACATTGTGATCTTGTTGATGGCTCTACTGTCCACAGACATCTGCCAACTACCATCTTTCTTTGGCGTCAACAGAGCTGGTACTACACAAGGACTCAAACTTTTCATGATAAACCCCTTGGTGAGCAGTCCCTCCACTTGGCGTCCCAACTCCTCATGCTTTGATGGACTCATGCAGTAGTGGGGCCTATTCGGCAAAGCCACTCCCGGCATTAGATCTATGCGGTGCTACATGTCTCGTAATGGCGGTAGTGTATCCGATAATTCCTTCGGAAAGACATCAGTGTGCTCACTGAACAAGGTGGTAACCTCACTCGGTATCTCCCTTAGGCTGACCTTACTCCCCTTCCCAATCAACACGAAGACAATCTTGGTGGCGCCAACGTCCTTGGCGAACATAGCTCGTCCCTGAATACTAAGGCGTTGAGCTGTTAAAGCTCTTGGTGCCTCATCCTTCTTAGGCAACAAGATAATCTTCATCCCCTCGAAGATGATGCTACATGTGTTCTTCCTTCCACCATGAATGGCACTCATATCATAATTCCATAGGCACCCCAACAATAGATGGCAAGCGTCCATAGTGACTACGTCACACCAAACCCCATCCTTATACGTCGACCCAATCAAAAAATTGACCAAGCATCGTTTAGACAGCGTTGCCTGATTTCCTTTCTTGAGCCACGATAACTTGTCAAGACTTGGATTAGCTTCCGGCTTCAACTCCAACCTAGCGACTGCCTCTTCGGAGATTACATTCTAGGAGTCTATCATCAGTGAATATTCTACTGCCAATGTTGCAAGGGGTCTGGAAGATGTCAGTCCTCAGGCATCCATCTCCCGGTTCTTCTCTTGGCGCAAAGTAAGCGCGCCTAACCACAAGTAGGTGTCCTTCATCACCTGCCACAGCATCCTCTTCCTGTGGTGCCAACTTAGCCTGGGTTTCTTTTTCACTAACTCTGCCATCTTCTCCATGGAGCTCCTTGATGGAAAGACCCTTGCTGGGTCTGTCACCCTTACAGCACTCAGTAGCACGGTGTCCCATCTTTCCACACTTGAAGGAACGGGTTCTTGAAGTACCTGCCAAGTCCTGAGTAACTGGCATACCGATATTGACGACTACTGGCCTGTTCTGTGCACTCTTAATTGGAGGTGCTCTCACTTGTTCCCTTCCGCCAACCTGTGCTACCTGGGCTCAGCCAACTTTCCGACGCCTTTGTTGCCGCTCAATATTCACAGCTCTCTAGCTTGTCTCCGAGACGAAAAAGATGTCGAACCTATTCAACACCTCCTGTATGGACTCCTTCTATCCGCCAACATAACAATCCACCGATTGCTCTTCTGTCTTTGCCATGTTGTGACGACTAATGAGTAGAACTTCGCCATGTACTCCTCCACGGATCTAGAGCCCTAACGCAACCCTTGTAGATGTCGGTACATCACCTTTGCGTGCTTATGAGGCAGGAAGGTTCCTCTCATATGCTTCTTCGTCCTCTCCCACGATTCTATCTTCATCTTCCCCTGACGAAGCCGCGTATATTTTAGCTATTGCTACCAGGCAGCGGCTCTACCTCATAATTGGGTAGCAACCAAAGGCGCCTGCTTCCTCTCCGAAACCTCCTTGAACTCAAGAACCTCTTCTACTGCAACAAACCAATCCCAGAAATCCTTCGGGTGTCTTCCTTAATTAAACTCCGGGATTTCGTTCCGGAGACTGGATTCCCACCTCCAATCATCAAAATCGGTCGTGTGGCCGGTTTGTAGGCAATGTCTCCTTAGCCTTCGATCCGGTATCTCAGCTTCTGAAAACGGATTTTGAAAGCTCTCGTCCATCTTATCCTCCTCACCCTTTGTCATCAGGTGTTGGGGCTGGGTCCCTGGTGATTCGCGTAATTTGTCTTCTATCCCCTCGAACCTGCTCTTTTTCTGCCATTGTACATCTCGCTCGTGAATGTCTCTGACGGCGGCATACCTTTGTCGCCCACGGGCCATCTCAGAAGTCATTCTGAGCTCTGATACAAACTGATGCAGTGCGTACAAGTGGGATTCCGGAAACGGGAAGGTTCAACGGCCTTCCCTTTAATTTTATTAAGAAAATAATAAAAGAAAGGGAAAAGTCGCTCAATTTTTCACAACCTAAGAAAGAGAGAAAACTCTAAACTTTATAAAGTAATGTCTGAAAAATATGAATGCTATAAACCCTAGATTTCCTCTTATTTAAATAGAAAAGTTAGTTAACTAAGAATAAAATACTAAAAGATAATTATAAATAAAATCTAAAAACTAAAAACTAATCCTTTTCAAAATCAAACATTGGCTACCGTGTTAGCGTCCAGACTACGCCGCCAACCTCATGCCACCAAACCATACCTGCCAAGTATGATTTTGCCGGCTGCATCACCAGTGAGTTTAAGTTACAAAAACTCGAGGATTGTGACTTTTATTTTTTTATTTTTTTAATAATTAGCTGTAAAAGCTGAGATACAAAATATGCACCCTCTCAAAAAGGGCCCTGAGCCAGCCCACATAAGTGCTCACAACAGAAAGAAGTGATTGTGACTTTTAGTTTATTTTTAATTTTTTCTGTTGATATAAATTGTAATTATCATGATTTAAATTATCTATCTATGGTATCATTTACTTTGAAATTTGTTGAATAACTTTTAAAATTAATATTTTAAGGTTTTATATATGAAATTAGAATATTAACCATTAGTAGCTATTTAATACATTATAATAATGCTATAGACATTTTTTCCTTATCGTTACTTTTATTATAAAATTCAAAAATTAAGGACCCTGGAATTGAAGTAATGCATTTTGGAAGAAAATGACACTTCCTTATAAATTTTTACAAATTAATAAATTATTATATGTATTTAAAATATCGAAAGCAAACTTAATTTTTGATTACATAATACTTGAGAAAGGGGCATTGGGTATTGCCTTGTTGAAAGTCAAATTTTCAAAAATGACAAAAGGCCAAATTAGTCCTCGAAATATTTAAACAGTAACACTTCATCCCTAGGATTTAACATTTGCCTTACACAATTATTATCGATTTTCTATTTTTAAATGTGTTTTTAAAACAAAAATAAAGAAACGGAAATTGGAAATGAAAGAAAAATTAGGGTGCAGAGTACTTACATTAGGGTATAAGGCGCAGCCATGAAAAAGGCAAAGCTAAGGAATGAAAGCCAAAGACCAAACGGCAAAGAAATTGAGGGAAAGGATGTCATGTAGACATAACACATGCATTGTAGTAGTGGCATTTTCATCTTCGGACCATATATAAGGGGGCAGTACTTTGACGTTGCAATTTGTATGGTTCCCGCATACCATCTTGTGGATTGAACCAGGGTGTCATTTAGGTTCGTTGTGGCTGAGCCCAAGAATTGTAGGTTCGGCGGGTCATAGTACATTGAGGTCCACCCTTTGCCGTGTAGGGTCAATCCTGTTAGCACGTCCTCCAGCACTGAACCGTACATGAAACCCACCTACAAAGAGATAAGAGAAAAATGCCAAAAAAATTACTCATTATACATACGCCAGTTTCTACCTAAGAGGGTACCAACACGCCAGCACCAAATCCCATTAGAACTCTGATGCGTCTTATATTTACGCATCTTTTAATTGATATTTTAATTATTTTGTACCTAATTAATTATAGTTCTACACTCATTTTGGCAATTTTTATGTTTAGCGGATTTGAAAATAAAGTTTTAGAAATTGTCAAATTTTGGTGCAAATAAGTCAAATTCGATGCGTAAACGATTAAATCAAGTCAATCGAGATTCGGGACAAGAACGTAAAAGCTTGACCCGCACCGCTACAGTACCCGAGCCTCACTGTTCATCATCCCCTACCTCCAGACCCAACAACCCACTGTCGTCCACACCTCCAGACCCCTCAATCTCCAGCCCACGACACCACCTGTACGGCCCAGCTTCACCAACAGCAACGCAGGCCCAACCTCCAGCCCAGCTCCCCTGCTCGTCACCGCCGGCACCTGCATCCGGCCCACGACAGCCCAGATCCACCACTGCCCAGTCTAGCTCCGGCCCACCAACCAGCTCAGACCCTGTTCACACCTCGGCCCAAAGTCATCATCTTCAAGCCCAAACGCACAGCCCACCGTCACCTACCTCCAACCCAACTTCGTCTGCCCGACATCACCTCAGCACCAGACCACGCTCAGGCCCATCATCACCAGCCCAGTCCAACACGCAAGCCCAGCTTCGGTAGGGCTCGGAGAAGACGCAGAAGATCTGTTTTTGGGGGTGGATTTAAGCACGTTTTGGGGACGCATCACCGGGGCTCGGCCTCCTTCACCGCCTCTCTCTTCCCCTGTTCTCTCTCTCTCTCTCATATTATATTTTTCTTTATTTCAATTGTTCGTTAAATTGGAACGAGAGCGAAATTAGCGTGAAGACCGACATGAGTTCGTTCATCTCCTCCTTCACAGTATCATCCTTGACGGAGAGCTAACTTGCTCTCTGGGGTTAAATGAAATCTTAGCCTTTACTTTTGTTTACTTTTAATTCTGGTTAATTTGATTATTTACATGAATTGCTTGATTGAGATAAGTACTTTAAAGTATTATATTTTTATTGTCTATTCAATTGATATGATTATTGAGTTTGTAACCTTTAATTGTTGATATTGATATTTATAAATTAATTCTTTGTGCTTGTAGCCTTAGGATTAATTAATCATGCAATAGTATTAACCGAATTGTTAATTAAAGCCCATCTTTCCTATGCTTTAGTTAGATAGGGTCAGTACGTGATAATTAACAATGCCTTAGGTAGAGCCTATTTTCCTTATGCTTTAGTTAGATAGGGTCAATACGCAATACTAACAACATTACCTTAGTAGGTTGAAGCTTTTAGCCTAAACCATTGCCCGTGTAACAATCAATAATCCCAATTTAAGAGTTAACGCAAAAATAATTGGCTAATGATGGATTCGAAACCCTAGGCTCCAATTTAATACACATCTCCTATTAGTAGTGGATTATTTTAGTTTAATTGTCGTTTCTAGATTAATTAACACAAAAATATCACTTTTTCTTAAATCAATTTAGATCATAGATTAAATTTATGCACTCTTAGTCCCTGTGGTTTGACACCCTCTCGCCTTACGCTTCAATTTTGGTGTGTTTAATAGATATGGTTTTATATTAAATTTTGATAGACGTAGAAAAACACATCAAACTCCGAATTTAAGCATGCTTGGGTGAGAGTAGTACCAAGATAGGTGACCTCCTGGAAAGTCCTTGTGCTGCACCTCTCAAGTTGGGGGTTCTTGGAAACAGCCTTCCTTTAGGGTAACACCCTGAAAGGGGAAGGCTGTGTACATCCATCCCCCTCCTAGACGTTGCTTTGGCAGGAGCTCTTGGGGCACCGGAAATATTGTTGCTTTGCTTAACTTAATTACGCCAGTTTCTACATCCCCTTTATCCCACGTCAATTTTGTATGTTTTTGCCTTTCTTGTGGATGTATGTGGGTCTATGAACTGACTCCAATTGTTATTCCACTATTATAGTAGGGTTGATTTTTAGCTATTAGAAAAAGCCTAAGTAAGGTTTTAATCTAAAATCAAATGATATTAGATGGAGCAGCCTAATAGAAATATAAGTTGATTTCGTTGCTCATCTTAAATATATTTTAAGGTGGATTTATGAATGGAATCTAGATTAAATAAGTTTACATAGAAATTCTACGGACATATTTGGGTATCCGTCACCTCATTTTAGGAGGGCATGGCACAAAATGGAAATATATACAAATAGATGTTCTCTAGATATTTCTTTGTAAGAACTGAGGTAGAAATCCATATAACAGATTAAGCTACAGTGTAAGATGACTTTTAAATAAAGAGAGCAAAGCTCAAAGCATAAAGCAAAACTTTTCTCAATATAGGTTACGTTTTGTTCAACCATTCGACAACTTACAGTTATGAAAATGTTTTTGATGCTTGTAATACCGGCTTATGATTGACATAGAAAATCATTTTACAATTTTTTTGAATAAGATATTTTATAACTAAACAACAAAAAAACCAGAAAACTGAAGCCTTTTCAACTATTTAGAAAAATATTTTAAAAATACTATGTTACATTAAATCTTCACTGTCATGATCTACCCTTTTATAATATGACTAGTCAATATCATGATTCACCCTAGCCACCTTTACTCACTACCAACTTCTCATAATAGCCACCACTCAATACCACCACCATGGGGCGCTCACGCGACTCGCCATTGTCACCTATCAGTCACTACTAAGGCTTGTTATGATCCATCATCATCGTTAGAAACCACCATGATCCACGGCTATCGTCACCACCTACCACTATCCGTTGATTTTTGTTATTAATTATCTTTTAGCGATTGCAATAGATAAGTTCGTTAAAAAAAATCTATCCGAACACCAGAGATCGTTTTGCATAAGTAACCAAACACGACACTGTACAAAGAGGAAAAAAAAATCTAAATATGCTAATCTTATTGAAATAAATAAGCTAAAAATAGATGAATCAAACGTATCTGTAATCAAGTTTAGATGGCCATCACAATTTCTAAGGGTCTCCATGGTATAATTGTCTGCTTGTAATTTTGCTTTTTTATTCAAAATGAAAAATATATTTTGGAAATTTTTATTTTGCCTTTGTTTGTTTTTTCAATTCCTTCCTACCTTGAAAGAAAACCGAATACAAGATAAAAAAACATTTTTGAAATTGATTTCCTAATTTATTAAATACCAAAAACCACTAATAGAAAATAATGCGCAACAGGCCCTAAACGTGCAAAATTTCTATTGTCTTAGTTTGATGCTCTAGATTCATCATGTCCTGCTTAAGCAATTTGGTTTATTTTTTGGTGTTTTTATGACCTCTCTATTGCTGGGTAAGTCCATTGCGTCCTTTTTTTTGATAAATTGTGACAAAAATCGTGATACAAGCAGACCATTAGCTAGGCGAGGCCTGAGTTGGACCGTAACAGAACGGGGACCAAAAACAACCAATACAAAACAAAAAGACAGACCAACAAGAATAAAACACTCACCTGAAACATGACACAGTAAACACCGAACACAAAATCAGACAAGACACGGGGGACAGGATAGAACAAGGCGCTAGACCAAAGACAGACAAGGATCCTAGCTGAAGATGAAACCAGAAAATCAGCACATGAAACGACAGCAGGACTGAAACCTCAACAAACACAGACAGGGATTCCAGCTGAAGATGAAACCAGACAAGTCCATTGCATCCTTTGTTTTACACCTTGTCTCTTTATTATTCTTTTCTGTTGCATGTTTTTTTATGTGTGTTGGCTTAAATATTGCTCTTATGGGTGCACATGTTTTTGTATCATGACTTTTGTCGCTAATTATAAAAAAAAAATATTTTTAGAAGTCACATGTTTTAAGAAGAAAGTAACATATACAGTTCACGATACTTGCCTTTTCACCCCATTTTGTGTCCTCCTCATAAGTACAAGAGGCTAATAATTTAGCTTCTTCTATCAATCCAGACGATAGTATTCTATTACCCGTTGTGTTCGGTTTTGAGTTATAAGTGTGGCCAAGGGACTTGAGGAACCCACTTAAAGGGCCAAAACAATCTCTCAATTCTACTAGGTTGATATCTGCATACGCAAAAATAATGATTTAGTTAGTATCTTATTAGAACTAGAACCATCTAACTTTGTTTTAGATTTTAGTCACATAAATGAAAAATTGGGGCTGTTTGTGTCATTATCCCCGTGTTTTTATATAAGGCTCTCATACAATAATATGTAATATATTGTCTTTATACAGTAGTATCAATTGGAGGACTATCTCTTACACTATTTAGAGGATTTTCTCTTTCTATTTATTAAAAAAAAAAAAAAAGTTGATGTAAATAACCTAAAGTTATCAAAATCACATTTTTTTTTTTTTACCTTGTTTGAGAGTGTCACCATATGACGCCTTGCTCTTGATGTACATATTGGTGCCTGACATAAGTGGTCCATTTAGGCCATTCATGCCTGGCCATGATATCTAAAAACAAAAACACGCACACGCACACACATACACAAAATGAATTATATCCTCGGGCCCAGAACACAAATATTTACTATGCCCTATGAATGTATAATGCACAATTTCACATTATATAAAGATCATGGTTGTTAAAATTTGAATTACAGACCTCCAGGTAGAAAATGTTTTGGGATTATAGGATTAAAAAAAAAGCTAATTATTTCAATAAAATAAAGGCCTATTTAAATTTTTTTTTTTTTGGTTTTTGATAAATTAAAAGCCAGGTATTGGAAACAATAATTTAGTTTTGGCTTTGTGCTTTTAGTCTATATCCAACTGGGAAAAATTGAAATTAAAAAACCGAAATCCAAAACTAATCTTTTCCAAAATATAGTTTTTAGTGTCTAAAAAATAAAAAAGTACAAGCAGAAAATAATAGCAAATGGGTCCTAGGTTATTAACTAAAAGCGCATAAATGATTGATAGTGTAATTTCAAGCTCTTTGGCGAACACTTACATCCCAAATTGCTCTGATCTTACTGTCATATATGTCACCATTACTAATATTGTGGAACTTCTGAGGAAACTGAATGAAGGCTAATGTGGAGGAGATCGATGGATCAAGAAGGAAACACATGGCCTGTTTCACTGAGAGTACGTCATTGTAGTACATGTCGCAGTCTAGGACGAAGATGATAGGTGAATTACTCATCATCCCCGAAACCCTTTCCGGTCTCGTCTACAACCCCGCCACTTGGTCCTACTATAAGCTGCCTTGCGTACCCACTGAGAAATACTTTAAAGGGCTATGGGGTTTCGGGTTTGGTTATGATAGTGTTCATGATGATTACAAAGTTGTGTGGGTTGTTTCACACAAGATCATGGGTAAGGTCACGTTAAAAAAAAAAAAAAAAAAGATCATGGGTGAGGTTGAACTGCATGTGGATTCAAGGGAGCTAATAACTATCGTCTATAGCATGAAACATGATCGTGTTTGCTGGCCCAGCTCCGGCTCCTTTGGGTTTTTTCGGTGGTTTTTGGCCGTTTGTTCTGAGTGTGCTCCAGGCTTGCCGTTTCGGTTGTGCGGCTAGTTTTTGTCTTCTTTGGGTCTGCTCGCGTTGTTTTGTTTTTGGCTGTGTTGGTCTTCAGTTGGCTCTTTGCCTCTCCGTGTTTCTTTTGCTTGAGGTCCTGTTTTCTTCTTTCTTTTGTTTTTTCTCGTTCTTGTTGTCTGGTCGTCTTTCGGCTAGCCTCAGGCCTCGTTTTTTCGAGCTTGCCTGTCTTGTATCGGCACTCCGGTGTCACTTATCAAAAAAAAAAAAGCATGAAACATGATTCATGGAGGTAGGTTCCTAACTTTCCTTATTGTAAATATTATTCGTGGAGGAAAAGTGCAGTTTTTGCTAATGGATATCTTTACTGCTTTATTCATCAAAACATGACGTCAATGAAAATAATCGGCTTTAGCATAAGCAATGGGACATACAAAGATGTGGAGCAGCCTCAATATGAAAGCAACCTTGGTTTTCAAATTGGTGCATTGGATGGGTATTTGTGTTCAACGCCTTATTGCATGACTCACCTTGACCTTTTGATCTTAAAGGAGCACAGTGGAGAACAGTCTTGGACCAAGCTCCTAAGGATCGCGAACACTTTATGTTCTTCTATGTCGAGTATCGATACTTCTTTTGAAGCCATTGGTTTCTCGAAGAATAAAAGGGAATTGTTTTACGTGTATGATGATTGTTTTTTAGCTTCATATGATTTGTAACGAAAAACGAGTAGAAGGATCGACATTGGGCGATTGAAGAAAAGCCTGGACCCCTTTATTTGTGTGGAGAACCTCATTTCATTTAAGAACGTTTACCGGCCAAAATATAAAAGACGAGTATAAAGATAGAAGAGAAGGTATATATTTGAGTAAGTTATTGTGTTTCTTATTTCAACACTTTGCAAATGTGTTTTCTCATCTCAAATTGACTGGTTTACTAAGAGTAGTGTTATTTCTTGAGTTAATTTGACTTTCTATAAGGTTAATCGAAATTTAGTATGTAGTCTTTGTTTTTCTCTCTTATGGTTTATGGCGGCTCAAAACCGATGTGAAACTTGAAATAGAGAGTGAACGCAATGAGAGCTCAAGCAGCAATGAGCATCATCTATCCCAACTTTTTTCTTCTTTTTGGTTAAATGATCGATACTGTTTCTTCTTTTTGGTTAACTGATCGATATATTTTGAGATGATAGAACAAATTTTGTGAATGATTTAGGCCCCGTTTGTTTTGACAGAAAAGTAGAATCTAGGAATTTATTTTTATTCGGAAAAGGTTTTCCAGGGAAATATAAATTCCAAGTGGGATTTTTTGTTGTTTGTTTCAAAGGAAAACTTAATTCCCCATTGTAATATCTTCGTGTATGTTTTAAAAAAATATTTTTTACCAATTATTTTATATCTTTTTATAGGACAACATAAGTAATAATACAACATATATGAAGTAACAAAATAAAAAGTTAACTATCAAAGTTATATAAATTAGGAAAATTATTTTTTAGGTGTTCTAAAATTTGAGCATTTATCATCTAAATACTCTGTCATTTTATTATATATAATGAGGTGTAAAGAGATAAAAAATTTTATCACTTGTGTATATACTGTGTTAAAATCTGGTGAATTTTCATTGAAATTCGGCTAATTTCTGCTAAAATATTGATATAGTATAAATATCATATTATCAAAAGGTTGTCCACATTATAACAAAAATTAGTTATATATTATCAAAAAATGTGCCATATTAGCATTTTTGGACAAAAAAATTATTGCATTATGATATAGGATACATATAGATTGCTGTTTTTATTTAAAATATACTAAATTTTGGCAAAATATATCTAATTCATGAGAAAATTTTTAAACTTCAGGGTACATCAATTAATTAATGCTTTTTAGTTGAATTGAGCAGATCATTAGAAGATGAAGAACAGGGGCGTGTTCTTGAGAAATTAAATTATGGGTCTAAAAAATTTATTTTGTATTTAATTATTTGATGATAAAAGATATTCATAATAGAATTATAATAACAAACTCAATATTTAAAAGGCTTTCGCCAAGAGAAGATCTGTAGAGGGTTAAACATACACAACCCTACACCTACAAGGTGTTACCTGTTGGGAGACTATTTTTGAGGGTTACCCTCGATATTTTCAGAAATAATAAAAAAGACTCTGATATTTTTGAATTGTTAAAAAAGCTCCTATATTTTTGTGTCATTAATTTAAAAAAAAAAAAAACCATCTTCGGCAATGATGATATCATTTTTTGTCGACAAAGGTGACTTTACAGCTACTTTTTTTTTTTATTAATGCTACACAAAATGGTAGAATACCCTTCAGTAACCATATTTTTTAATCAAACTAAGCAAAAACAGATACACGATACAACATATCAAATTTCGTGCTTATAAAGTAATAATCAAAGTATTGTAGGGCACGTTTTATCATTTTATTATAGCATTACTAAAATAACAGTTATTACATCAATTCTATTGACGGAAAATAATGTCATCAAGTTAAAGATGGGCCTTTTTATTAATACTACAAAAACTTAGGGGCTTTCCTATTAATTTGAAAAGGTTTATTTCTAAAAATATTGAGGTATTAAGTTATAAATAATCCCTATTTCCAAAGAGGTCCTAACCTAAAAGAAAAAAAAAATGGAACAATATTTAGAACTTAGTTTGAAAAAAGAATACTCATATAAGAAATGATTTGGTATTGAAGACTCATACATGAATTAATTTTGATTCGCACATTTGCGGGAAAATAAATTTAGCATTGTGAAGGAGAATAGTAATGTTAAAAGGGAAGTTATTTACCTTACTGAATACATCTTTATTTTTCACATATATGGTATATACTTCATTCATAAATTGAAATTATATACTCAACATTGTAAAGCAAAATTAGTATAGATCAGTCTTTAGTCAGATCTTCAAGTTTCTGGCCCAGGACTACCAGGGTAGGTTCAAAGACCAATTAGGCTCGTATATTAAAATCAAAGTATCTTTACATTTTAATATATACAATGAAATATCCTAATATTAAAACTTTTTATTACCCTAGTGGTTTAAAGTTTAAAATGTTTACCAATTATAGGTACCTTGTGATACGGGTTAATCTAGGAAGGGTCGGTTTGCCCGTTAAAGACCAACAAAGTAATAAAATTGAGAAGAAGGGAGGGAGAGAGAGAATCAAGAATTGGAGGGAGACGAGAAGTATATTTCATTCATACATTCATACATGCCATCTACATACATTGTTAGGCTATTTATAAAGGGTGCTAACTAACATAACTAGGGTTATATGTAATTCGTTATTGCATTGTAAATTTGGCTTGTAACTTGTAATAATTATAGCATAGTGGATAGACTTCTCTAGTAAAAGGGAGTCCAGAGCCATAGATTAGAACCATTTTTTTGGGGTATGAACTACGTAAAAATATGGTGCTCTTGTTGGTATCAGCATTTTCCGTCTGTGATCTTGATCTGTGGTGTTATTAAGGTGTAACGTACTTAACATAAGCTATTTCCAAAGTTAAGAACAACATAGCTTATGGTAGGTTTGAATGATTTTTATTATAATCTACATTTTCTCCAAATATATATGGACATAATCGACACATATTATTGTAATCATATTTCACTTCAACGCTATGTAGTAGAAATTGGCCGAATTCTTATAGAAATTCACTACACTATGGCATAGATTTCTTCGATGATAAATTTTTCAAATTTTACGGCACTATATTTTTTCTGATGCAACAATGGTAATCGTAGCACGGTAGGCTAAATCTACATTGAGAAAACTATATAAGCAGATCCATATCTTCTTTCTGTAAGAAATTCACTATATGTGGAATGCAGCAATGGGATGCAGAAACTCACTTCAACGCTTGATTTCACCCTGTATGTTCTGACCAAGCTCGAAACAAATATAGGCAGTAATTGTAGCAGGGCATATTTGTTGCTGCGTCAGATGCTGTGACTACAGGGTGCTCGGTGTCAAGTCCACTCCCATCCTTAGCGTGATACTGAAGATACGCAGTGCCAGCTCTATTAGGTCAGCGTATCTTCCCGTTATCTCCCTATCGAGCTCACATGATTAGGGTCAACCTATCAAAAAGTTCAGGAAAAACACAAAATTCAAAAAAACAAAATCAAAACAAAAAAGAAAAAGAAAGAGTAAGATTACATGTATATCAAGATTGAAAGATTAACAAACTCCAAAAAACAAAAAAACTCTAATCATTTTTTTTTTTTGGATAAATGTCGGCGAAGCCGAAGTACAAATCAGGGACCTCGACAAGCGAGCCCTAAACACTCCATATACGGTAGGTGGTATAGAAAATCCGATCAAGGAAAAAAAAAAAACAGGGAGGATGACAGGAACAGGAAAAACAAAAACAAGACTGGACACAGCCCTGCAACCTGCACAACAGGAAAACCGTAGCACCAACGGGAAAAGAGAAAACAGGAAAGGAACAGCCCCTGTCTCAGTATTCCAACGAACTACGTATGGGCGATTATTGCTACCGTCAATATAATGGCCCCAGTCAAACAAAAAGAAAAGCTCCCCATGCAAACAAACGTGGTCCATAAGAAAAACATTTTGGGGACCTACGTCTGGGCTTCCCCAATCACCCTACCAATAATACACCTGGTACGCGGTAGGCCAAAAGTCGTGGCAGGGGTAGAGCAAGTCCATTGTCATAAGGAAAAGGTAGAACCCGAACTCAGAAGTAGAGTCGAAACACCCAAACACTAGGTTTAAAGGGGCATCCAGACAGCTTGTCAAAATACCGTCAGGCAATGCCACCAACTGACGTATGCCCAAGGCAGGGTTACACATGAACAACTTGGAGAGATTATAGTCTCGGTACAATATCAAACCACCCTGAACACCGAGAACTCTAATATTGTTCATCAGCACCTCCATTACCTCTGGCGGCATAACTGGAGAAAAGTCCCCGGCAAAGGAAAAGGCCCCCAGATTATCACGAGAAAACTTGCTTTTTGGTTGTAACAAGACCCCATCAGCATCACGCTTATGAGCGCGGAAAGACTGTTTCTTAACAAAATCACCGTCGGTAAGTAAACCATAAAATTCAGAAGAGGCGCAGCAAAACCTTAAAAGAGATTTGGCAAGAAGCCAAGATAACATTTCACGAGTTACGTCCTCCATAAACAACTCTCAAGATACCAATTAGAGAATGAAAGGGACAAGGAATACCCAAAGGGTGAGAGTATGAAGCGGTATTTATACACTTTGAAGTCAAAGAAACTTTTACTTCAAAGTGGGGGGCTAACTGATGAATACAAAAGTGATCACCAGGCGGTACAGAGCCCAGGAGCCACTACCGCCTCCCAGCATAACCGCCACCAAGCGGTACAAGGTCCAGGAGCCACTACCGCCCCCCAGCATAACCGCCACCAGGGGGTACAGGGCCCAGGGGCTACTACCGCCTCCCAGCATAACCGTCACCAGGCGACACGGGGCCTAGGAGCCATTGCTGCCTCCTTAAACACCCCACCTAAATAACCTCACCTCTAGAAATCACCAATGCCCCCATTGGCTGAAGGGGCCAGGCAGTACCCAGCCCCCATTACTTGCTACCTAAGCATACATTCCCCTATAAATAAGGGAAGGGACCTCACAAGAAGGACAAGGAACTTGAGTCTAGTTCTACCCTCAAGAACCCAACCAAAAAATCCCAAAACACTTAGCAAGTGTAATAAATTTAATTTGTAGTATTAGTCTAAGGTTTTGGTCACAGCCAAGTTTAAGCATAAGGGCCTATTTGGAATTGCTGTGAAAAAATTATTTTTTTTAGAAGCACTTTTTGTAAAAAAATACTTTTGTAAAAAGTGTTGTTTTAAATAAACAATTTGTGTTTGGCCAACCAGCAAAAAAACACTTCTGCTATTGTTGTGACTGTCTGGCCAATGTTAAAAAAAGTACTTTTTTAACATAAAATTACTAGAAAAGAAACTAACAGAAGTCTTTTACAGTTGAAAACATCACACATAACCATTCTAAATATTTAATATATTTTTTAAATATTTAAAATATTTTTTTATTATTTAAAATATTTTCTAAATATATAAATATTTCTTAAATATTTAAAATATTTTCTAAATATATAAATATTTCTTAAATATTTAAAATATTTTTAATATTTATACAATATTTTCTCAATATTTTAAAAATATTTAAAATATTTTCTAAATATCATAAATATATTATTAATTGTTAAAATATTTTTTTTCATATTTAATATATTTTTTAAAATATATAAACTATTTATAATATATAAATTTTTTTTCAAATATATTAATATAGTTCAGGGTGCCTGAAATAAATTTTCTCAGTTGTTTAGTTTTTGCTTTTGCTTTTGCTTAAAAAAATAAGTATCAAATTTCTGCTTCTACTTATAAGCAGAAAAACTGCTTCTACTTTTAATAAAAAGCGCTTATTCATGTTTACCAAACACCCTTGAAATTTTAGAAAAGTACTTTTTTCATAAAAAAAACACTTATTTTGTAAAATTAAGCAATGCCAAACTAGCACTAAATGTGTTCGCGTGATCCAATTTTTGTTCATTCCTCTTGTCTCTTGTTAAGTTTTATCTCATTCAAGTTATCTTGAGTCAAGGTTGTAGGACATAGACTTGTTAAATCATGCTCAAGATAGGTTCTTGAACAGTCAAACACATCTCTGTCCAAGTTCTGAACTATTAAGCGTTTGATGTAAGATGTTTGAGAAGTGCTTCACACTGCTCCTCCCTGACTGCTGCTTGGATCGAGTCCATATCTTTACTTTTCGCCTTTAATATTCATAAAATCAAGAAATTAAGATAGTCTCGGTAATTGGAGCATCTTTTAAATCCACGCAAGAAGTTCCAAAGTGATTAGTTAAGATCAATCATGTAAGATTCAAACTCGATTTTTCCCCAAGTCAAGGTAAATCCTAAAAACATGTTTGTTTTCTTTAAACTCATAGCACCATATGGATAGACTAAGCAACAAAAAAAACCTTCAAACAGCCATAGTAAGAAGCCAAATTGCATAAGGCTAAGACCAAGGAGAATAACCACCATCGAGGGTGAAAAGATTGAGGAATTTGCTCCACTCAAGCTAAATCCTTGCCGCCAACTTGAGCACGCCCAACATTAAGCTACGATCATAACCGTGGTTTTGATAGCAATGGTGGAGAAGATATTCCCAAGGATGAGCTAACCAATCTTAATGGCTATTCTCGTAAAAGTTCCATTGTCGTGGGCTAGAGAAGGATTCATATCATGGAGGATAAAATTGAGAAGTATATGAATGACTTCACTAAAAGGTAACGTGTCAGGGGTGAGTAAACCTTGATAGACCAGCACAAAAGGATAACCATCTCGAGGGATGTTTCGAATGGCATGGGAGCCCCCATGAATGAAAGGATGCACAGAGAGGCTGATATAATTATAGTTGACATGAGTACGACCTGGACCTCAACTACGACTATCATAGCCATAGATGTTGCAAAAGATACTATAGTGGGAGATGAGCACATTCATTTTAGACAACCTGAGGTTTAGATGGCTTGATGGATTCAATTATGGATGAGGTCTAACAATTGAGGTTAAGCCTTCCCACTACTGAAATTAAGCCATAAATTGGATACCCTTAGTGAGAATAACAGCACCAAATGGTGTTTAATTTGTAATGGTATTGCTGCCCTGTTACCTAGAACCTAGGTATTGGGGGGCATTGGCACTCTTCTAGATCAAACCTTGTCCTGGCGAGGAACATAAACCGCACCCAAAAAATCAGACACAGTAACGGGGACCAAAAACAACCAATACAAAACAAAAAGACAGACCAACAAGAATAAAACACTCACCTGAAACATGACACAGTAAACACCGAACACAAAATCAGACAAGACACGGGGGACAGGATAGAACAAGGCGCTAGACCAAAGACAGACAAGGATCCTAGCTGAAGATGAAACCAGAAAATCAGCACATGAAACGACAGCAGGACTGAAACCTCAACAAACACAGACAGGGATTCCAGCTGAAGATGAAACCAGACAAGTCCATTGCATCCTTTGTTTTACACCTTGTCTCTTTATTATTCTTTTCTGTTGCATGTTTTTTTATGTGTGTTGGCTTAAATATTGCTCTTATGGGTGCACATGTTTTTGTATCATGACTTTTGTCGCTAATTATAAAAAAAAAATATTTTTAGAAGTCACATGTTTTAAGAAGAAAGTAACATATACAGTTCACGATACTTGCCTTTTCACCCCATTTTGTGTCCTCCTCATAAGTACAAGAGGCTAATAATTTAGCTTCTTCTATCAATCCAGACGATAGTATTCTATTACCCGTTGTGTTCGGTTTTGAGTTATAAGTGTGGCCAAGGGACTTGAGGAACCCACTTAAAGGGCCAAAACAATCTCTCAATTCTACTAGGTTGATATCTGCATACGCAAAAATAATGATTTAGTTAGTATCTTATTAGAACTAGAACCATCTAACTTTGTTTTAGATTTTAGTCACATAAATGAAAAATTGGGGCTGTTTGTGTCATTATCCCCGTGTTTTTATATAAGGCTCTCATACAATAATATGTAATATATTGTCTTTATACAGTAGTATCAATTGGAGGACTATCTCTTACACTATTTAGAGGATTTTCTCTTTCTATTTATTAAAAAAAAAAAAAAAGTTGATGTAAATAACCTAAAGTTATCAAAATCACATTTTTTTTTTTTTACCTTGTTTGAGAGTGTCACCATATGACGCCTTGCTCTTGATGTACATATTGGTGCCTGACATAAGTGGTCCATTTAGGCCATTCATGCCTGGCCATGATATCTAAAAACAAAAACACGCACACGCACACACATACACAAAATGAATTATATCCTCGGGCCCAGAACACAAATATTTACTATGCCCTATGAATGTATAATGCACAATTTCACATTATATAAAGATCATGGTTGTTAAAATTTGAATTACAGACCTCCAGGTAGAAAATGTTTTGGGATTATAGGATTAAAAAAAAAGCTAATTATTTCAATAAAATAAAGGCCTATTTAAATTTTTTTTTTTTTGGTTTTTGATAAATTAAAAGCCAGGTATTGGAAACAATAATTTAGTTTTGGCTTTGTGCTTTTAGTCTATATCCAACTGGGAAAAATTGAAATTAAAAAACCGAAATCCAAAACTAATCTTTTCCAAAATATAGTTTTTAGTGTCTAAAAAATAAAAAAGTACAAGCAGAAAATAATAGCAAATGGGTCCTAGGTTATTAACTAAAAGCGCATAAATGATTGATAGTGTAATTTCAAGCTCTTTGGCGAACACTTACATCCCAAATTGCTCTGATCTTACTGTCATATATGTCACCATTACTAATATTGTGGAACTTCTGAGGAAACTGAATGAAGGCTAATGTGGAGGAGATCGATGGATCAAGAAGGAAACACATGGCCTGTTTCACTGAGAGTACGTCATTGTAGTACATGTCGCAGTCTAGGACGAAGATGATAGGTGAATTACTCATCATCCCCGAAACCCTTTCCGGTCTCGTCTACAACCCCGCCACTTGGTCCTACTATAAGCTGCCTTGCGTACCCACTGAGAAATACTTTAAAGGGCTATGGGGTTTCGGGTTTGGTTATGATAGTGTTCATGATGATTACAAAGTTGTGTGGGTTGTTTCACACAAGATCATGGGTAAGGTCACGTTAAAAAAAAAAAAAAAAAAGATCATGGGTGAGGTTGAACTGCATGTGGATTCAAGGGAGCTAATAACTATCGTCTATAGCATGAAACATGATCGTGTTTGCTGGCCCAGCTCCGGCTCCTTTGGGTTTTTTCGGTGGTTTTTGGCCGTTTGTTCTGAGTGTGCTCCAGGCTTGCCGTTTCGGTTGTGCGGCTAGTTTTTGTCTTCTTTGGGTCTGCTCGCGTTGTTTTGTTTTTGGCTGTGTTGGTCTTCAGTTGGCTCTTTGCCTCTCCGTGTTTCTTTTGCTTGAGGTCCTGTTTTCTTCTTTCTTTTGTTTTTTCTCGTTCTTGTTGTCTGGTCGTCTTTCGGCTAGCCTCAGGCCTCGTTTTTTCGAGCTTGCCTGTCTTGTATCGGCACTCCGGTGTCACTTATCAAAAAAAAAAAAGCATGAAACATGATTCATGGAGGTAGGTTCCTAACTTTCCTTATTGTAAATATTATTCGTGGAGGAAAAGTGCAGTTTTTGCTAATGGATATCTTTACTGCTTTATTCATCAAAACATGACGTCAATGAAAATAATCGGCTTTAGCATAAGCAATGGGACATACAAAGATGTGGAGCAGCCTCAATATGAAAGCAACCTTGGTTTTCAAATTGGTGCATTGGATGGGTATTTGTGTTCAACGCCTTATTGCATGACTCACCTTGACCTTTTGATCTTAAAGGAGCACAGTGGAGAACAGTCTTGGACCAAGCTCCTAAGGATCGCGAACACTTTATGTTCTTCTATGTCGAGTATCGATACTTCTTTTGAAGCCATTGGTTTCTCGAAGAATAAAAGGGAATTGTTTTACGTGTATGATGATTGTTTTTTAGCTTCATATGATTTGTAACGAAAAACGAGTAGAAGGATCGACATTGGGCGATTGAAGAAAAGCCTGGACCCCTTTATTTGTGTGGAGAACCTCATTTCATTTAAGAACGTTTACCGGCCAAAATATAAAAGACGAGTATAAAGATAGAAGAGAAGGTATATATTTGAGTAAGTTATTGTGTTTCTTATTTCAACACTTTGCAAATGTGTTTTCTCATCTCAAATTGACTGGTTTACTAAGAGTAGTGTTATTTCTTGAGTTAATTTGACTTTCTATAAGGTTAATCGAAATTTAGTATGTAGTCTTTGTTTTTCTCTCTTATGGTTTATGGCGGCTCAAAACCGATGTGAAACTTGAAATAGAGAGTGAACGCAATGAGAGCTCAAGCAGCAATGAGCATCATCTATCCCAACTTTTTTCTTCTTTTTGGTTAAATGATCGATACTGTTTCTTCTTTTTGGTTAACTGATCGATATATTTTGAGATGATAGAACAAATTTTGTGAATGATTTAGGCCCCGTTTGTTTTGACAGAAAAGTAGAATCTAGGAATTTATTTTTATTCGGAAAAGGTTTTCCAGGGAAATATAAATTCCAAGTGGGATTTTTTGTTGTTTGTTTCAAAGGAAAACTTAATTCCCCATTGTAATATCTTCGTGTATGTTTTAAAAAAATATTTTTTACCAATTATTTTATATCTTTTTATAGGACAACATAAGTAATAATACAACATATATGAAGTAACAAAATAAAAAGTTAACTATCAAAGTTATATAAATTAGGAAAATTATTTTTTAGGTGTTCTAAAATTTGAGCATTTATCATCTAAATACTCTGTCATTTTATTATATATAATGAGGTGTAAAGAGATAAAAAATTTTATCACTTGTGTATATACTGTGTTAAAATCTGGTGAATTTTCATTGAAATTCGGCTAATTTCTGCTAAAATATTGATATAGTATAAATATCATATTATCAAAAGGTTGTCCACATTATAACAAAAATTAGTTATATATTATCAAAAAATGTGCCATATTAGCATTTTTGGACAAAAAAATTATTGCATTATGATATAGGATACATATAGATTGCTGTTTTTATTTAAAATATACTAAATTTTGGCAAAATATATCTAATTCATGAGAAAATTTTTAAACTTCAGGGTACATCAATTAATTAATGCTTTTTAGTTGAATTGAGCAGATCATTAGAAGATGAAGAACAGGGGCGTGTTCTTGAGAAATTAAATTATGGGTCTAAAAAATTTATTTTGTATTTAATTATTTGATGATAAAAGATATTCATAATAGAATTATAATAACAAACTCAATATTTAAAAGGCTTTCGCCAAGAGAAGATCTGTAGAGGGTTAAACATACACAACCCTACACCTACAAGGTGTTACCTGTTGGGAGACTATTTTTGAGGGTTACCCTCGATATTTTCAGAAATAATAAAAAAGACTCTGATATTTTTGAATTGTTAAAAAAGCTCCTATATTTTTGTGTCATTAATTTAAAAAAAAAAAAAACCATCTTCGGCAATGATGATATCATTTTTTGTCGACAAAGGTGACTTTACAGCTACTTTTTTTTTTTATTAATGCTACACAAAATGGTAGAATACCCTTCAGTAACCATATTTTTTAATCAAACTAAGCAAAAACAGATACACGATACAACATATCAAATTTCGTGCTTATAAAGTAATAATCAAAGTATTGTAGGGCACGTTTTATCATTTTATTATAGCATTACTAAAATAACAGTTATTACATCAATTCTATTGACGGAAAATAATGTCATCAAGTTAAAGATGGGCCTTTTTATTAATACTACAAAAACTTAGGGGCTTTCCTATTAATTTGAAAAGGTTTATTTCTAAAAATATTGAGGTATTAAGTTATAAATAATCCCTATTTCCAAAGAGGTCCTAACCTAAAAGAAAAAAAAAATGGAACAATATTTAGAACTTAGTTTGAAAAAAGAATACTCATATAAGAAATGATTTGGTATTGAAGACTCATACATGAATTAATTTTGATTCGCACATTTGCGGGAAAATAAATTTAGCATTGTGAAGGAGAATAGTAATGTTAAAAGGGAAGTTATTTACCTTACTGAATACATCTTTATTTTTCACATATATGGTATATACTTCATTCATAAATTGAAATTATATACTCAACATTGTAAAGCAAAATTAGTATAGATCAGTCTTTAGTCAGATCTTCAAGTTTCTGGCCCAGGACTACCAGGGTAGGTTCAAAGACCAATTAGGCTCGTATATTAAAATCAAAGTATCTTTACATTTTAATATATACAATGAAATATCCTAATATTAAAACTTTTTATTACCCTAGTGGTTTAAAGTTTAAAATGTTTACCAATTATAGGTACCTTGTGATACGGGTTAATCTAGGAAGGGTCGGTTTGCCCGTTAAAGACCAACAAAGTAATAAAATTGAGAAGAAGGGAGGGAGAGAGAGAATCAAGAATTGGAGGGAGACGAGAAGTATATTTCATTCATACATTCATACATGCCATCTACATACATTGTTAGGCTATTTATAAAGGGTGCTAACTAACATAACTAGGGTTATATGTAATTCGTTATTGCATTGTAAATTTGGCTTGTAACTTGTAATAATTATAGCATAGTGGATAGACTTCTCTAGTAAAAGGGAGTCCAGAGCCATAGATTAGAACCATTTTTTTGGGGTATGAACTACGTAAAAATATGGTGCTCTTGTTGGTATCAGCATTTTCCGTCTGTGATCTTGATCTGTGGTGTTATTAAGGTGTAACGTACTTAACATAAGCTATTTCCAAAGTTAAGAACAACATAGCTTATGGTAGGTTTGAATGATTTTTATTATAATCTACATTTTCTCCAAATATATATGGACATAATCGACACATATTATTGTAATCATATTTCACTTCAACGCTATGTAGTAGAAATTGGCCGAATTCTTATAGAAATTCACTACACTATGGCATAGATTTCTTCGATGATAAATTTTTCAAATTTTACGGCACTATATTTTTTCTGATGCAACAATGGTAATCGTAGCACGGTAGGCTAAATCTACATTGAGAAAACTATATAAGCAGATCCATATCTTCTTTCTGTAAGAAATTCACTATATGTGGAATGCAGCAATGGGATGCAGAAACTCACTTCAACGCTTGATTTCACCCTGTATGTTCTGACCAAGCTCGAAACAAATATAGGCAGTAATTGTAGCAGGGCATATTTGTTGCTGCGTCAGATGCTGTGACTACAGGGTGCTCGGTGTCAAGTCCACTCCCATCCTTAGCGTGATACTGAAGATACGCAGTGCCAGCTCTATTAGGTCAGCGTATCTTCCCGTTATCTCCCTATCGAGCTCACATGATTAGGGTCAACCTATCAAAAAGTTCAGGAAAAACACAAAATTCAAAAAAACAAAATCAAAACAAAAAAGAAAAAGAAAGAGTAAGATTACATGTATATCAAGATTGAAAGATTAACAAACTCCAAAAAACAAAAAAACTCTAATCATTTTTTTTTTTTGGATAAATGTCGGCGAAGCCGAAGTACAAATCAGGGACCTCGACAAGCGAGCCCTAAACACTCCATATACGGTAGGTGGTATAGAAAATCCGATCAAGGAAAAAAAAAAAACAGGGAGGATGACAGGAACAGGAAAAACAAAAACAAGACTGGACACAGCCCTGCAACCTGCACAACAGGAAAACCGTAGCACCAACGGGAAAAGAGAAAACAGGAAAGGAACAGCCCCTGTCTCAGTATTCCAACGAACTACGTATGGGCGATTATTGCTACCGTCAATATAATGGCCCCAGTCAAACAAAAAGAAAAGCTCCCCATGCAAACAAACGTGGTCCATAAGAAAAACATTTTGGGGACCTACGTCTGGGCTTCCCCAATCACCCTACCAATAATACACCTGGTACGCGGTAGGCCAAAAGTCGTGGCAGGGGTAGAGCAAGTCCATTGTCATAAGGAAAAGGTAGAACCCGAACTCAGAAGTAGAGTCGAAACACCCAAACACTAGGTTTAAAGGGGCATCCAGACAGCTTGTCAAAATACCGTCAGGCAATGCCACCAACTGACGTATGCCCAAGGCAGGGTTACACATGAACAACTTGGAGAGATTATAGTCTCGGTACAATATCAAACCACCCTGAACACCGAGAACTCTAATATTGTTCATCAGCACCTCCATTACCTCTGGCGGCATAACTGGAGAAAAGTCCCCGGCAAAGGAAAAGGCCCCCAGATTATCACGAGAAAACTTGCTTTTTGGTTGTAACAAGACCCCATCAGCATCACGCTTATGAGCGCGGAAAGACTGTTTCTTAACAAAATCACCGTCGGTAAGTAAACCATAAAATTCAGAAGAGGCGCAGCAAAACCTTAAAAGAGATTTGGCAAGAAGCCAAGATAACATTTCACGAGTTACGTCCTCCATAAACAACTCTCAAGATACCAATTAGAGAATGAAAGGGACAAGGAATACCCAAAGGGTGAGAGTATGAAGCGGTATTTATACACTTTGAAGTCAAAGAAACTTTTACTTCAAAGTGGGGGGCTAACTGATGAATACAAAAGTGATCACCAGGCGGTACAGAGCCCAGGAGCCACTACCGCCTCCCAGCATAACCGCCACCAAGCGGTACAAGGTCCAGGAGCCACTACCGCCCCCCAGCATAACCGCCACCAGGGGGTACAGGGCCCAGGGGCTACTACCGCCTCCCAGCATAACCGTCACCAGGCGACACGGGGCCTAGGAGCCATTGCTGCCTCCTTAAACACCCCACCTAAATAACCTCACCTCTAGAAATCACCAATGCCCCCATTGGCTGAAGGGGCCAGGCAGTACCCAGCCCCCATTACTTGCTACCTAAGCATACATTCCCCTATAAATAAGGGAAGGGACCTCACAAGAAGGACAAGGAACTTGAGTCTAGTTCTACCCTCAAGAACCCAACCAAAAAATCCCAAAACACTTAGCAAGTGTAATAAATTTAATTTGTAGTATTAGTCTAAGGTTTTGGTCACAGCCAAGTTTAAGCATAAGGGCCTATTTGGAATTGCTGTGAAAAAATTATTTTTTTTAGAAGCACTTTTTGTAAAAAAATACTTTTGTAAAAAGTGTTGTTTTAAATAAACAATTTGTGTTTGGCCAACCAGCAAAAAAACACTTCTGCTATTGTTGTGACTGTCTGGCCAATGTTAAAAAAAGTACTTTTTTAACATAAAATTACTAGAAAAGAAACTAACAGAAGTCTTTTACAGTTGAAAACATCACACATAACCATTCTAAATATTTAATATATTTTTTAAATATTTAAAATATTTTTTTATTATTTAAAATATTTTCTAAATATATAAATATTTCTTAAATATTTAAAATATTTTCTAAATATATAAATATTTCTTAAATATTTAAAATATTTTTAATATTTATACAATATTTTCTCAATATTTTAAAAATATTTAAAATATTTTCTAAATATCATAAATATATTATTAATTGTTAAAATATTTTTTTTCATATTTAATATATTTTTTAAAATATATAAACTATTTATAATATATAAATTTTTTTTCAAATATATTAATATAGTTCAGGGTGCCTGAAATAAATTTTCTCAGTTGTTTAGTTTTTGCTTTTGCTTTTGCTTAAAAAAATAAGTATCAAATTTCTGCTTCTACTTATAAGCAGAAAAACTGCTTCTACTTTTAATAAAAAGCGCTTATTCATGTTTACCAAACACCCTTGAAATTTTAGAAAAGTACTTTTTTCATAAAAAAAACACTTATTTTGTAAAATTAAGCAATGCCAAACTAGCACTAAATGTGTTCGCGTGATCCAATTTTTGTTCATTCCTCTTGTCTCTTGTTAAGTTTTATCTCATTCAAGTTATCTTGAGTCAAGGTTGTAGGACATAGACTTGTTAAATCATGCTCAAGATAGGTTCTTGAACAGTCAAACACATCTCTGTCCAAGTTCTGAACTATTAAGCGTTTGATGTAAGATGTTTGAGAAGTGCTTCACACTGCTCCTCCCTGACTGCTGCTTGGATCGAGTCCATATCTTTACTTTTCGCCTTTAATATTCATAAAATCAAGAAATTAAGATAGTCTCGGTAATTGGAGCATCTTTTAAATCCACGCAAGAAGTTCCAAAGTGATTAGTTAAGATCAATCATGTAAGATTCAAACTCGATTTTTCCCCAAGTCAAGGTAAATCCTAAAAACATGTTTGTTTTCTTTAAACTCATAGCACCATATGGATAGACTAAGCAACAAAAAAAACCTTCAAACAGCCATAGTAAGAAGCCAAATTGCATAAGGCTAAGACCAAGGAGAATAACCACCATCGAGGGTGAAAAGATTGAGGAATTTGCTCCACTCAAGCTAAATCCTTGCCGCCAACTTGAGCACGCCCAACATTAAGCTACGATCATAACCGTGGTTTTGATAGCAATGGTGGAGAAGATATTCCCAAGGATGAGCTAACCAATCTTAATGGCTATTCTCGTAAAAGTTCCATTGTCGTGGGCTAGAGAAGGATTCATATCATGGAGGATAAAATTGAGAAGTATATGAATGACTTCACTAAAAGGTAACGTGTCAGGGGTGAGTAAACCTTGATAGACCAGCACAAAAGGATAACCATCTCGAGGGATGTTTCGAATGGCATGGGAGCCCCCATGAATGAAAGGATGCACAGAGAGGCTGATATAATTATAGTTGACATGAGTACGACCTGGACCTCAACTACGACTATCATAGCCATAGATGTTGCAAAAGATACTATAGTGGGAGATGAGCACATTCATTTTAGACAACCTGAGGTTTAGATGGCTTGATGGATTCAATTATGGATGAGGTCTAACAATTGAGGTTAAGCCTTCCCACTACTGAAATTAAGCCATAAATTGGATACCCTTAGTGAGAATAACAGCACCAAATGGTGTTTAATTTGTAATGGTATTGCTGCCCTGTTACCTAGAACCTAGGTATTGGGGGGCATTGGCACTCTTCTAGATCAAACCTTGTCCTGGCGAGGAACATAAACCGCACCCCCCCCCCCCCCCCCCCCCCCCAAAAAAAAAAAAAAGAACCTAAAAGAATAGAGGTTTGGAGTCTATACTGAAGGAAAGAAAATGGCTCAAACCATTCTAAATTGGCTGGCAAATAGGCTTAACCCGGTCGAGTTAGTATAGAAATCATGCAAACAATATATTGGAATTAATCTCTATTGTGACTTCTTGGTCTAAGTTGAGTTCCGTGAACCATGAAGCCCCTAAGACCCTTGGTCAAAAGAGGATCCATAAGGAATCCTCCCTGTGAAAGGTGGGGTTAGTCATTATATCAAAACACTTTACAAAGCTCCACTTAGGGGTAATCTAGGCCACCCTTCAAGCAAGAGCTCCCCTGAGTCTATAGGCCTTCTGCCACACATGGATTAATAATAGGCTAGAGCCCACACTGGACAAGATAGAAGGGGGCCCCCATGGGGAGGTTATAGTTGTTAATACAATATCGTTGAGACACCTATAAACTAGAACCAAGAATAATCATTCGATAGCTAAATGACCATCACTAAAAGCCATATTAGTGGTCAACACCTTCACCTAATGCAAAATGATGTTTGACAAGTGGCAAAAGAAAACTTTGTTAAGCCAAAACGAATAAAAATATATTTCCTCTTTCTTCAAACCTGATGAGCAAATATAGAAATGCAAACAAAAGTTCACAAAGAAGAGTAGCCAAACTTCGGAGGAATTAGATAGGGGCAATCCTTCACTTCTTGAGAGACGTAAGATGTCAAAATAAGCTCAAGAACCAAAGAGGACAAACAAACTAGCACTGCCACAACCTCGAGAGTTGTTCCTAAGACTCCCTCGAGAAGAATGAAGGCGTTGTAACAATGGTTCCAAAAGCAAGTGAGAGTTGTCATCATCAGGAAATCATACATGATCCGATAGGTTAAGACTTTTAGGGCCGCATAAATTATGAATGTTTTCCACCTTCCACCAAGTTTGGGCTCGAGGGCTAGAACCACTCAATTTAATTAATCATATTCGAAACCCAGTATGGTTAATTACGTTTCAGTTCAACATTTAGTTACTTGGTTCGGCGATTCAGTAATGGAGCTTTTTAATCGCCCCTTTGTCCGACACAATGGTTGCAGCGAAAGGGTTGGAAGGCAACACCCGCGGTGGTGGGTGGAGCTTGGCAGGGCTCGCATAAGTAAAAAGAAAGGAGTATTTTTGTAATTTTAAATATTTTAGAGGATTTTGACTTTATTTTAGTTTTTCACTTTGAATGTTACTTCATTCGCCAAAATTCATATTCATAATCATTTTACCTTAATTGAAGAAATAAACACCTAAATAGAAAATTTTATTGATTAAAAAATTCATTCTAATAAATATTGTTATAAGATACGAAAGTGTCAAGATTCATACATCATATAGCAATTCTTAACAGCGACATGCACTAGAAAGCGGCCAGCTTGACTAGGGCAACAACATTTCCAGTACCCCAAGGGCTTCCGTCTAAGCAGGGTTTAGGGGGTGGATGTACGTAGCCTTTCCCTTTCAGGGTACTACCCAAAAGAGAGGTTGTTTCCGAGAACCTCCAACCCGAGGGGTACATGAAGACTTATCAAGAGGTCACCTATCTTGGTACTATTTTTGTCTAAGCACGCGTGACTAGGGAACCTTATTAAAGGAGAATAGTTTGTTAAGATAATATAATAAATTTATATAGTAGTTAATGACCGCATGGGTAGAAGACGCCACCAACAGAGACACCCCCATGATGGGCGTTGTTTTCTATTATTGTATATACTTTGTACCTATTGGAGGTCTTTCCATCCCTATTAATTATTTTTAAAAAATTGTCTTCTATTGTTATTGTTACTAAGGTCTATACGATGAAAACAACATATCAACATATGATTTATAATTATATTATTCAACAACAATAACAACAAACTTACTGCCTAAAAAGCTCCCACAAAGACGAGGTTTACGGGGGGTGAAATGTACACAACTTTACTTCCATAGGGTGTTGTCATGAAGGAGGATGTTTCTGAGAGGCCCAACTCGGAAAAGCAAAAAGCAAAAGCAAAATAAATACTTATAAAATCAAGTCAAGTCAAAGTCAAAAGTCAAATAAAGCATTACCATACATGCAAGTACGCAAGATATAATAAAGCAGCAGCAATAGTGACTATGAAAGCCTAGATGCGATGTGAACAAGCAACAATATTAAAATTTGGATAAAATTATGAATGAAATCTTGTCTCGATATTTTATCACTTAGGCTATGTTTGTTTTTGGCGGAAAAATAAATTCTAGGAATTGATTTATCTTCGAAAAAGATATTTTTTTAGGAAATAAAAAATTTGAGTGAGGTTTTCCGTTGTTTGTTTCAAAGGAAAACTTAGTTCCGCATTGTGATGTCTTCTTATATGTTTAAAAAAAATAATATATATATATATATATATATATATATATATATATATATACACACCAATTATTTTACATCTTATTATAGACAATATAAGTATATGTGTACACTGTGTTAAAATCTGGTGAATTTTTATTAAAATTCGGCTAATTTCTGCAAAAAAACTGATGTGATATAAACTACAAGTTTATGACCATATTACCAAAAGGTTGTCCGCGTTTTGACAAAGATTACTTATATATTATCAAAAAATATGTCATGTTAGCATTTTCAAACAAAAGAAATTATCGCATTATGATAGAGGACACGTATAGGGGTCAACATTGGGTGGGTCGGGTTAGATTTGGGTAATAATTCATGAGACCCATTAATACCCAACCGAAACCCAACCCAGAACCACAAAACAATTGCATTTCAGGTTTGGGTTGGGTTGGTTTTGGGCCTTGATGGGTCAACCCATAAATCGATATTCAATAAGACTTATTTAGCTTCGGCTTGCTATTGAGTTAGTTTTAGAAGGTTGTGGATCTCAAAACATGATATAATTATTTGATTGAGATCCGAGTTCCTTAATTCAAATATTTAACATATCATATTTGTTTCCCTATGAATTTAAATTAAATACGATCTGTTTTAGGATTTTATTGACCAAAAAATTCAACTTGTAATCGAGCTTAATTGAGATGCCCCCCTGGTCATACTCATGCCGGCCAATCCCAGAGTGGCCATGATGTAGAGATTCTGGTTAGATTAACACAAATTATTTTGAAAGCGAGCAAATACAACTAATATTTTCACAAATTTACGATTAGTTTGCATATGGTTCATATTTAGGGTGAAGTGGATGTTTTGTGATAGTGAGTGTGGTTGGCACAAAAATTTTCCATCCACGACTAACCTCAGTTATTATTCTAACTCATGTTCAAATACTCTAAACCAAATAAAGAAACAAGAGTTCAAATTTTTTAAAATATAAAATATCAATTAAGTATCTTGAGTTTTGGTGGTACCTTGACATTTCAATATATACAACGGGGCACCTTGAGGTTCCAACAATTTATCACTTAGGTATCTTAGGGTTTAAAATTTTATCAATCGGATACCTTTTGGTCAAAACTTCATAAATTTTTATTAAAAAAATGCTAAAATGAAATATGATTTTGACTATATATTACTATCTTTATTAAAATTTAATGATATTTTGCTAAAAATGCTAACATGACACATAATTTTGACAATATTTAGGTAGTTTATATCAACATTCAAGGAATTCTTATCGCAATTTGCTTAGTTTTCGTTTAAAAAGAGGCATGACTTATACATGTTATCTTAAGTATTACATCATCATTTTTGGTATAAAATTGGTCAGATTCTTATAAAAATTCATTAAATTCTGACATAAGATACATTGATGGCAAAATATTCTAATCTCATGGTAATTTATTGTATATATTGAAATGTCATGATATTTAGGTGATAAATGTTCAAATCTAAGGGTACCTAAGTCATAATTTTACTTTTTAAAATTTTAATTTATAGAATTTTACTTTAAAAGGTAATGTATCAAAAACACTCTTAACGATGAAGGATTACCCATGGGTAACCCAAAACCCACCCAAGTATCCATGAGTATTCATCATTAGACCCATTAGAAATCTAGATTCTAAAAAGAACCAAAACAACCCAACCCAATCTCCTTGGGTTGGGTGGGTCATGCGTATACCCATACCCCTGAACACCCCTACGTATATATTGTTGAACTCATGTTTTACGTCAACAATTTTTATTTAAAATCTACTAAATTTTGGTAAAAGATACCTGATTTATGACAAAATTTTTGAACTTTAGGGTACATTATTATATATTACTGAAACTTTATAGTATCATGTAATAAATACTAAAATATTAGGGCTCCTTAATAATTTTCCTGTATAATATTATATAGCAATTCAACTTGATTAAAATTGTTCTGTTACAACAATAACAAAGTAACATGTGAGTTTCATTTAATTATTCGGTCTAATTCTTGTTCGATGTTGTGACGCTAAATGTCTACGGTCCGGCCTGGTTTATTTTGATTCGATCTAGATTTGCTTGCTGATTATTGTGAAAGTCTTTGCGCCACTTAGAATCATGACTTCCCTCATTTTAAAAGAAAAGTCTGTTTCCCCCCACTGGGTGGAAAACTTTTTCCATCACTAAATGCGCAACAAACAACGGAAAATGGGAAAAGCACTTCCTAGAATCTACTTTTTAGCCAAAACAAACGGAGTCGTAGTTTTTCCTAGAAACAAACGGAGCCAAAATCAATTATATAATGGCATCGGTCTTTTTTTCTTTTTTAGTTATTTACAAGAAGCCACGTTAAAAAGTTGTCATTTTTTATTTGACCACCAAAATTTTATTTTTATTTTTTCTCTAAAAACCACATCCAATAGTCTCAAAATTTTCAATTAACCACCTTGAATCACACCGTTAATTGTTTGTTATCTAATAGTAGCTTTTATATTGATTTTTGGGTATCCATTTAGCATAACTTAAAATAGCTTCTCAGGTTGGAGGTCCTCGGAAATAGCCTCCTTTCAGGGTAGCTACCCGGAAAGGGGAAGGCTGAGTACATCTACCCTCCCCATACCCCACATATGCGGGAGCCCTTAAGGCTCTAGGATTGTTGTTGTTGTTGTTGTATTTAACACAATTTAAAATATTTAATGTGATAAATCATTTTCCACCCCTCCCACCCCGGTTTAAATCCTTTTCTTTTGAACCCCTCGAGATCAAACCTAGTTGAAAGAGGGAGTACATGAATGCATTGCGAGCTTGACTAGTTTCAACCCATATTTCATTCGCATTCAAAAAATAAAAAATGGTAACCTAAAATCCAAATGGAAGTCATTCATAATATATAATGGATAGCTAACGTACAATATGATTCAGGTGGTTGATTAAAAAACTTTAGACTTTGAAAGTGATTAAAATTTAAAAAAAAAAAAAGAAGTGATTAAGTGAAAAATGACAGACTTTTCAAAATGGTTGTATAAAAGAACCCATTCTTTTCTTAGAAAATCCGGATGCAAGTATGATACAAGTGTGTTGACCGAAAAAAAAAACAAAAACAAAAAGGGAGATACAAAAGTGCCTAAGATGTGAAAGTGACATAAGTGTGAATGTAAAGCACATGTGACTTCAATAATGATGAAAGACGAGTCCAAGAGGCCATATATATATAGGCCTAGCAATACAAGCACAACATATAAATGCCCTTGGACTTTATAAGAGTCAAGGGGTATAACAGTAATAGTATTAAACCCTAGGCTAGAATAAGAACGTTATAGAATACTTCTAATACGCCTTCTCAATCTGAGCGGGAGGAAGCACCATGAGATTGGTCTTATGTTGGAGAAATCGGTCGACTGGAAGGCCCTTTGTGAAGATGTCGGCCACTTGTTTAGCCGTAGGTGTGTAGCAAACTCGAAGATCACCCTTGAGCACCTTTTCTCGAACATCGTGGTAATCTACATCAACATATTTGCTTCTATCATTTGAGACTTGATTGGCAGTAAGCTAGGAAGCGAAGATGTTGTCACAGTAGAAACTGATAGGACCTGGTTGTCTTACGCCTAGGTCCCTCATGAGGTAGCGGATCCAATCACTTTCAGCAACAGATTGAGCAACAGCCCGGTAATCAGATTCGGTTGTGGACTTGGAGATAGTGATCTGTTTCTTCGCGTGCTAGGAGAAAATATTGGGACCAAATAAAGAGCATATCCCTTGGTAGAGCGGCATGTGTCAGGGCAGCCATCCCAGTCAGCATCAGCAAAGACAGTAACTGTGGGTGTTCGAGCTGGAGTGATGGAGAGGCCATGATTAGGAGTGCCCTTGAGGTACCGGAGGATACGTTGTACATCTTGCCAGTGAGGAGTCCGTGGGGCATGCATGAATTGTGAGACCATATTAACAGTGTAGCAGATGTTAGGACGAGTCATGGTCAGGTACTGTAGGGCTCCCACTGCACTCCTATACTCAGTAGGATCCTCTAGAAGGTCCCCGTCAGTCAAGGAGAGGTGTTCTCGTGTGGGAAGGGGGGTCATGATGGGTTTGGCCACATGGAGGTCATGTTTGGCAAGCAGGTTTATGGTGTACTTGTATTGTGCGAGAAAGAGGTGATGTGGTTTACAATGGGCTTCAATGCCAAGGAAGAAATGAAGGGAGCCAAAGTCTTTCATTGCAAACTAGGTTGAAAATCAACCAAGGTCGTGAGGTGGCCTAGGTCAGTACCAGTGAGGATGATGTCATCAACATATAGGAATAAACAGGTAAGGTGAGATTTGGATTTGTGAATGAATAGGGAGGGATCCGCACGGCATCAGAAAAAATCAAGACTAAGTAAAAACGCACTAAATCATTGGACCCATGCCCTCGGTGCCTGTTTGAGACCATACAACACCTTTCGTAGGCGACATACATGGTTTGGAAATTTTGGATATATGAAGCCTTGAGATTGTTTCATGTAAACTTCTTCCTTAAGATAGCCATGTAGGAAAGCATTTTTGACATCCAACTAATGGATAGGCCAGTTGTATGTTACCGCAAGGGAAAGTATAAAGCGTATGGTTGTGGGTTTGATGATGGGGCTAAAGGTTTCTTTGTAGTCTAGGCGTTCACGTTGGTGAAACCCTTGACCCACAAGTCGAGCCTTTAGCCGTTTGACAGAACCATCTGCTTTGTACTTAACTTTATATTTTCATGTACTTCCTACAAGGTTTTTGGAGGGGTCATTGCAATACTAAGTCCCAGGTGTTGTTAAGTATAAGAGCATTAAATTCATCCGCCATGACTTCCTGCCATTGTGGACTTTTCGCAGCCTATGAGTAACATGTTGGTTCTTGCACAACAGTTATGGAAGAGAGGGAAAGTGGGTACTTGGTTTTTCGGATACCTACCTTAAGTCAAGTTTGCATAGGATGGGTGTTTAGACTAGGTGCAGGTCGGCCTTGGTCACAGTAGGGGCTCGGGTCATGGGCGATATTCGGTTCGAGGTCAAGTTCTGTTGGGTCTTGAGCCACGGAAGGAAGGGTGGGGGGTTGTGCTTCCAGGGTGTTCGGGGTGGGGGCTGCCTCACGGGGGAGGCCATAGGGCCGTGTGCGGCAGCGGCACTCGACTCAGGTGGGGCTCCAAGGTCAGGGGTGGGAATAGAGGTGCCCACGGCCCAGGGTTCTCGATTGACATGTGTTGGTTCACTAGTAGGGTGAGGATTGAAGTCAAGTTGTATTGGAGTGTTAATCACAAGGGGAGGGGGCTTGTGACGTGTGACATTAGAGACTAACACATTTGAGGCAACCAGTTCTTGCTATGGGAATTGAGATTCATCAAAGACTACATGCCTATTAATATACATCCATTTGTATGTTGGGTCAAAACATCTATATCCTTTATAGCGAGCAGCATAACCTAAGAAAATGCAAGAGTGGAGCAAGGGGCAAGTTTATGAGGGGCACGGGATGTGATGTTAGGATAGCATGCACGTCTAAAGACACGAAAACGGTTGTAATCCGGGTTAGTCTGAAAAAGTGTTTGAAAAGGAGAGTTAATTGAAAGATTTTGTGTGGGAACACAGTTTATTGTATAACATGCAGTGCAAAAAGCGTCATCCCAAAATTTGTAAGGTAATTTTGCTTGAATTAGAAGCGTTCACACCATTTCAGATAGATGTCGATACTTGCGTTCCGCCACCCCATTTTGTTCCAGGGGTATCAGGACAAGATAAGCGAATGTGAATTCCAGCATCCCGACAAAGTGCGTTCATGTGCCGATGATCGAATTCACCTCCACCATCGCTTTGGAAAATTTTAATTTTCGTGTTAAATTTGTTTTCAATAAGATTTTTGAATGTAGTAAATATTTTGTGAACATCAGATTTGTGCTGCATCGGGTAGAGCCACGTGAATCTTGAAAAATCAGCAATAAAGAAAACATAATATTTATAATTGGAAGAGGATGAAATAGGTGACTGCCAAACATCAGAGTGTATTAATGAAAGAGGCATAGTAGTGTTATGGATTACACGTTCAAAAGAAAGTTTCCTTGAGCTTAAGCTTTTGGGAGAGTTGGTTCTTTGACATGGTATCAGAGCCTTGTTGACCAAGAGGTCACAAGTTCGAATCTTAACAAACCCCACTATCAATATTAAAAACAATTTAAGCACAAAGTATGAGGTGGGTCTGTGCATTATCCACGCTTCAAGCCCAAACAGGCATTTGCGTGACGGGCATGTTAGAGTATAAAACTAATCTTGGACCTTCACCCATCAACTTAAGCTTTTAGAAAAGTTGGTTCCTTAACATGGTATTAGAGCCTTGATGACCAAGAGGTCACGAGTTCGAATCTCAAAAGTACCCACTTTAATATAAAACAATTCAAATTGTTTATGTTCTAGTAGGAAAAGAGAGCTTGATAGATTAGGAGGAGATGACGGACGAATTAAGGAAGTTAGAAAAATATGTTGATTTCTCCTCGGATGAGTCACTGCGTTCTTTAATACTTGTAACGGAAAAACAACTTGGGATTGATCTTGTTCTGGATTCCACTTTAGCGAATAAATCACATTAGTGGATGAGCCTAGTAAAGCATGATAAGCTTATGCGCTAGGTAGCAGAGTTACTCGTTCATAGCTTCGTATGACAGAGTCTGAGTCCGTGCATAGTTCTTTTTCTTTTATTGCCAAAGAAGAATACCAGTTGGCAGATGTGTGTTGCCAGCTGAGTATCAAGAAGAAAACACTATGCTATTGATTCCCAATTACTTGACATGATGATTTGCTAGATCAGTAAAGCAGCTCAATGGTATTCATTAAGCGTTACTTGAAGAGCAAGTACCATTAGATTTGGATCTCGCCAAGGGATGAGTTGAAGACGACATTCAAGATCTGGGAGGAAATTTACAAGTGGTTTATATTTCGGAGTAAATAAAAGGACTAAATTGACATAATAAATAAAGTATCTGAACCTACAATATAAGTAATCCTAAATAGTTGAGGGTCAAACTTAATGTCTTTATTTTGTAGCAAAAATTTAATATTTTCTTCCTCCTAATTATATACTACTTTTGCAACTCCTCCTTAATTTGCAATCTGAAGAGGACACTTGAACTGCTGTAACTTTTTGAAGTCGCTTCCTTTGTAAAATGTATCTACAAGTTGATTCTAAGAGTTGATAAATTTTAGTTCAACTTCTTATCTCACTAAGTCTCTAATAAAGTGGTGACAAAGTTCAATATGCTTTTAACATTGAATATTGGATGTTTGTCATAGCAATTGCAGACATGTTGTCATAATAAATTATTATGGGAGACTTTGGACCTTGCATCAATTCTGCGAGAGTTCTTCTAAGCCAAATTGCTTCCCACACATCATCTCTAGCAGCAATATGTTCGATTTCAACATAAAAGATTGACATTACTTTCTTTTCTAGGGCATCAAGAAATTGGTTCTGTACCCAAGCAAAACATGTAGACAAACTTTTTCTATGATCATTAGATCCAACTAAATCACTATTTTTATCACCAATATCTTTGCTATAACTTTCTTCAACATATTTTATGCCGAACTTTAACCTTTTTTTTGTACCTAGTGAATATTGTAGTATTTTCTAAGGTACATAATAGTTAATTTGACTAGGTTCATTCATAAATTTGAAAATCATGATGACCGAGTATGCAATATATGGTTGTATATTTGTGAGATACACCAATTATCCCACTAAACTGCAATATAAAGATGCATCAACCTTCTTTGCTCCATAACTTTGCTACAATTTCTCATTCTAATGAATTGAAATTGATGGTCAAGCCTTGAGTTTGATAGAGTTGGCCTTAGATCGATGACCTAAATTTTGTTAACTCTATCAAAATCTTATTTTGCTTGAGTACGAGCAATCTTGAGTTACAGGTATCAGGCATCGACCTGATTGACTTGGGCTCAAGATGTACTACTGAGCTCTCAAGCTTATCACCAACATAAATTCTCAATCTAAAGAGTTCATGGACAGGTGTTTGAGACGCCTCGTGCTACTCTGCCCCAATTGTCTCTTGAGTTGAGTCCACATCTTTAATTTTCTCGCAACTCATATATATACAAACAACAAATATATGAAACTCTCTTTAAGGGGAGCATTGGTTGAATCCTTGCAAAATTAGCAAAACGAAGTCACATACAGTAAAAACATAATACACGAAAAAAGATGGTTGGTTTAAGTGAATCATGTGATGATTGAACATGACTTACCCCCAAGTCGTGGTAAGTCATTGAACAATTTGTTTCTAAACTAACGGCCACCATACAGACGAAACACTATCTATTATCGAAACCGTTTTGTTATATTAGCAATTTGCAAAAATGTATTCACCAAATTCCAAGGGAGGAATACCCATAAATGTGAAAATCATGCTTTATATTAGATTTTTTTTTAAAGGATTATTTACTTTTTAGTACATTAATATTTCTTGAAATATAATAAAACGACGTCTAACGATCTTTCCGATTTATTTTTCAAGTATCTTAGGTTTTATTGGTATTAATAAATTGGACCCTTTATTGGTATTAATAACGTGGACCCTCTCCAGCAAAACCTAATGTAGGAAACATGGGAGGAGAAAAATTTCCCAGACTAATACGATGCCATTTTGATGCCTAATACCAGTTTAGTGGCATGATTATTCTTTTGTTCCTGAGGACAACAAAAACGCAGCGATTAGACACAATCTGCACTAAAACGACAGCGTTTTGTGGTCTATTTAAAATTCCCCAAATGTTATCAAAGGCTATTTTCATCAACATAATTCACAGGTTAGTTAAAATGACTTGTCATGTCAGTTTTTACTCGAAAAAATGCCATCATCTCACTAGTGAGAGTTCTATTTATTTATACGAATAAAACCTAAGATACAAAAAAAAATTAGAAATCTTTTTATTAATTTTACAAGTGTCAAAGTCCTAAAAGGTAAATAACCAATTTGTGTAACAAATGTTTGCCAAAGTCTTGGACTTTTTTTGCAAAATGGCCCTATTTGAAAAACTTTTCAAAAATTTGGCCTCTTTTAGAAAATATTTAGCAAAATGGCCCTATTTACTGTAGTAAGGTGGGTGCACGCCGTTCTGTACGGCGTGCAACAGTACCTTTGTTTTTTGTTTTACCTCTTTAAAATTAAAAAAAATTAATAAAATTTATTTTAAATTTAAATTATTTTAATTTTTAAAATAAAAATATCCCGGGGGCACTTATCGGCTGATTTATTTGCTTAGGTTCAATCACATACTATTGACCTCGTACTATTTGCCTATTATGTGCCTTATACTATTTAATGTGCCCGTGCTTATGCTTTGTGCTTTTGCTTATGCTTTTAGGATGCCTGCTCCCACTACGACACGATATTTAGGTTGAGAGTCATCGGAAACAGCCTCTCTTCCACCCGGAAGGGGGAAGGCTGCGTACATCCACCCTCCCCAAACCCCGCTTTCGCGGGAGCCTTTAGCACTGGGACTGTTGTTGTTGTTAAATTATTTTAATTCTTAGTTTTATAATTTAAATCACTAAATACGTATACATTTTAAATTAAAAGGTATATGTATATTATTATTTGAACTATTAATAAGGAAGATATAAATAAGGGACACATTTAAATAAGGAGATGGTGATATGTATATTATTATTTAAACTATCTCATACAGAAACTATGGTATTATAATACCATTAATAAGGAGGATATAAATGAGGGACACATTTAAATGAAGAGATGTTGACGTTTTTAACAAAAAATCACGAATTTACACATTTGTACATTATTATTTGAACTATTTTATTAGATACATGTAAATTATATAGTGCCCCCCGGGATATTTTTATTTTAAAATTTAAATAATTTAAATTTAAAAATAATTATTAATTTTTTTTTAATTTTAAAGAGGTAAAACTAAAATAAAAAAAAAATTGGGTACTGTTGCATGCCGTACGGAACGGCATGCAACAGTCCCGATCTAGTGCACCACGTTCCATATGTCGTGCACCCACCTTACTACAGTAATAAGATTCTTTTGCCAAATATTTTCTAGGAGAGGTCAAATATCTAAAAAAAAATTTCGAATAGGACTATTATGCAAAAAAAAAGTCAAAGTCTTGCAGGGGGTCCCTTAATAATGTGTTTTTAATAATTTCTTTGCACGCATGGTGTCAAAAGAGAGTCGGTTCCCAAAATAATACTGAAAAATAAAAAAATAAAAAAAATAACGCCAAAAAATAAATAATTCCCAATCTACTGTTGAACCGCTTTTAGAAAACGCGGTTCACTCCAAAAATAACCGAATTAGTTTATTCCAGTTGTAAAACGCGTCTTTAAGACGCGTTTCATGTGAAAATAAACCGCGTTCGCGGTTTATTTGAAGATAAACCGCGTCTTTAAGACATGGTTCATATTATTGTAAAAGACAAGTCTTGAAGTCAAGGACGCCCACGCTCGAAACGAATTCAAAATGAAATAGATGAAATGACTATACACGAAGGGTCACATGTAGATTTTGTAAGAGAAAATGCCATAATGTATTCACATGCAAGATGAAAAAGGAGCACAGGGCTCGGTTAGCAGCTAGTAGCAGTGAAATATATGACGGTAATATTTATTTATGTTTTATTTTTTTGAACATTTATTTATGTTTTATTTAGATTATTTTTTATATAGTAGTTCGTTATTTATATATATCTATTAGTTTGTTATTTATGTTTTTTAACTCATAAAGCATTATAACCGCGTTTACTAAACGCGGTTATTATGATTATAAACCGCGTTTACTAAACGCGGTTTATGCTTATATAATTTTTTGTTCTTGATGCGGTTATTTTTACATATAACCGCGTTTTGCGAACGCGGTTTAATATAACCGCGTTTATAAAACGCGGTTCAACAGTAGATTGGTAAATATTTATTTTTAAGCATTATTTTTTTTATTTTTTATTTTTCAGCATTAATTTGAAAACCGACTCGTCAAAAGATGTGACAATGAGAGAGATTCTAGGCAACCACCCGCCGTATAAAACTTGAATACTAGCTAGAAGACACCGCGAGGGAAGAGTTTCATTTGAAATTTGTTTCCTTTTTTTATTGTTTAGAGTTGTTTAATATCCTGAATTTTAAGTGTGTGTATATATATATATATATATATATATATGATAGCGTTCTTATAAGAAAGTAAGAGCGTAAGAAGGGCGAATCATGTTCTCTATTGTAATGGATGGCCAAGATATGTTGAACACTAAAAAAAAATAACAATTTACGGTCCATATCCCTTCATAGGGTAGAAAGAAAGAAGGGGTAAGGGAAGGAAATTATTTTTTTTTTTCAATACTCAATAAATTTTGGCCGTAAATTATTATATTTTAATATTCAACAAATCTTGAAGGCCTGGATTCACCCTCTCATAAGAACGTCATTTTTTATATATAGGAAGCAGCCAAAATAAGTATATGAGAAAACTAAATCTACACCATTAGATGTTAAATAAAATTGATCAACGGTTGTAATTAAACCCCATCTTTTTCTCCCTCCTCCCTTTACATCCCAATTTTTTCTAGCTTTCTGTCTCCGCTTTTCTTTTTAACCTTTTACCAAGTTTGTTTACTCTTTTTTTTTCAACCTTTTACTAATTTTTTTTCTCCTCCCTTTTCTACGTTTACACTCCAATTTTAATTTTTACTCTCTCTTCCCTTTTAATTAACCTTTCACCAATATTTTCTCTCTCTTCTCCTTTCTACGTTTATACCCCAGATTTTTTTTACTCTCTCTCTTCTCTTTTTTTTAACCTTTCACCAATATTTTCTCTCTACTCCCTATTTATATTTACACCCCATTTTTTTACTCATTCTCCTCCTCTTTTTAACATTTCACCCCTTTTTTTCTCTCTCATCTATTTTCTACATTTACACCCATATTTTTTTTATTTTCTCTTCTCTCTTTTTTAACATTTCACCAATTTTTTGGATGTAAACGTCAAAAGAGGATGTGAAAAAAAAATGATGACAGGTTAAAAAAAGGAGAAGAAAGAGTAAAAAAACTGGGGTGTAAATATAAAAAAGGAAGGAGAGAGAAAAAAATTGGTAAAATACAAACAAAGAGATAAGAGAAAGTAAATAAATTAGAGTATAAGCGTAGAAAGAGGAGAAGAGAGGAAAAAAATTGCTAAAAGATTAAAAGGGGAGGAGAAAGAAAAAAATTGGTGAAAGGTTAAAAAAGAGAGGAGAAAGAGTAAAAAAATTAGTATTTAATTAGAACTCTCAATTAATCTTATCTAAAATCTAACGGTGTAGATTTTATTTTCTCATATCTTCACAAAAGTTTTCAGTAAACAAAGAAAGAAGAATTCTTTAACCATCCGAATAAGTATTTTGTATCCCATATGGAGCCAGCGTCGCTTCGAGGCATATATGATAGGGACCACCACCCCCCTAGAGCATACAGTGGGAGGGATGCACCGACTTTTAGTTCACACATCCTTAATACAGCCAATCATAGCCGTCTTGTCTACTCTCGATTTGGTATAGGTCAAGAAGTATATATATATATATATATATAAAAGTTATTTAACAAGACAAAATATATTATTTATTTATATTTTACCCTTAGGAGGCACACTAAAGGAGGAGGAGTTTAGTTTGAAATTTGTTTTGACCAGCCGCTTGAAACTTCTTTCCTATTTTTATTTTTTATGAGGTCTCACCGTTCAAAACAACAGATTAACATGTAAATATATAGATATCTTTTGCCATAATATATATGTATCTTTTTTTATAATTCAGTGAGTTTTTTTTCGTAATTTGCTAGATTTTCATTGATAACATTGGTGTGACTCATATATATTTTTGTAATTATATAGCGCATCAACATTTTATGGTAAAAACCAATTGAATTTCGACAAAAAATTGACCAACTTTTAGCATAAGGTACATAAATGATAAAATTTTAGAAGCTTAGGTTATCTCATTGAATAGATTAAAATGTCAGCATTTTTTTTCAATAATTAGCAACAAAGTCACAATATATAACAGGCGACTCGAACAAGCAAGGCCTAAAGAAACCCAAATAAACTTCGGAAAAAGAAATACAAAACAGAAACTCAAAAAAAAAGGAAAACAACAAACAGGCACTACAACGCTATATCAGCACTGGGAGAGGGGCTTGGTGTAGGGGAGGACAGCGAACCGTGACAGAGTTGGAGAAACTGGTCCAAATAAAGCCATACTCCAACATTGCAAAAAGCTCAATCATATCCACATCATTGCCATAATATGCCAAACCAGACCTTTTTTCGAACTCCCACCTACTTTTCGCATAAGAAAGCTTACCAACATCAATGGCATTGTCTGCCTTTCTTATCAACATTCCCATTTTTTTTTCTCAGAGCGTTTGGTCAATTTATTCACACTGCTTCCTAGAGACATATGTTTTATGAATTCTTGCCAATCCTGCTTCGCTTGTTGTTTCATCTTACGCTTTTGAACTCTTTGGCTCTTCTTCAACACAAAGCTAGTAGCCTAACAGGCCACTGTCCTCTTCCTTCTCTACTTCCCTGTCCCACTAGACTCAACAATATGCGACATTGCAACCAGAGGCGGTTCAAATCCCGGTGGGTACTCGGGTCCAAAAGACTGAGAAACAATATCACTACTTACTTCTAGGACATGGTCAACAGGAATAGATATAGGGCCTTGGGTCCTCGCTAAGTCATCCGTGCCAACGTCGTTCCATAGTAGGGCGAGAAGAGTTTGAGAAGCTAGAATTGGAAGTTGGGGATTTGACTGGAGAAAGGTAGATAGAGTGGCTGCGCGTAGGCATAAAAGATCCCAGATCCATCTACCGATAGGTGATAAATGTCCAAACCTCAAGATACCTTACTACTAAATTTCCGAATACTTTAACTCTTGAAAGCTTACACCATAAAGAATTGCACGATAAAAGAAATTTATAGTATTAAAAATTGTTAATATTATTGACATGGCAAACAACTTTTTAAAAATTTATGGTTATTATTCATTTTAAGTTATATCATTACTCTGTCAATAACATTTTCCACCGAAAATAACAACATTAGAAATTCACCCCTTTAGTTTAACTCAAAACAAACATTTCCTTAATGTAAACTAGACAGGTCATGTGCATATAGTTTTAGAGTGTTGTTATCGTCATGATAGAAATATTAATGTGATAGTAATTGATGTAGCTGCATATGCACTTTGGCGGCTTACACGTCCAGGCAAAGACAGTGCCACCAAAATGGAAGCTTTGCAGGATGAAGTCGACAGGATTCCTGCCTTTGAGGATTGGCGAAAGACGCGAAGCAAGGCCAACGAGCTTGAAGAGTTTTTTGTTTATTAGAATACTTTATCTTAGATTAGATTAGGAGATAATTATTCGTTGTTTAGAGAATTAATAGTTGTTTTTTAATTTATATTTTAGTCTTTTATTCTAGGTGAGTTCCGTCCTCTATTTAAACAAGAGGAAGTCTAGGTTTTAAGGAATTCAATTGCATAGATTTTCATTATTTTTCTAAAGATTTCTCCTATTCTCGGGTTGTGAGAATTTGAGTTAATTTCCCCCCTTGTTCTTTATTATTTTAATGATAAGAATTAAGGGAAGGCTATTGAACCTTCCCATTTTCCTAATTTTTCATCTATGTGCTACATCAGTTAATCTCAGAGCACATAACTGTTTTTGAAATGGCCCGTGAGCAATAGAGATATGCCACCCTTGGAGAGATTTACAAGCGTGGTATTCAACGACAGAATGAGAGGAGATTCAAGGATTTGGAAGAGAAATTCTAGCAAATTGAGTCGTGTTTGGTTCAATTGGAGGTGAATCCCTACCAAACACCAGTGGCTCAGCCTCCGAACCCACCAGTAGGGGGTAGAGAGGAAGAAGTGGGCGAGAGTTTCCACAATCTGTTGAGGAGCTTGGCTAATTACCAAAGCTTCTGATTGTTTATGTGACCATATGCAGGAGTCCGAGCTTGGGGATGATATTCTAGAGTTTGTTGAGGATGGTGTGGTAGGTGATGGAAGAGGTTCAAGATGAGTTGGTGTCACTAGGCCAAGAAGAAGTAGCAGGTGATGAGGTTCAGGATGGGTTGGTGTCACTAGGCCAAGAAGAAGTAGCGGGTGATGAGGGCCACCTATTATTGGTTAAACGAGTTGGCTTCACGCCTCAAGAAGCAAAAGGAGATGATTGGCTTCTTGATAACATCTTCTAGATGACTTGCACGATTGGCGAGAGGGTATGTCGCCTGGTAATTAACTCCAAGAGCTGTGAGAACGTCATCTTTGAGGAAGCAGTCCAGAAGCCAGGTTTGAAAATGGAGAAGCATCCGAACCCCTACAAGTTTTCATGGCTGGAGAAATGAGATCAGGTAATCATATCCAAATGATGTCTGGTCAATTTCTCAATTGGGGCAAAGTATAAGGATGCGGTTTGGGTGATGTAGTTACCATAGACACATACCATTTATTGCTTGGACGCCCACGGCAATCCGACATAGCCACCATTCATTATGGAAGGCGCAATACTTATAGCTTCATTCTTGAGGGCACAAAGATAGTTTTGTTGCCTTAGAAGGAGAAGGTGCCACGTCCAGAGGATGCCAAAAATCCGAAACCCCAGACGAGAGCCATGCTCGCCAAGCAAGATGGCGAGGACAAGAAGGTGTCCATGCCGCAAAATGAGGAATGCCAAGAAGAAAGGGGGAAGTACCAGAAGAGGTGAAAAACGCGTCGAAGGAAGTCTGCTAAAAAGATTACCGAGTCTGTTGCCATCATCAAGAAGCACTCAGCATTGGGTTGATCGAGTGTCGGAGGTCACCTTACCATTAGGGCCATATTACTAGATGAACCTTATGGAGCGTTAGGATCTAGAGCACCAGGTTTGGAAGGTACTCGCCATGGGTTTCATTTCAGAGAGCCTGAGGAGCAGATTGACTATCTTGACGCCAACAAAGGATGGGACTTGGCGAATATGCCTTGACAACAAAACCATCAGTAAGATCATTGAACGATTTCGATTACTGTTTCATGGTTGGAAAACTTCTTATGTGAATTGAAGAATTCGATGGCGACTAACAAGTTGGGTCTGAACGGATACCACCAGATTCAAACTCCGCCAGAAGGTGAATGGAAGACTATGCTCGAAACCCGAGGAGGTATACTTGAGGGATATAAGAATGGCAACTCCGCCCACAAATGTTGAATTGGGATATATGCTTCATGTGCTATTCTTGGAAGCTGTTATGAAAGATGGCAAGTAATCGAGAATGGTGAGAATGATCCAGAAGCATCATTGACGAATTCATGGGCGATTCTCTCCAACTCGGGGAGGATGATGCAGTCCACGTATCAGAAGACAGGCTATACTTCGCATCTTGGCAGATTGGGTCAACAATCCATACTTGGGCAAGCTTGGCAAGTTGGAGCTTCGCAAGATGGGAGACCGGCGTGCGGAAACATGACTTCGCGAGGTTAAGACTTGGCATGGTTAGCCCAGAAGACCCTTTGGCGAATTCAATGACGAATTCTCTCCAACCCGTAAAGAATGATGCGGCCGCATATGCACTTTGGCGTGAAGCTAAAGCACACTCCTTTATTATAGTTGAAAATTTTGGTTATGTTTGACTTCAAGTCAACTTATTCCTCTTTTTTTTTTTCTTTTCTAAAATTCCCTCGTTTTATTTCAATTTTAAATTTTGGGTCCTGGGTCCCTCTGGTTCTCACTTTACTCTTGATTTCTTACTTTCTTTTCGATAATTAGCGATACGGTCACATTATAAAACAAGCAGTTCCTATAAAATGAAGTTACAGTCAACGTGCTTAAAAGCGAGAACCAATGAACAAACACAAAACCCAGACAAAATAGGAAGATGGAATAAAAACAAACAAGCATGAAAGGAATAAGCATTTAATTTCTTCTTTTTTTTAATTAGCTTTTTGTATTGTATAAGTCTTGGGAGGCACCCGACAATGAGAAGAGAAACAAAGAGAAAAGACATTAACAACGTTAAAAAGAAATTAAAAATGAAAAATAGGGGCAAACAAATGTCAGTTCGAACCAGTTTATCAAATATGATCGACCATTTCGTTTCAGGACCAGTCTAGACCAACAATATATTGATCTAGTCTTCGGTCCTATTATATGGGCCTAATCGGTTCGAATTGGTTTATCAAACTAGATCAGCCACTTCAGTCAAGGACTAGACTAGACCAACAATATTTCGATCTAGTCTCCAGTCTCGGACCGGTACGCACTCCCAATCAAGATTCAAAACCTAGGTGAAAATCAGGCACATATAAAACATTGTCTGGAACAAGATCCTTAGAAACCCGTACTTCACCCACATGGGTAACTGACAAGTTAGACCCGTTAGACAATTTTACAGGTCTCCCTGATTTATTCACCATAACATCATACATCACATCTAATGAACAAATCATGTGATCGGTAGCACCTGTGTTTATAATCCAATCAAGCGAATAATACTTAGCCTCACCTGTGAGATTTATACAAGGAGGCCCTGTATTAGGACCAAGTAATGCAATGAGTTGCTGATACTAACTAGCTGAAAGACCCGTGATCGGGCTATCGGAAGAGGAAGCTTCGGCCACTTGCTCCACCGTGGCTGCCGTGGCCACATTTTTTCCTGCTCCATTAGTGCTCTTCACTCTCCAATGTGATGGATAACCTATCAGTTCAAAACATGATTCTTTGCTATGTCCCTATTTCTTACAATGTGAACAAGTAGGATGATTAGAGTGACGTGAGGCATAATTCACTGCAACATCTCCAACCGTGGAGATGGCTGCTGTTTTTTCCGCCATTACCGTGGCATTTGGGACCATATGGGTCCCGGCCGCTACCATTTGTTGCTTTTCCTCCTGACACAAAATAGAATAAGCACTTCCTAAAGTAGGCAAAGGTTTCGTATTCAACAACTGAGATCTAACGATCGAGAAAGACACATACAAACCCATGAGCAAATCAAGTAAATGTTCCATATCACGAATGGCCGAAAAAGCTTGGCCCGATCCACAAGTGCAAGGTGGGATTGCAATTAGAGTGTATAGTTCATCCCAACAAAGCCCATAATTTGGTAAAATAATCGAAAATTGTCATATTAGCTTGTTTTAATTGTGAAATTTCACGCTTAATTTCATAAACGCAGGGAATGTTGCCTTGAGAAAATCGTTCATTTAAGTCCAACCAAATATCACGAGAAGTCTCAAAATATGCTACACTTGCATAAATCTCTTTTAAAATAGAGTTCATCAGCCAAGATGAGACCATAAAATCGCAAACACTCCAATTTTCATAATCCGGAGAATTTTCATCTGGTTTCACAATAGTTCCATCCAAAAAACCAATCTTGTGTTTTGCCTTAAAACTCTAAAAATAGCACGTCTCCATGCCGGAAAATTAGGCCTGGTTAAAACATCTTTTGTGAAAATGAGCCCCGGATGATCCTCACAACCGGTGCCTCGGTTTGAGTAGAAACCGTTCCCAACATTATGAAAATAAGCAATCACAAATTAAAGCAAGCAAATATGAGGGGAAAACAACTCACAAAAGAACTGATCAAGCATAGTTACTGCACAACGAGACTAGATGTGAATTCTCGGTTCAAGCCTGCTCTGATACCATGTAGAAAATTAAAATAAGACAAGACACAATTTGGAAGAAGAATTCTTCACCTTTTTCTTGGTTAATCAAAACAAGAGATTTACAAAACTTTAAATACATGAACAAGAGAAAACTAAAAGACAATCTGTTACAATGAGAAGAATTCCTTCTTCTTCATCAATGCCATAATTGGCCTAGAAGGAATATTCCTTATGCCATTATACTTATACAACAACAACAACAGTCCCAGTGCCTTGCGGCTCCCGCAGAACGCAGGGTCTGGGAAGGGTGATGTACGCAGCCTTACCCCTTCCGGCAGGAAAGGAGACTGTTTCCTGGGACCCCCAACCTGAAGTAGCTGAGTGCCTGCAGATAAACCACCAATCAATAACATGTATATAGAGGCAAAAGTAGAAGAAGGAGAGAAAAAGGAAAAGGAGAGGAAGATATAAATACATGTACAAAAATACTAAAAAATACAAGTACATATAAAACTAGATATTTTAACAGTTTTCAACACAAAAACTTATCCTTCTATGCACAACAATGGACTCTTCACCCCAACTCCACACCTTCCATGTCCAAAAACTCCCTTCCACCATCAACATAACACATACTCTCCTTCATTCCTTAGCCTTATTTTTCATTTTCCACTACAGAATTTCTTTCCTTTATAACAAATTCACCCACGAAAACCCCACCAAACTCACCCCTATAACACCATTCATCCTACTTTTCATCTCTGAGCTCGTTCTCTCCTTCCTATGGCTCCAAGAACAGGCCTTTCGGTGGCGACCCGCCATCCGAAAACCACTGCTGGAGAGGCTGCCGGAGGTGGAGGAGGAACTGCCCGCTCTTGACGTGTTCATATGCACGGCTGACCCAGAAAAGGAGCCAACTTTTGATGTGATGAGCACAGTTGTATCTGCAATGGCACTGGATTACCCTGCAGAAAAACTAGGTGTATATTTGTCAGATGATGGGGGGTTTAGTGGGAGTTTAAGGGGTTTGAAAGAGGCTTGGGTGTTTGGGACATGGTGGGTGCCCTTTTGTAGGACATTTGGGGTCAAGCCCAGTTGCCCTCAAGCTTACTTCAATGGGTTGGAAGAAGGGAAAAATGAGTGTCATAGCAGCAAGGAGTTCATTGAGCAGAGAAACATAGTTAAAGTTGGGTCTCCTTCCCCTGTTTTAAAAATTAAAAATCATATTTTGGTAAATTTCAATCGGTGGTGTTTGTTTTCAGTTTTTTTTACTGGTTTAGTGAAAAATCAAAAACAAGAAAATGCCTTTTGCATAACCTATAAGATATCAAATAGGCGACAGTTTTATAGTCTAAAGTAATTTTGGATCTTCCTCTAATGGTTTGGGTCCAAATAGTTAGTCCATATGGCATTAGAGTTGTGCTAAAGGCACATGGCCCGATCATTGGAATTTCTGGCGGCCAAAGAAGGCACTGGGATTCGGATCTCCACTAGTGCCTTCCTTCTCTCCTGACTTTACCATGATTAAAAAAGAAATTATGGCATTAGGCTCTCTTTGACAAAGAAGTCTGTTGTTTAAGTAACAATGCCCTCCTTTCTTTGTATTATTATAATTCTAACAAGTATGAAGTGGGCAATGCATAGCACTAAGGTTGGTTTTGAGATTTTAGGGGTTCAAGGTAGGTTTTTTTATGAGCCTTTTTATGGTAACCGAGGACAAATTCAAGCACACCTTAAAAATCTACTTTGTATTATAATAATAGCTAATATGTTAGTCCTTCTATATTATATATGTGAATATGCGATTTATACTGTATCATAATAGTTCATTTTTTCCTTTAATTATAAAAGTTGATATATAGTAAAAGCAAACTGATAATCTAACTAATTTTCAAATGGGGTCAAGCAGCTGCCTCTGTTGCCTAAAATCTTAAATTATTCATTAATTGTCTCTTAATAGATTAATTTTTGCAATAGTTGGTTTCTTGATACTAATTCGTGTGTTCATTGTTGATCAATTTATGTATTTTATAAAATAAAGTAACTGTTAAATATTTACTGAACAGTTTACACTTTTTAATAGTTAACTCCTTAATAGTTTTTTATGATTTTTTATTTAGGGAAAAATATGAGGAGTTTAAAGAGCGGGTATTGAGCTTTGGAGATGATCAAGACGGTAATAAGGATGATGCTACCACGACAAGTTCTCGAGATCATCCAGTCGTTATTAAGGTCCTTGCCCTTGATGTTTTTTCTCTAGTGCTCCTCCCTCTGTACGATTTGCTTTGTCTATTTTCATCTTATCTGTTTGATAATGTATTCTTTCGAAGAGACAAAACCACCATCTTTTGGAATTTATCTTTGTATAGTTGATTGACAAGGACGTATAATTTAAATAATGAGTAAGCTCCTTTCGAGATTAGTATTGAGTCACATGGTAGTCGTCATCATAGTGAACAATGGCGGCAGGATTTGGTAATTAGGCTACAATGGCGGCGAGCAATTGTTGTGGTGGTGTGTGCTATTGTGACCAAAGGTGTGGCTGGCAGGGCTCAATCATAGTAGTAACCAGTCATGGCAATGGGTAATAACAGTGATCGTGGGGGGTGGTTTGCAGTGATTGAATGGGGGCCACAATTGTTGGTGCAGGACGAATGGCTAGCTATGGTGGTGGGTAGGCCGCTATGGTGGTGGGTAGGCCACTATGGTGAAAGGGATGCAGGATCTACCAGTTGTGGTGTTAACAATTGGGGCTGAGCCATGGTGGTGGAGTGCAATTATAGTTTTAATGCTAATCCTTTTATCTTATCATTCTTATGGCTTACAATATATATACAATTTGAATATATAATTGAAGGTATATTCTTAAAAGTAGAGAACAGCAGTTCACAATGATGCACTAGAGTTCTGTTTTCAGTGTTTAGCCCCCTCAGTTCTGGTGTTATTGCTTTGCTCTTTTCTGCTTTCGTCTTCCGGTCAAGTTGCTTCTAAGTTTTGTTTGCGTCTTTTCCTTTTTGTCTTTGTCAGTCCCTCTAGGTTTTTTTTCCTGTTGCGGCTGTTGTAGGTGTTGTCCAGTCCGGTCCTGTTGTCCTTCCCCTGTTGTCCCCTGCTGGTTTTTCTCCGTGATTTGTCTTTTTGTCTCGGTTTGTCCCCTTTGTCTTCAACCGCTTGGTGGGTCGGGTTCCTTGTTTGGGATGCCGGTGGCTGTTTTGGCGTTTTCGCCACTTATCTAGAAAAAAAAAAGAGAACAATTACTTTTAGTATTTCATAGTTATCTTCTGATAAAATGAGTTTTCACTAACTGTAATAGAAATTGGTTAATATCGCAGATAATAAACAGTGATTCAGTAGACGCTGGAAAAGAAGTGAATCCAAAGAAGGGAGATTTGCCTGCCCTGGTTTATGTTGCTAGGGAGAAGAGACTTTCCCATCCACATCACTTTAAGGCTGGAGCCCTCAATGTTCTTGTACTGCTATTTTCCAAATCTTCGTCTAACAACTTAAGTTTTTAAATCAGTTTTGGACACCATAGTTAATATTTTGCAAACTCTTTTGTTGTAGCTTAGGGTTTCCGGGATGATAAGCAATGCACCGATCATCCTAGTCTTAGACTGTGACATGTACTGCAACGATGCGCTCTCAGCACGACAGGCCATGTGTTTCCATCTCGATCCATTGATCTCCTCCTCATTGGCCTTCGTTCAGTTCCCCCATAAGTTCCACAACATCAGCAAGGGTGACATCTATGATAGTAAGATGAGATCCAACTGGGATGTAAGTATTCACCAACAAGCTTAAATTTATAGTATCAAATCATCCACACGCATTCAGCTAATTGCTTAAGAAATAATTAGTTTTTGATATTCTATCAAAACCTTTTTGACCAAGAGGTCCAAAATTTAGCTCTAGCAACCCTTGATCTTTATATTAATAAAAGTTTAGCATAAAAGTAATGAACTTGTGCATTATTCAATTCTCGGGCCTAGTAAATATCAAGTGGACATGGCTGAGGATTTTGTGTGTGTGTGCGCGCGCGCCTGCGCTTTTTCTCAATAAAATACGGTACATAAATTAAACGAGATCTAATACTTACATATATTATTCGTCCATATCAAGAAACATTAGTCAAAAAGTTCGTTGACTTATATAAAGAAAATATAATGCTAGTCACAATAGCAACAACAACGTGGAGCAACAATACACCGCACTAGCAGCAAGCAACAAGCAACAAGCAACCGGCAGCACACAACAATAGCAAATATAAGCAAACAAGCATATATGAAAGCCTAAGGTCACTATGGACTAGCTTAGTTGTGTGCCATGATGCTCTGTGCTTTGTTGTTTTTATTTTATTGCTTGTTGTTGCTTTATGCTCTCTCTGTCCCATTTGTTTTTATGCTTTTAGGGTTGGGAGTCCTTGGACACACACCCTGAAAGGATAAGGCTACGTACATCTCTCCCTCCCCCCAAGACCCTGCATTGGCGGGAGCCACTTATGACGCTAGGTTTGTTATTGTTGTAGTCACAAACAGCAACAACAAAAACTTAAAATACAGTAAAAATAGGGTAAAATCAATAATTTGAAAGTTAAAGTGATAAATTTAGTAAAATATATAATACTGATATTTAATTTAAATGTAGGTATTGATTATTTTCAATTATGATTCATTTTGTGCATGGAAAAAAAATGGATACGTGTTATAATACATGTATCATATTGATAACATTTGTTTGGCTTTCTTGCTTTCATACTCCTTTGCTCTTAAGCCTAGATGCCCGCATGCTTTTATGTTATGCTTTTATGATTCTCAAGTCAGGAGTCCCTAGAAACAGCCTCTCTTTAGGATAACACCTAAAGGGGTAAGGCTGCGTACATCCATAACCCCCCCCCCTCCCCTGCTCAGGCGGGAGCCGTTGAGGCACTGATCCTGAGTTTGTTGTTGTTGTTGTATTATATTAGTAACATCAAAAAAGCTCGTATTTTACTATAATATTAAAATTAACACATATACATCTTTTTTAAATAAAAAAAATACAAATAAGTATCTAAAATAGAATAAATTACCAAAGTGGCATATTTTGCAAAAAAAATTACCAAAATAGCATAGTTGAAAAAATATTTACCAAAATAGCATATTTGAAAAAATATTTACCAAAATGGCACACTTTACTGTAGCGTCAATAGGAAACGCCGTTTCAAACGGCGTTCGTTGAGCAGGGGGAGAACGGGACCTGTCGGACGCCGTTAGACCACACACATTTGTATAAAGTAGAAAAAATTAACAATCCTCCTAACTTAATTAACAATATAATGATAAAATAAAGTAGAAAAAAATTTAGTAGAGTTACATTATTTAATGTATAAAGTAATAAAAAGGAAAAAAATGCACTATAATAATAGATTACAAAAACCCCCTGATGTAATAAAAAAGGGTGTCGATGTGATCTGGGATATGTTGCGTTAATCCAAACTGACGCAACACTCTATCAGGGCAATGCAGCTCTACAATGCCAAAGCATATCATTGGCCCCTGATATCGCCAGATATGACTCAACGAACGCCGTTTCAAACGGCGTTTCCTATTGACGCTACAGTAAAGTTTGCCATTTTGGTAAATATTTTTTCAACTATGCCATTTTGGTAATTTTTTTTGCAAAAGGTGCCATTTTGATAGAGTGTTGCGTCAGTTTGGATTAACGCAACATATCCCGGATCACATCGACACCCTTTTTTATTACATCAGGGGGTTTTTGTAATCTATTATTACAGTGCATTTTTTCCCTTTTTATTACTTTATACATTAAATAATGTAACTCTACTAAATTTTTTTCTACTTTATTTTATCATTTTATTGTTAATTAAGTTAAGAGGATTGTTAATTTTTTCTACTTTATACAAAGGTGTGTGGTCTAACGGCGTACGGAGGCCGTTTGAAACGGCGTCCGTTAGGTGACGTCTCCGACCGCTCAACGAACGCTGTTTGAAACGGCGTTTCCTATTGATGCTACAGTAAAGTGTGTTATTTTGGTAAATATTTTTTTAACTATACCATTTTGATAATTTTTTTTGTAAAATATATCACTTTGATAATTTATTCTCTAAAATATACATTATACACAAATTTTACTAACAGAGTGCTTTTTTTCAAGATAATATATCCAGGCATGAATGGATTGAAGGGACCGTACTTGTCAGGCACAAATTTCTACATCAAGAGAAAGTCATTATATGGTGACAAACCTAAACAAGGTAATAATATGTAGGTTATCTGCACCAAAAATCTTTGTACTTTATTTATTTTATTAATTTAACTCTTATATTTTTGATTATATTAATTTAGTTTATTTACTATTAAAATTGTATCAATTTAGTCTAATGATTAAATTTAAGTTAAGTTAATAAGGCAATTTTTAATGGTACAATACAAGTGCTCTATTATAAATTTGCCCGTTCACTCAATTTAACTCAATTCATAGCCGAACCATTAAAAATTTCATCAATAATTTGACGTAAACTTTAATCAAATGACCAAATTGACACAATTTAAATAGTAAAAAGACTAAATTGACACAATTAAAAACACAAGGACTAAATTGACGCAATGAAAGTACAGGAACCTTTAGGGTAAATAACCCAACTATATATATATATGATTGGTTTATGTATCTTATTAATTAAAATTGTTCTAACTAAGTCTAATATTATTTGGTCAAAAAAAAAAAACACCTAAGTCTAATATTAAAATTAACATTAGTTGCTGACTGAAATAGTAACATTAATTAACACTTGTTATACATGTTTACTCTACATAAACATATATCTGCACCCGAATGACATGAAAAACATATATAAGTGTTACTTTATACTATGATGTCAGTATGAAATTACAATTAAATTTAATATTAGACTTAAATGATTAGATTAATACAATAAAAAGTTTAGAAATCAAATTGACATAATAAACAAAGTATATGAACCAATGACATTTTTTTTTTGGTAATTTGCGACAAAATCGCGAACACAAACAGGCAACTCGCTACGCGAGCCCTGAGTCCAACCGCAACAGCACGGGGACCAGAAACAAAATGCACAAAACAAGAAAACAGAATCAAAAGCTCTCCACAAAATACAACACAGCAACCATCGAGAACAGGCCCAGACAAGATACGGGGACAACGCACACAGAACAAACACACACACACAGGGGTCCAAGCAGAAGAAAAACCAGAAGGCGAACAGGAGCAAAGAAAGCGGAACTGAAGCCTCCACCCAACACCCAATTCCTTTGTTGCGCAAGAATGTTTGCTACCATCGGCGGGTCGAAGCCATCAAAGTTGAAGCCCACCCGTTCTCCTATCTCTATTACCCGCTCTGCATTTAGTATCCTCTCATCATACTTCTCTTCCGTGATCTTTTGAACTCGATTTCCCCTCTTCCGTTTTTTCCTCTTCTTGGTTATCTTAGACTCTTTCCCGGCACTATTTCTGGGGGACATCTCCTGTAGGAAGACCTGCAGCTCCCGCTTCTCTCTTTCCTTCCTCTTGTGCTTAATCGCTCTTCTCTCCCTTTTGTTGAGCACAGTTTATCCTTTTTCCTCCAATCCAAGCTAGATCCTTCCATGGACGGTGTTATTGCTTGATGGCTCCGCGACAAACTGTCCTCTTCTTGATGGTTACTGATCGATACTAGGGGCTCGAATCCTGGAGGAAATTCCGGTCCAGAGGTTGATGAATCATTATCACTGTTACTCCCCATAGCATTGATATCAGGAGTAGTTAACTGAGCTCGATGTGGATCAGCCAAAACTTCAACATCCTCGACCCATGGTAGTCGAAGAGGAAGATGGTTCGCAGGCTGAGTAGCGTAGGAGGTGGGGTGTAGGAATGAGCATTGCACAGCCCATCTTCTCATGATTTGACCATTGAGGTGGAAGGAGACATGCCCAGACGGTTCCCAGGTAGCATCCATCACTTCATTAACAAGCCTCGGGATAGGATTTCCAAGCTCCTCGCTATGTAGAGGAGGTTGGACATATGAACCAATTACATAAATAACCCTTTTGTTTTTTTTATGTCATTGAAATGCTTAAAAATTAGGCCCTTTCTTACCGTACTAAAATACTAATTAATTCATTGTTTTCATTTATGCAGACATCAACCTAGTGGAATTGAGAGATCGTTTCGGCCTTTCAAATACATTTCTCAAGTCTCTTGGCCAAAGTTATAACCAAAAACCGAACGCAACGAGTTATAAAATTTTATCACCGGAGTCCATACAGGAGGCCAAATTATTAGCCTATTGCACTTATGAGAAGGACACAAAATGGGGCGAAGAGGCAAGTACTATGAACTATAAAAAAAATTATAGGTTACATCTAGATTTTAAAATTAAAAAAATTGAAACTTTACTATATGTTTAGAAATTGTGTGAGTTTGTAAACTTAATTATTAGGCAAGTTTAGTATTATTTTTTATAATTTCAATTTTTTAAGAAATAGAAAATTAGGTTTTAAGATTTTTATTTTTTATTTTTTATTTTTTATTTTTTGCAAATTCTTAGTTTTATTTTTAATTTTCACTCAAATTAGGGGAGAAAAAAAGAAACCAAAAAAAAAAAAAACCTTTTTGAATATGGGTTTTAGATTCTCTAAAACCAAAAAATATAAACAGAAAACAATAATTTTTTTTTTTTTTTTATCATGGTAAATTCAGGGGAGGGGGGTGCTCTAGTGGGGGCTCGAACCCCGGCGCTCTCACATAGAAAACAATAATAAATAGGCCTTAAATAATTAAAAACCATCTACCTATATGTTATACATATACCCTTTTGTCTATACCTGTACTCGCCTGAAATAGAGTGACATATTCAACTAAATCAGTAAAATTGCCATCAAGACTTAATACATTAGATTCTATTAAGAACCTCACATGTAAATATACTTAAAATCTTCCACATCATAATCGTGAGGGAGACAAGATCAACTTATATTTATACTGAGCTACTCTCACGAATGTGAATTAGTTTTAGAATAAAACCTCACCTAGGCTTTTTTGCCCAATAATTGAAATTGATTCTCTATATTAATACAATGTGAGGAATAACATTTGGATGTAGTCTGTAGACCCACAAACGTCTACAAAAAAAGCGAAAATCATACAAAGTTGATGCAGGAAAGTGATACGGAAAGTAAGATTGTGAGGGCTAAACCCCAAGAGAACGCCCTAAACAGCTGAATCCTAAGCTTATATATGAATATCAAGTGTCAATCTTGCTAGCTCGCCCTCGAGCATATAATTCTTTTTCTTTGACTCTTTCCTTGTCTCTTGTAGGTGGGTTTTGTATACGGCTCGGTATTGGAAGACGTGCTAACAGGGTTCACCTTGCACGCCAAAGGGTGGACCTCCGTGTACTATGACCCACCGAACCCACAGTTCCTGGGCTTGGCCACAACGAACCTAAACGTCATTCTGGTTCAATCCACTCGATGGTTCGCTGGGCTAGTGCAAATTGCAGCTTCAAATTATTGCCCCCTTATATACGGGCCAAAGAAGAAAATGCCACTATTACAATGCATGTGCTATGCCTACGGAACTATTTTTCCTCTCAATTTCTTTGCCATTTGGTGTTTGGCTTTCATTCCTCGGCTTTGCCTTCTCTATGGGTGTGCCTCGTACCCTAATGTAAGTACTCTATTCTCTTCCGAGTTACATCAATAATTGTTATGAAAAAGAAACTTCATTAAAGTTATTACTGAAGTCTCATGAGTTTCAAATTTTAATCATATAGATAACTTGATGTTTAATATAGACAATGAGGCTCCATGAGTTTTAAGAATTTTATCACTTAGTTAACTTGAAGGATAGAAATTTTTATTAATTAGGCTATGCATACTCGCGCAATCTATCGAGACAGGTATTTATCTTCTCTTGACTCGCCCCTTAATCCTAAGGGTGGTATAATCATTCCCATCATTCACGGCCATGGTGGATATTGTCATGCGTTCAACATCCATGTCAACCCCATCATCCTCAGGTTGTTCTTAGAGTCTCCTTCAAATATTCAAGCAACCTTACCCTTCCAGGGTGCTACCCTGAAGGGAGGATGTTTCCGAGATTGGTCATGTTGTAAAAGTGAATATATATTAAATCTTTAAGCCCAACTCCTTGGGTTGTTCAAAACTCGGAAAATCAAATTTTGGGTTAGGACATTGAGGGGATAGTTGTTTTGACCATCTTGGTTAAAGTTTCTTGGGTCATAACGATGGTTTCCTCTTCGATTTGGGGGCTCAAATCAAAATTATCATCATCCATATGATTCATCCCTGGTGCTGAACTAGTCGAGGCGAAATTTTTTTATCGATCTGGGGGCAGCTACTGTAAGCGTCATTGCCTAGTACCATGCAAGATAACGGGACAGGGTTAAGAGGCTTGGTGTAGGCGCAATACCTCGGTTTTTATGCTATGTAGCCAAGATTTGGTCCTTTAAAGCTTGCATCCTTTGATCCGATTTCGTCATCCTTTCTTCCCTTAAGTTGCAATCTTGATCTTTCCTTTGGCTCATATCCTGATTTCTTGATCATACATACTGTTCATCACTTGAGTGCTCTCAAACCTTATTCTCATCTTGAATAGACATCTTGAACACGCTTACCCAAAGACGCGCTATGTTGGAACATACTAGTCTATGTTTGGCCTTTCCTGGAATTGGGGCCTCGCGTGGTGACATTACACTTACCTTCAAGGATCGGCAGTCCCTCTAATACCGATTTTTATGACCCAAACTAATGGCGGGTTCAATCTTGTAGCAATCAAGTACATGAACCTAGAGAAAGATAGGGAAGAGTAGAAGAGATGGAGAGAGAAGAAAAGGGGAGAATTGTAGAGAGAAACAAGGTAGTAATAAGAGAGAAGAGTGAGTAAGTCAAAAACTTTGTAATATTTCATTTATTAATTCATTAGATACCAAAGACGGTACCAATACACAAGCACCGGAACCCATTAGAACTCTGAAGTTAAGCATGTTTAGGCGAGAGCAGTACCAGGATGGGTGACTTTCTGGGAAGTCCTCACCCCTCAGGCTGGGTACTAAACAGCCTCTCTAAAGGGGTAAGGCGGGAGTGCTTGAAGCACTGGGAATGTTGCTTTTTTTTTTTTTAATTAATTCATTAGATATCTTTACAAATGAGCCCTAAAGTTCTTTTTATAAAAAATCTGGAATAGAAACGAACAAAAGAGTCAAGAATAACAAGTGGTGCAACACGACAAATGCCAACATGTGTTCCATTTTAAAAGTTAGTTATTCTAGTTATTTCGAATTGATGGTTTTTGGTGTAATTTGATATATTTCCCTGTTAAATGAGTAATTTAAACTATATATCTTTTTTACATTGGCAAGGCCTAATGGCGGATCCTTCCTAGGGATCAAACCCGGGTGGCTTCTCTAGGCCCGGCATTCATCACCACCAAGTTATGTCCGTAAGGGGCAATTTAAGCTAAATTAGAGATGATTCAAGTGATTTTAGGGCCAATTTGATCAATTCATGATACTTATCAGCTTAAAAACACAGGTGAGAGACCCAACATTTGTAGCATTTGCATACGCATTCTTCTCAGCAAACCTGAAGCACCTCTATGAAGTCCTCACAACATCAGGCCACATTGGTACATGGCTAGCCGAGCAACGCATATGGATGCTCCGATGTCTCACCTCCAATTTCTACGGATCGGTCCAAGCCCTCTTCGGCCAAGTCCTTTTCCTCCCCACCAACAAAGTCTACGACGAATTGCAATCCAAGCTCTACAACTCTGACCAGTATGATTTCCGCACTTCGAATATGTTCCTCATCCCAATTATCACAGCCGTGATTGTCAATGTTCTTGCGGTTTTCGGTGGGGTTTGGAGGGTGGTCACCGGCCAGAGTAAGTGGGGGGAGATGGTTGCGGAGGTGTTTCTAGCAACATTTGTGGTGGTTATGGGGTCTCCGGTGATTGAAGGTGTCGTGCTTCCGGTGGACGCCGGTAGGGTTCCCATTAGGGCTACATTGGTTTCTACATTGTTTTGCTTTGGTTTCTTGGCTTTGGGACCGTCAATTTTCTTGCATTAGATTTTTTTTTTCAAGGATATTGTTATCATCAGTATAAAAATTATTATTGCAAGAGCAATAATGTGACTTATAAACAATCAAAGCCATAAAATTGCCTTAAAAACTACAATCTTGCTCCGACAATAATATTACCCTTTTTCAATTATATGAAATGTTTTATTATCTTATACCGTCCTGTATCAAAAATTCTCTTGCAGTCGCTATTAAGCTTCCTCCTTTAACATTTATAAACTAATCTAACGTTCAGTCGAAGGCACATATTTATTGTCACAACATGTTCTACGTTATTATTTTTCAGTAAAAATTCACCTAATTCTAACTTAGAGTAGCTATGTAATGCAGCCGCACTTTAGCTTTGGCAAGTTATGGGGCCATTGGAGGGTTGCTTAGCGGATCGAGTTCTTGGCGAGATGAAAGAGACAAGGATAGAGGAGAGAGAGACACGACATGGCTGGAACGAGTTAGAGTTTTACACTAATTAGGAAAGCTTAAATTAGATTAATTAATTTTATTATTTATCTTTGTATTTTTAGTCTTTTATTCTAGAATAATCACACGGATTGCTAGAGGAGCACACGGATAGCTAGTATCCACTGTTGGTCTTAATATAGGGATTTTATTATTTTAAATCTAGTTAGGAAAGCTCCACTATTTAAACAAGGAGGCAGGTTAGGGTTTAGTCATTCAATTTTCTAGAGATTTTTATTATATTTTAAAGTTTTCTCCTATTCTCGAGTTATGAGAATTTGAGTTAACAGTTTCTCTTATTTCTTAATTGTTTTAGCAATAAAAAATTAAAGGAAGGCTGTCAAACCTTCCGTTTTCCCAATTTCCTTTATCTGCTCTGCATCACTATGTAAAATAAACTTTAAATTTTAAGGTACCTAATTCTATATATTAAAACATCAAGGTATCTAAATTATAAAAGACTAGATACTCAAGATACCTAAGTAATAAACTCCATTATTAAAGAGACGTAGTCTCAGAAGTTAGGAATAACAACAGCAGCAGCCCTAGTGCCTCAAGGGCTCCCGCCTAAGCAGGGTCTGGGGGTAGATGTATGCAGCCTTACCCCTTCAGGGTGTAACCTTGTCGAGAGGCTATTTTCGAGGATCCCTAACCTTATAGGGTTGGCAACACGAAGACTTTCCAAAAAGTCACCCATCCTGGTACTACTCTCGCCCAAGCAGTTTAACTTCAGAGTTCTAATGGGATCCGGTGAAGTTTAATTCTCAAATTTATATGAATTTCATTCCATATCATATTGTTTTTTTAGAAGTAATTTTATACAAGCACTTTTATGGAAAGTGTTTTCAATATAGTATTTTTATCTGAAAAGTTTTCACCTTTTGCTTCTGGTTCTATATTAAAAAGGAAAACACTACTACTTTTCTGTTTCAACATAAAAGTAAAAAAATATAGCTTCTAATTCTAGTTTAAAGCCACTATTTTCATGAAAAAAGCTTTTTTTTTTTTTCCCCAGAAAAGAAGCTTGGCCAAATAGATCATTAGTCTCGTAACTTAGGAGAATCCCTTTCCAAAACAATCACTGTACAAAAGTTTCATTCTTCCCAAAATTTACAGTAATTTCATTCTATATCACACTTTTGGGTGTGCATTGTGTTCTTGACTCTGTTTTTACAGCTGATTTAAACAATGGAACATTTGAATAAACCGTACCGACTTGACGCCTTTGATCTCTTGTAACCAACCAAAGAACTCGAGTGCGCGTTTAGCTGACATAGCCGTCTTGTTTTCTTTATGCCATTACGCGCACACTTGCTGCTTCTCATAAAAGCCACAAAGCTTCTAGCACGTCGCTCAGGGAAGAAGGTAGGCTCCATATGGTCACTTTGACATGAAAAATCCAAGGACCCTGTGTCAACAATAGAGTTATCATTCATTTTGTGATATTGATATGCGTTCCAACAATCATGCTCAGAAGCTCGGGTAGTAAGATACGGTGTAGAATTTAAATAAAATCTAAAACATGCATGGTTTATTCAGCTTTATACGTGATAAGTTTGGTCCAAATTTTGTTGACTTTAAAAGTTAAAGGATAATGTCGGCCATAACAACGATAGCAAATGCATACACTTAGTAAATGATATAGTACAATCAATAATTTTAAAGTTAAAGTGACAAATTTACTAACAAAGCTTACAGATACCAAGCTAATGGAGCTGTAGTGGTAAAGTTAACCATCCTGTCTACATTCCCGTCGTAATCCTTACCAATCTAAAGTTGCTCAAAAATACCTGAACTGTTGTTGACTTTGTTCCTTACATGGGGTGTGCCCCACAAAACAGGAACAACAAATGAAAAGATCGTTTTGTTGGATGATTTCCCCTCAAAACTTGTGTCCACTGATAAAGTCGGATACACTGATCAACGCAGATTGCTATGTTCTACAGTTTCAATCAAGAGTTATGCCATACATCCCCATACTTTATCCCCACTGTATGAACTTGATCACTGTACTTGGGATTAAGTCAATTTAGTTCATGTACAATATACATTGTGCCAATTTAGTCATTGAGTAAAACTGACAGTAAGTCGGCGACGAGATTCTAATGGTTGGATCATGGGTGCATTGAGCTTGGGTCAATGGTAGTATTCATATCGAGTGATTTGCATCTGACACAACTGTGCTATTAAAAATCACATCATTTACTTAACTTCATTTTCACTGCAAGACTCAATTGACACAACATAAATTGTAGAAAGGCTAAACAAAATTGACACAATGTAAAGTAAAAGAACCAAATTGACACAGTTAACAATATACATGGACTTTCGCGTAAATAACCCAGCAGTCGAACATGAATCTTGAGATTGCTATTATCCAATTAAAACTATCACTAGGTACTATATTGGCAAACCATAAAAAAGGTTACCTGATGAGGTAATAGGAGACCAAAAAGAACACCACAATGTAACTTACGAGCTTGCACATCCTCCAGCTTGATCTCTTTTCAAATACCTGTAATGCTCAGCAATATAGCACAATCATCCATAAGTTGAAGGGCTTTTATAGAAAACCATCTCCAAAAGTTGTCATTCTCACTTAACCACCACAACTTATCAATTTTTCATAAAACCACCTTTAGAAGATTTAATGTCTTTAGTATATTAATATCATTAGTTTTCCATTGAGGTTACATGTGTAATTTTACATTTTTTTATACAAAAAAGGGGAGATAAATACATTTATTGATAAGAGCTCACTTCGTAAATCAATCTACCGATAAATGGTCTCTATGTGCAAATTTGAGTCCCACCACATGCTTGTGTGTACGGAGTCTCAAACCTGCACATAGAGCCACCTTAGCAGTATAGTATTTTACCAACTAAAACCCACATGTGCTATATTTTCCCTGATTTTATACATAACCTAAACAAGGTCACCCGTTTAACCCAAGTAGAATACTAGTGGATTAATGTATGTGGTTAATTGAAAATATTTAAACTTTTGAGGGTGATTTTTTGAAAAACTGAAAAGATTCCGTGGTTAAGTGAAAAATGACTACCTTTATAGGCGATTTTTTTTTGTAAAAATCCCCAAGTTAAATGTCTTGAAACTTTTGAGGGCAAGCAATAAGCCTCATCAACTTACCATCTTGAACCTGTCCACAGTTCCTGATAAGATACCTCGCGACGCATCCATGCTGTTCCCCTACAATCCAGACAGATTCGAAAAAAATGGAAGGCAAAACCATTTAATTCAATTAGGAGGTATTCTTTAATTAGAAAAAAGAGTTTTCTTTTTAAATGGTAAAGAACTAAAACAAGGCCCTAATAAGGACTAGCAACATTTGGGGGAAGGGGTAGATAAACCTCCAGATCGGTAGCTAATCACTACACCAAACTCAACAGCTCTAAAAAAAGAGTAATTTATGCCATAGTATTTTGCAGTTTGCCTATTACATTAATTTAGTCATTCTACTTCAATTTGCATCAATTTAGGCCAAAAACTATTTTACTTCTAACAACGTGGTCGAAGGGATGCCTTATCATCATCGTCTTGACAGAAAACTCTATTGCTACAAGTCACTTGTAGCTCAAGGAGTTTACCTTTATCCCACAATCACGACGTATATGAGATAACTAGTTAATTTTCCGATCAAGACAACAACAGGAGATTGTTTGAAAGTAAAATATATCAAAATTTTCTGCAAAAATAAAAATGAAAATTGTCGAACCACATTGCTTTAAGTAGTAGAGAGACTAATCAACATAACTCACAGTACATGGATTAAAATGAAACAATAGCAAAGAACAGACTAATATGACGTACAAAAACCTTAGAAAAGCATAGAGATTTCAAATACCATTTTATCAAGAAGACGATTATGGCTGAGAACTTCATCATGTACATCACCAGTCAACTGCCACCAGAATACGATTGCAAAATCAAATTTAGTTTGTGAAAATGGTCAAGTGGGAAACACAAATGTAAGAACGAATACTTATTGAATAACATTTACCCGCTTTAAAAAGACAACTTTATCTTTCAGGCTGTCAATGGCCTTGTCATTCTCATGCTCGCTAATGTCACTTGAATAGGATGAAGAGGCCCGGAGACCACCCTCCTCAATGTTATCCAACCCATCGAAAAGGGAAGCTTTAGATGTGCGGTGCTCTCTGAAAAGGAAAAGGCTTTACCACTAGTTAAGACATAGTAACTTTACAATATAAGGAATCTGAATTTGAACAGCAAAGAGAGAAAGGAAGAAAAAGGGGGGGAGGGGGGGGGGGGGGAGATTGGGGGGATATGATTGGTCCATCTATTTTAATAAAATCTATATATTTAAGATATATATCTTTCTATAGGGTGGTATTTGGTAATATGACGCAAAAGAACTTTTTTTTTATAGAACAGTGTTAGGATACATATTTTAAAAACTATTTATCAATTATAATGGTAAAAAAGAACTTAATAATATAAATCAACCAATAATGGCAGGCGGTGGTGGCGGCCGACCATAGGGGGTGGATCATGGTGGTGCCAAGCAACAATAATGAGAGATAGCCCACGCTTACAAGGGAATTGCAAAACAGAAACAGTGAAAAAAATCACTAAACAGAAGTTAAATAAGCATGCTCAAAAATCCACATTAAATGATTTACAATTTCAAGTTTAATTTTCTACTAATGCATGTCATTTCTCATTGTACTGGGGATCATATGATAGTGACAACAACAACAACAATATTCCTAGTGCCACAAGGGCTCCTGCAGAAGTAGGGTCCCGAAGGGGGGGGGGGGGGGGGGGGGTGTTGGGGGGGATGGGATGTACACAACTAAAGCATCAGGCATCAAAGCACAATGCACAGAGCAACAATGTATCACACAGGCAACAAGCAACTACATCAAACATATAAGCCTAGGGACGCTATGGATTAGCTCTAGCGACTCACTGTAAAACGGTAGTCATCTAAAATTGTGTAAATCCAGCTTTTATGCTCTTCAAATAAAAGCACAAGAAAACCATAGGTATCCCTAGATAAAACATACAAACTAGATCTTTTAATGTTTGGAGAAGAAAATTCCTGTAATCACATACTATGCCTTCCGTTTATGACCTGGGGGTGAAAGACAAAACACTATACCGACAGCTTGAGCTCTCGAATTGGATATATCAGTGCATCTTCAAACACTTGATATTGTGTTTTGTCTCAAATTTTTTTGTCCAAGTTTCAAACAGAGGTCTTTGGTGGAGCAGAGGGACCAGACCCTTCTTTGGGGTCGGATAATTATACCCGCTTACACTTCTACGGTTTCTCTTGTTATGAGGGGGCACTATACAAACCCCCTCTTAGGGTTTTCAGCCGACTTGGGCCAAAGAGAAACACAGAGATAGAGAAAGAGAGTGAGAGTGAAGAAATTTCCCTTGTAATACTCCAATTTCGATCTAATAAAAGTTTTCTACCTCCGCCCGTGGTTTTTCCCTCCGTTTGAGGGTTTTCCATGTAAATATTGTTGTCCTCGTTGCTCTTTCTCCTTTATCTTCTTATTTGATTTTTAGATTTCGTTTAGTATCTAAATCGAACCCAAATCTTGGGTGATTTGGAAATCAAAGCTCATCCATTTTCATTTCAACCCAACGCTTTGGTTCCAAAGCCACAAAAAGCAAATGATCAATCATTATCACTTCCAATATCAGAAAATTATTGGCCTAACATAACTCTAATCTGACCTGGTTTTCTGTGGTCGAGCACTGGGTTTTCTGCTTGGCCCATAAAAGCAATGGGCTTGTGCCTGTAGTTCTGCATTCAACTGCAATTTTGTACTCTTCTTCTTAAAATAGTGAAAAGCTCCAGATACATTAGCCCAACTATGTAAACCTTGTATCATACTTTTACTTTTCATGTTCAGCATTTCATTTTCTCCCTTATAATTTTCATAACATATATCTTGAGCTCATAAAGCTTTATCAACCGAGATTTCCAATATGTAACTAAAGCTACTAGCGGAGCTAGCATGCCCCTGGTGACTTGAGAAATTCTTGAAGGATAATACTAATTTTATCTCCTATTTTAGCAACACATGAAACTGTACTTAGTAATTTTTATGAATTTCTCCTAAGGCAGAAAATATTTTTGATCTTTTGTACAAATTGTAATGTAAATGATATTTTTTCTACGTATATAAGTCTTCCAGTATTTTCTTACACCATCGTATTTCAAACTCTTGGCTTATATTTTTCATTTCTTGGTATATGCCCTTTTTTATAATTTGTCTTCTTAATATAAACTTGCATATAATATCTAATCTTACTACCATACAACACCACCACCCAGTGCCTCAAGGGCTCCCGCTAATACGCTTTCTTCGGCTATTCAATTTTTGAGATCTGAACTTAGATTGACAGCCATGCCACCTCTTTTCCACAGGTTGAGAGGTTCAATCAGCTCTGATACCATTGGTATAGTTCAACCTAGGAATAGTCGCTAGATTACCCTCTTTAAAGCTTAATTAAGGTTTGATAGGAGAAATTGGGGAAAAGGGAGAATAATTTCAAAGACAGAGAATAGCAAGGGAGAGAGAGATTTTCATTAACATTCATTCATATCTTCTATTACAACTTTAATGCCCTATTTACAGAGATCGAAGAGGGGAACAACTAACTAGTATCCTCATTACGTAATAAAGGGGAAAACAAACTCAATTCTTACTAAAATAAAACTACATATTAAAATACTATTTAATCACATATTTAACACGTAATTAATTTATTTTTCCTGTCACATACTATTTCAATTTAGGGTTTTGTTCCTTTTTAGCACAGATTTAGGGTTTTGTAATAACAAACAATTAGATGAACATTCGCATCACTTGAAAAGGAAACATGAAATCTGATGATCGAGACAGACATAAACAATTTTAGTATCACAAAAATCCTGAGCAAAAAGAGAAGAGAAAGACGGACCTTCTGTAACTCATAATTCAATACGATTCCAGAAATCGGATTGTCGCTTTTAGCCGATTCGATTGAATAAATTCAAAATGCGACAAAGCATGAAATCTAGGGTTTTCCTAATTGTGAAATTCAACTCTAACGTCGACTGAAATTCAAGAAATTTGCCGAGGAAAGTTAGTAGCAGTGGTGGCAACGGAGGAGAGAAACTGGAAATGACAAACCAGATCTATCGATCAGGTCGGACCCCATTTTGTATTATTTAGTTTATTTTGAAGGTTTTTTAACTTATGACCGGTTTGGTTTTGCTTATTCTAAAAAAAAAGAAAAAGTATTTTTGTTTTCAAAAAAGTAATATTTTGAGATTTGAAAAATATTTGGCAGTCATAATAAAATGCTTTTTATTAAAGTAGAAGTTATTTTTTTTGTTTTTAAATATGAGCAAAAATTTAGTACTTCTTTTTTTAAGTAAAAGTAGAATTAAAAAATTAAACAATTAAAAAATTTTAATTTAGGTATGTTTAAGTTTATTAATATATTTAAAAATTAATTTATATATTTAAAAAATAATTTATATATATTTAAAAATATATTAAATATTAAAAAATATTTGAATAGTTAATAATATATTTACAATACTTAGAAAATATTTAGAATATTGAAAAACTAAAAAATATTTAAATATTAGCCAAACACTCACAATATTATAATAAACGCTTATTTATTAGTTGAGTCAAACATAAAGTAATTATTTGAAACAGCATTTTTTGCAAATATACTTTTACAAAAAATGCATCTGAAAAAGGTTATTTTTTCACAGTAATGCCAAACAAGCCTTTAATTAGGGAAAAAAAAAAAACAATTTTCTGGGATTATAGGATTGTTTCGCAAAAGTAAAACTGTACTTTTTTATTAGAAGTAGAAGTTATTTTTCTGCTTTTAATAAGAAACAGAACTTTTATGTTTCTCCTTTTAAGCAGAAGCAGAAGCGTAAATTAAATAATTGAGAATGCATCGTTCACATATCCTAAGTTTGGTAATATATTTTTAAAACTTGGTTATATATTTAAACAACATTTTATATATGTCAAAAACCTTTATATCTTTGAAAAATACTTTATACATTAAAAATATATTAAATGTGAAAAATAATTCATATTCAATTATATATTTAAGAATTAAAAACTTTTTGAATATTTAAAATAATTTAAATTTTTAAAAAGAAGTCAAATATTTTACAAATATTAACAAATATTTTTAAAATATTAAAAATTATTTTAAAAATATTGAAGTAATATTTTATATATTTAGCAAATATTTCAGTAATGAAAAATATTTAAATATTTAAAATACATATTAAATGTTTGATATCGTTTTTTAGTGCTTTTTTTTTTTAATTGCAAAAGACTCATGTTAATATCTTTCTTGTAATTTGATAGAAAAAACACTTTTTGTAAACATTGCCAAATGCTAACAGTAATGCCATTAGCGGTTCTTTCTAGGTTGTGCCATATACAAACTGTTTCTTTAAAATAATAATTTTTACAAAAGCACTTTCACAAAAACTGCTTCTAAATAAAGTAGTTTTTCACAGCAGTGCCAAACAAGCCTAATACTATACTACACATGCGTGTTTATGATTCAGTTAACCGTACCAAAAAGCATTTTGATTTGGTTAGCTATAACCAAAATACTCAAAAATCTCTAACCGTTACTATTACCAAAACGACCAACCGCTTTTTGATAAATTGGTAATTCAATTCAGTAAAGGTGGTTAAATGATAACCAAATAAAAAACACATATAAATTGTAAAAATTACAACCAATATGCAAAAAAATTATTGATGAATTTCCAAAGCAATAAAAAAATTACTCTAGTCAAGAACGGATTAATTATAATAATTTTCAACAAATAAATAACTTTTTTCTTGAAATAATAACATAAGTTAATAAAGAATGATAGATATCAAATATATAAGATAGTTTTTATACGTATAACTTGAGTACCGATTTTCTGTCAATAAGAATTGAAGCATGGACAAGGAGATGAAGAATTTCAATTTCCATTTGGTTGGTAAGTTTTTTTTTTATTTTTATATGGTTTAGTTTATTATCTGACTTTTAAAAATTCTTAATTTGTTAGAAAACTTAAAGTAATGAAAACTATTCCAGTTAGGAAAAAGATAGATCTATGAAACTCGAATCTTAAACAATAATGAATTGGAAGAATGGAATTCAACATTAAATCAAGTTATATGAATCAACTTATATTGATGTAGTTTATTTTAAAATATATATGTATTTGTTACATTTCAATAATTTTGTTAACCGAAATAAATAAAATTATTAACCATTACTGTCCCAAAATATAGCAAAATTTACTTGTTCGGTTAGCAATACCAAAAATTCGGATCGATTAACCACATTTTAGGGTTGGTATTTCAGTATTTCCGTGTAAAATTCCAAATATTGATTTCTTTAAACACCCTTAACACTATATACAATCTATTTTCTATTGAACTACTCCATAACTCTTGCCCCATATGACCATTTGAATACGTATCACAAGTTTGACCCAAACTCAACTCATTGCGGTGGTTAATAATAGGGGTGAGCAAAAGAACCTGAATATCCGAAAACCCGAAATCTAAACTGAACCCGATCCGAAAAATTAGGGTGGCCAAACCAAAAATATCTGGTTAGGGTATGCCCGACCCATTGAAGTGTGGGTGTCGATTCTGATACGGGTATCATTTTGAAAAATTTTCAGGTTCCTAATCCAACCTGATATTGATTATATATAGTCTTAAATCTATCTATCTATCTATCTATCTTCTATATATTTAACCTTAAGTTTCTCTCTCCGTGAAGCAAGCGCTACTCAATTCCTGCAATCTCAGCGCTTCAACCCAAACACTGTCTTTTTGAGAGTTTTTTACCAAACTGGCATAGTTTTGAAAAAAATTTACCAAAATGGCATGGTTTGAAAAATATTTACCAAATTAACACACTTTACTGTAGTAACATCAACGTACACCATCAGAAATGGCATACGTCAGCTAGGTCTCTTTCATACTCCATCACCAACGGCGTACGAAAGCGGGTGACTTTCGTATGCCGTTATACACAGTTAGAAACGGCGTACAAAAGTCACCCTTTTGTAGGCCGTTCCCTGCTCCCCTCCCCACCTTGCCAGATTCCCTCCCCCCTGCTAGACTCCCATGCCCGTGAACCCTAATACCCCTACCCCATGCATCCTCTTCATTTTCATCTCCATTCTCTTTCTCACTTCTTCAACTCTATAAATACTACATATATTTTTTATATTTTTCACAACATTCATTACTTAAAATACATCTTTCAACATATTATCCTCTCAAACAAAGTGAAGTATCAAAAAAAATTTAGCGAAGTCATTTTATTTAATATATAGAGTGATGAAGAAGGAAAAAATGCATTGTATTAATAAATTACATAAAAATAAAATAATGTAAATTATGTTACAAAATGTGACATGGATCTACGACTAGGTTCACCACGATGCCTTAAGGGTGAAAACTCCGTGTGAACCAAAAAACTATGTCGTGGACGTTCACGTCTACTTCCTTCTACAGCACGAAATGAACGATAGTCAAACTCTTCTTCTTGCATAGCCTGATCAAATTGATGTCCCTCATCAAAAGCATCAATTGTGCTACTGCAAGTGGTCAGCCATTCTGTGGAAACAGACTCTACAGTGTGGCCAACAGCGTTACGTAGCCTCTGAACTGCCCTTTTAGCATGCTTTTTAAGATCGACCTAGCAAATAGTACATTCAAATGTTAACGAAACTTATTGTGGAATAAGTAATGAGACAAATGTTTTCAAATTACTTACTACTCGTTGAATTTGGTTGCCACTTGGCTCATAACGAAGCCGGGGTCGGCGCGGAACATGCACTTCACGCCGTACTATGAAACGCCTAGTGATAGAGGAGTACAATTGCATATACTATATAGGCGATATAGGAGGATGACGTATATTGGTGATATAATCTATCCGTGTGTTCCACACCACGATCTAGTTTCAATGATAGACCTCCCAGCTCTCGTCGGACCTGCCCGAATGAGATGTATTGTGCAAGGAGTCGAGAGTGTCGATATGATCTGGGATATGCTGCGTAAATCCAAACTGGCGCAACACTCTGTCAGGGCAGTGTAGCTCTACAATGCTAAAGCATATCATTGGTCCCTGATATCTCCAGGTATGACGACTCTCGACACAAATTGCAAGCAAGGTGTTTAACTGAGATTGCCTGGAAGGCGTCCATTCAACCTAAGCACAGATAAAATAACTTAGTTATTACATTAAATATTTAACAATAAAGAATTATGTCTATTTTCGTATATATACCTGATGTGGTTCTTGGACATCGAGTTGGTCGCTGTAGAAGGACTGGCATTGCCTCCCATTCTCGCGGAATGTCAGGGCGACGACCCAGCTGATCAAGTACAAAGTAAATTATTTGAATACATATATAATATTACATATACATTAAATCAAGCTGTAGAAAGTATTTTCTCTTACTGAGATCCCAAAGGCGGCAACGGATCATTGATTGCATGTGCAAGTGGGCAGGGCGCAGATATAAACGATCGACCGATGTGTAAATGCTCCCATGACCACAACTACTCATGTAATGGCACGTAGGAATTAGGGATTTAACACATTAAAAAATTAAACACGAATATCATTGGTCGTCCATACCTGGAGCAATAAAACACACCCGCCAATTTGGGTGCGGTCCGTCATGCAACACTGGCACATTTGTCTATATAAGTTGGCGAGAACTGTTGACCCCCAGCTATACTCACTACACCTCTCCATCGTTTCAAGCAATGGAAGGTAGATCATCAATGTCCAACTATCAATGCTGTTGGTGAACAACAGGGAGCCGAACATATTAAGGATGTAACGTTTGGCGTGTTGCAGCAACACTTGCTCATCAGCGTGCGCTGGGGGGGCCTGTGCACACAGTTCCCCCAGCATATACTTCTTAACATGCTTCCCTTTATTACTTGGTAGGGGTGGGGGGGGGGGGGGGGGGGGGGGGGGGACTGTACCCAATAAAGAATGACAGAGGTTCTGCCAAATGTGGCTAGTGCTACCAGTGGCTGCCTGACCGTCTATTCGTAGACCCAGTAAAACTGTAACATCCAGTAGTGTTGGCGTCATTTCACCAAAGTATCAATCAATGCGTTATCAATCTGGATGTGACCTACTTGGGTCACTCCAATGAGTCTAGCCTATACGACATAAGATCATACTAATGGGTGAAGGTTTGACAGTTGGTGAATCCTCACCCTGATCTTGTTGTTGCCCTATAACACAAAGACATTAAATATATTAATCAACTCTTTGAATAATTAGAACTCAAAATTATAGGATAAATATTAATTACTGGCATACCGTTCCATTCCAAACATTCTCTGACTGATGATGCTCCTGAAGATGCAACACAGATCTGTCATCTGGTCCCGGATTCTGCTCACCATACCAAGCAGTCAGAGTCGAAGTATCTCCTCCTCGTGTTCTTATGGTCTCTCTGAAAAATTGAAAATAGTAACCAATATCCATGGGACAACAATATAATTACACATATTATAGCATTCGTATCGAGAACAACACAAAAATGAAAATACATTTATTATTGTTATGTAATTACAGTGAAAAATGAATGAAATTAAGATATAAACCTAAGTACAATATTATTACTGTCTATTAGGACATGTTTTTTTATTGTGCCCCTTTCATTGCATATGCTACATTTATTTTTGGACGACCCTCCCTTGCGTCCATTTCGTTATATAGCTGAGTTGAGCGTGGTCGTCCTCTACCATGCCTCCACCTCGTGTGATCTGCAACCACTGTAGGTCCAATGTACTCTGACCACAGAGACTGATCGGGAAGGGGGTGAAACAATGGAGTATACCCACTTACGTACATGGTAAGGCTTAAAAATGGATTAACACACTATCCGTACTCGAGCTGAGATGCGGTACAACATGCCATCACATGTGAACACAGACGATGAAATAGTTGCCATGTATCACAAGTACAACTCCCTTCCTTCAGCGTTACAGTATGGTTAGTCCCCCTTCGGTATCTTAATTCAGTCTGCCTACTCGGAGTTGTTACTTGGAACTCCATAGTGTTTCGATCAAACAACGTCACCGTATGTGTCCTTGATTTCAAGGCGGCACGTTCTATATGAGCAAAGACATTCGGTGGCCATAAAAGACCCTATGAAAAATACGCCTTGGCTACATCCTTGGGATTGACGAAATATTTGTTGCATCGATAATTAGTCATTTCCACAAGGGCAGTTACTGGGAGGGCTTGTCCCACTTTCAAAACGCCGTTGAACACTTCCGATATATTAGTGGTCATGTTGCCATAGCGATAACCACCATCATGCGAAAGTGCCCAACGTTCTTTGGGCTCCTATTCAATCCACTCTTTGATCTCATCATTGGCGTGTATGAAATGGTAATACAAAGCATCGAACTTCCTCCTAGAAGATTCCCTCGCCATCTCACTCAACTTATTCTTCAGTGTAGCATTTTTGAATTTGTGATTGAAGTTACTAACAAGGTGGCGAGTGCAGTAACGATGCTGCCCTTCAGACTCAGGCTAAATGATTGACATCTCATTCTTGATGCCAGCATGTCAATCAGATATAATACATATCGGTTGGCGATCACCTGTCACATATGGACGTAGACAAACAGGAACTAACCCCAACTCCATGCGTCCTCATAGTCCACAAGAGCAAAACACAATGGGTATAAACCATTGTTAACGTCAAATGCGACAGCTACCAGCAGCTTCCCCATATATTTCCCATATAAATGGGTACCATCAATACTGATCAGTGAACGACAACACTTAAATCCCTCAATAGATTCACCAAATGCCCAAAAAACTCCGCAAAAGATTGCCCCGTGTCCCACCTGGCCTTTATATTGCCAATCGACAACAGTGCCTGGATTTGACTGTTGCAACGCAGTGAGCAGCTTAGGTAGCATCGAAAATGCATCCTCATGGGAGCTAAACAACCGCTCAATCACTTCCTGTTTTGCTTTCCATGGCTTCCGATACGAAATAGTGTACCCATGTTGTTGTTGTACTGCTGCTCGTATTGTTGCAATATTCATTTTAAGATTAGCAGTCACAATAGGTGATACTATAGTTGCAACAAAATTTGAGGTCAAGGCACGGTGGTCTTCTGCCAATTCAGTGGTAGAACATGTATGTGACCCCCTCAAAACTGAAATATCAAATGCCCCTAGTCTTTGTTTGAGCGCCCCATACAGATACCACTCGCATTGTGGTGCTTGCACGCACCTTAGGGCTACGTAATTAGGCTTCGACCTGTGCACTACATATTCCAACTTGTTTTTTATGTGCCACACCTTAACTACACTGACTAATTCGTCCTTCGTTTGGAACACTCGTCCCTCCTCCAGGACAGATCCTGTTGACCCAATTCTTCTACTTTCCTTCCAATCAGAACATACTGCCTGGTCTGCCCATGAAACATCTTCGAATTTAGGAACAGGAGCTTGGGCAAATGAAGGCCCAGCATCATCATCATCATCTAGTTCATTTTCCTCCTCGTGAAAGCCCATATGTGCATCTTCATCAGATGCCTCAAAATCATTGTTGGCATAAGCCCTATCAAACATAGCTATGCTCTTGTGTGCAACCATTCCAGCAACCAGTGAAACGCCCACTGTTGGACCTCTAGACAGACCTGATGCCTCAACTTGACTATGTGATACACGATGTTGAGCTCTTCCCTCAACATTCACAGCAGTTAAATATGGTTCTATGTATGTCGCCCTATTTTCTAAAGCCATGTCGAACATAGACCTCAATGCCATTGCATAAACGATCTCCATAGGTGTGTATCGCATATGATTCTGGGATAACAACATACTCCATGTAATCGCAATATCAAATGTGTTACTATCCCATCCAGTAAATTCATATATCATTCCCTTCAACTCCAAAAAAGAAATTCCGGATTGAAGCCAGAGTATAAACTGTCTTCCACCTGTGTAATCAACACCATCAACAATTTGCACAATATCTCCATCATAATGACACAACAATATGACTACGTTGCAAGCCATAATTTCTAAACTGAAGTTCATGAAAATATACAATATAATATTAATATAATTACATAACAAAGAATCTAACAATATTTTATCAAACAAAAAATTACAACATATTAACTAACAATGAACTATTCATATAATATACAATTCTTGTACTAAATCAAATATATATTAACCAATTATTATTATTAGCCTACTACAGGCCCCGTTAATTAATTATTATTAACCTACTATAGGTCCAATCAATTAATTATTATTATTATCCAACTCCAAACCTAGCGGGTCAATTATGTCTTTATCATTTAACTATATTCTCAAAAGGACCCTCGACCATTATAATACTAGCCCTTTAAAGGATTTAACCCAATACTTTATTAATATTAATGATGTTATATTACAGTGCAACAAACAAATGTTATAATATACTATTGTATAAATCACAATTATTATATTATTATTCCTAAAACAACCTAATAACATTACTATAATAACAAATTCATTTTATTTTATATGAACTATTTGAAATATAACATAAAACCATACACCTAATAATTTTTCTAGTAGAATATATTGAAATATAACATTAATATTAAATAAGCTACGAAAATTATGAATATATTGAAATACAACATAAAATCATACAACTAATAATTTTTCTGGCACCATATTATTCAGTATTATATTAACAAATACTTTTTATAATATACTATTGTATATATCATAATTATTATATTATTATTACTAAAATAACCTAATAACATTACTATAATAACAAATTCATATAAAATAATATGATAATACAATATAAAAGTATTACAAACATTTAAAAATGAATAATGACAACTTACATAACTTTGAAAATGAAGGGAAGATACTTTACTTTGTTTGAGAGGATAATAGGTTGAAAGATACATTTAAGTATGAGTGTTGTGAAAAATATAGAAATTATATGTAGTATTTATAGAGGTGAAGAAGTGAGAAAGAGAATGGAGATGAAGGGTATGAAGATGAAGAAGATGAAGATGAAGGGGTAGGGGTATTAGGGTTCACGGGGGAGGGAATCTGGCCCGGGGGTGGCATTGGCGTTCGTACGCCGTCACTAACGGCGTACGAAAGAGACCCTCCTGACGTACGCCATTTCCGACTACATACGTTTATGTTGCTACAGTAAAGTGTGCCAATTTGGTAAATATTTTTCAAATTGTGCCATTTTGGTAAAGTTTTTTCGAAACTATGCCAGTTCGGTAAAAAAAACTCTCGTTTTGATCTCTCCAGCACAACTTCCTATAATTGCCAGAATTTGCATCATTGCATGTGGATAAAAAAAATAAAACAAATGAAACTAAATAATATATTACATAATATAGTTCTGCATGAAGTTATTCAAAAATATTCGATAATGTTATTGTCACAATAAAAGTATTAACGTTATTCCATCGAAAACTAAATAATATATTGCTTGGCAATACCATTCTTTATATTGACAATAACAACACCCAGACTATATGAGAAAATTTAGCTCGGGTATTATAATTTAGATTTGAAAAATTATCAATTAGGTACCCGGAGATTGGAACATTTATCACTTAGGTAACCCGACATCTCAATATATAGACATTTTATCAATTAAGTACCTTAAAGTTGTAAATTTTTATCAGTCACATATTTTTCCAAAAAATCAATAAATTTTTAATGGAAAATGCTTAAATTGAATATAATTTCGACAATATATTAGTATCTTTAATAAACTTTGATGATTTTTTTTTTTTGCCCCAAAATGGGAATATGACACATAATTATGATAATTTTTAGATGGTTGACATCAATATTTGGTGAATATTTTATTACAATCAGTTAATTTTTTTTATAAACATTGGCATTAGCTTATATATATTATCTTTTTTTTTTTTTTGATAAGTGGACTTTCATTAATCACAAAAATGTACATAAGTTTAATTACATAGGAGCACCCAATCAAAACAACAAAAGCAATCCACCCTGAGCAAAATGTGGATAACATGAACATCAAAATAGAAGGATCCTACAATACACATCAATTCACAAATAACTGTGGTCAACTATCATAGCCAAGCAAGCAAGGGGGAGCTTCTTAGAACCACATTCTTTGCCAGTGAGTCAGCTAACTGATTTGCTTCTCTCTTTTGATGTACAATGGAGACCCAGGGAAATTCTGTTCGAAGCAACTGGATTCTGTTGATAGCAAAATTCATCGTCCAAGGAAATGAATCAAGGTTATTTGCCCATGAAACTGCATTCCTTGAGTCAGATTCGATTATAAGTCTATTACTCTTGATGCTATCATCTTGGTAGGAGTACTCAAGAGCTAATCTTATAGCTTCAATCTCAGCAAAGTTTGAATCTTTGGTCCCAATCGGAACCGAGAACACACAAAGAATGTTACCTTGCCAATCTCTGAGGACACCACCCACTCCGGCATCTCCCGGCTTCCCTGATGACGATCCATCCACATTCCATTTCAGAGATCCTCTTTCAGGAGGGGACCACTTGATTTCAGATCTTGAGCTATTCGTTCTCTTCCATTTTGATACCGTATCGATATCTGCTATGATTTGTTGGATAGTGTAGGCAAGATCTTCATTAATTGCCTTAATCCACATAGCAACTCTATATTTTGCAATCTCAATGATATCCTGTGTGTTTGCTTGTTTGTTTTTGAATATGAGGTCATTTCTAGCAAGCCAAATAGACCAAATTGCTGCAAAAAAGGTGATATACCAGCACTTCCCCCTGAAGCTCCTTGCGTTTACTCCTTGCCACTGCTCATACCACATTTTAATAGAAGCTGGGATCACCAAAACATTCTTTGTTCCATGCTTGTATTCTGCACTTTAGATGTTTCAGCATCAGGTCTGCATCAATACCTTGATTCCTCTCCCTTTCTTCTCTGACCAATGTCCAGAAATCCCTCCTTGTGAGCCAGCAGTCCAAGTTCTTGAATGGTACCGGTCCCCAATTCATTTTTTCAGTTTTAATTACCAGAGCTGCATGATCTGATAGCTTTTTCTGCACTCCCCATTGCTTGATGTCCGGGAATTTTACCAACCATTCAGGTGTTACAAAAGATCTATCTATTCTACTTAGTGATCTCCCTCTTCCCCAAGTGAATTTCCTACCCATAAGGGGAAGCTCAATGAGACCTCCTGCTTCAATGAAGTTCCGGAAGTCTTTCATACCAGCACTGACATACCTCATACCTTATCTGTCTTCCAGGTTCAGAATTTCATTCATGTCACCAGATATAAGTGTTGGGCAATTTATGGTATCAATAACCTGATTTACCTCTCTCCATATGAGTAATCTTTCTTCTTTAGTTGAAGGAGCATAGATGAAGATGATGGCACATAGGAAGTCCTCATGGACAATATTTCCTTTGATACACATCCAATTCCTACTTACTTGGATCGAGCTGATTGATATCCATTCATTATCCCATACAGCCAAGATTCCTCCAGAACCATTCTGTGATGCTTGTATTGATTGTGAAGAAAAATCAGAGTGCAACCAAATGTCATTTACCGCTTTGTGGTTGTCTTCAGTAGTTTTGGTCTCTAGGAGGCATGCAATGTCCGGTTTCCTTTGCCTTATTACATCTCTTACCATTCTTTTTTTTTTTTTTTGGAGTTAATCCCATTAACGTTCCATACAAGAATCTTCATCCCTCCTTCTTGGCAAGGAATCTAGCACTCCTTGCCTTTCCCTTTGCTCTCCCCTTGCCTCTGTTGCTTCTCCTCTCTTTTGATGCCTTTTGTTTTCCTTAATTGTGACTCAATCTTCTCTGCATCATGTCCATTCCACACAATGCCCAACTCATTCCCTGCCTTCCATATTTTCTTTGCTCTATGCTTCAGCTTCTCAGATTCTTGAGATCCTTGTGGTGTGCCCTCCTCACTTTCTATGAAATCTTCACTGTCACTCTCTTGCTCTCTTTGTGTTTGCACAATGTGGGTACCACTTTGCTGAGGTGGTGTTTCCTGGACGACATTCACATCATACAAGTTCACAAACCCTGGTGGAAATTCATCCTCAGAGCTTTCTCCTTCAGATACTCTTGCAACATTTTTTTATTTCCCTGCCTTTCTCAATGTGCTGATCTGCACTTTTGATCTTGGATCTATTGTAAAGCCATAGCCTTTGAGGTACTTGTTCACAAGCTATACTGATTCCCGGTGAACTTCTTTCATTAAATTGATACCTGACATTTTCTTCAACCTTTTCTTTCTTGTTGGGTGCACTTTTGTCAGCATTTGAAATTTGAATGGGAGGGTGTTGATGGGATTCATGACTTTTGATATATATATTATCTTATTTCATATATTATTGTATTTTATATATTTCATCAACATTTTTTGTATAAGACATATGAAATTTTTACAAAAATTCATCAAATTCTGATATAGGGTACCTAGATAACAAAATATTCAAATCTCATAATACTCCTTAGCATCGTTGTGAAATGTCAAGATACCTAAGAGATAATGATCAAACTTCAAGATAACTAAGTGAAAATTTCACTTTAAATTTTGTTAAATTTTTATAATCTATCTTTATATAATATAAGTAAAAGGTATACGTCAAGGGGACCCCCTTTCCTCTTATCTTTTTATTATTGTTATAGAAGCCCTTTCCACACTCATTAATAGGGCGGTGAGTGAGGGTAGTGTTAGGAACAGTATCCTGAAATTCAGATTTATTTTGGATATATAGTTTTAATTAATAAATAAAATTGAAGTTCCAGTCGTTTCCCATTTAAATTTGTGTATGTGAGCATTTATACTGCATGTAATTTTCTTTTGAGAGACATCCATGAGATGGGTGTAGTCCTCAGACTACAATTTACATATTTATTCTAAGTAGTTTATGAGACTAAGCCACAGATAGATTTGAAATAAATGGTATGGATTTTTGTTTGAAAGACCCGTAGTCAAAGACAAGTTTGGACCACTTGTATGTTAAGACTATAACGTGACACTTTAGATGACTTGTCTTGGTCATGTGGATAGGGATCCAAAAGTGTTAGGTTAGTGTGTTTAATAAGATTGGCACACTGAGTTGGGCCATGTGGGTTACTTATTTCTAGACTACTATCGGAGATGAGTGATTCACGTTGTACTGTTTGAACGACAACTCTAAATCCTAAGGGTATTCTAGACTTGTGCATAGAGCGTTAGTTACTTTGGTATACTACAAGTCAGGTCTAAACGAATGACTGAAATCCCACGTACACTGGGTAGCGGCATGAAGTGTAACAAGGATCAGGTATTCAATAGGGAATCTACAGTCTCTTATGAGATATAGATGTCCCCTTAGTTGATTCGCAAATATTTGAATAGTTCGAAAACTTGGCCAAAGTATTCCAAGTGTTTGACATTTGAAATTTATACTGTGAATATGTTCAAGTATAAATGAATTATTCAGTGAAGGGCGAGTCGGTAACTAATGGAGAAGCTATGAGAAGGATAATGGTAGTGGTTATATTTATCCTTTGTCATGGACATCTAGTGGAGGGGTTGTTGTCATCATTACAGTCTATTAGGGAGATATCGAATAAATAATTTAAGTCTAGAGTGCAGTGAGATTTATTTAGTGGAATTAAGTCTCATTAAATGGTAATTAAACTATTTCAGGAGATAATTAATTTAACCCATTTGGAGCTAGATTTAAATTGTCCCTGAGGTCCTTGCGCAAGCCTCTATATTTATTGCCATTGAAAAAATATTAAAGAATTCATGAGATGAATTATTTATCCATAAGATGGGTAAATTAATTTTGCCAAACGTTATTCATGAGATGAATAAAAATTAAAATTATAAAATAAAGTAATTTTGAAAATTAAAATTAATAAGATGAATTTTTACATGTGAGAAACAAAGCAAAAACAAAAAAGAAAGAAAAATCGTATTTAAAACAGCTCGCGATCCGCGTTTATTGAATCGGACGAACCAGCGCGCGACACATCCACCAAAGGTATCCGCATCCCCACGCGGGGACGAATCACGCGGCTGGTGGACCACTGATGCGTTTGATCTGGGGTTGAAACGATGCATTTTGAACCTACTTTTATATAAAACGATGCGTTGTACTGTTTGGTCTGCGCATCCCACATCGAAAAATTGGATTTTTTCGCTCCGGTGTACTCCTATAAATAGAGGTGCTTATTACGAGGTTTGGCATTCAAGTTGAAATATTTCTTTACGGTTTCTGAAATTGTTTCGGAGATCTAATAGGAGAGAATAATTTCCTTTGAAATTTTTCTTTCCTCAGTTTAATATTTTTCGGAGCCCAGACTCCGGGCATTTCGAGGTCATTGCGTAGAAGATCGAGGGGTCTCGATTTTTTTGGTTTTCTTTATTATTGGAGCTATTCTGTTACACCGATTTGGTGTAACGACCCTATGGTTAGGGTTTAGGTGAGTTAGAGTTAGGTGAGAGAAAGAAATAGAAGAAGGGGATGAGAAGTAGAGGTAAGATGAGAAGGAGTTTATTTTTGATTGAATGCTTCAAATGATACACTTACCCCCTTATTTATACTTTCACACAATTAATTCCACTAATTGCACTTTATTACTCGAAGTATATGTAACAATAGCCCCCGCTCGAGCACTTCCTTGTCCTCAAGGAAGAAAACTCAGAAAACGTAAGCGTAGCTCGAAGGCGGTTTCCCAAGTTGCGTCCTCGACCTCGTGATCCTTCCACTTCACAAGTAGTTGAGTAACCGCAGCATTGTGACGCTTAACGAGACGACGGTCCAAAAAGGCCTCGGGTTCCCATTGCTGACTGGGAAGATGAGGAAGCATACTCGGATGTCCTGCTGTCACCGGGCCCATGTGGCGGCACAACTGCGAAACATGAAAAGTAGGGTGAATCTTAACGGAAATGGGAAACTCAAGAGTATAAGCAACAGCCCCCACACGTGCGATCACACGATTAGGGCCGTAAAACTTAGCCGCTATCTTCAAATTTGAACGCCGAGCTACCGATGTTTGACGGTAAGGTTGTAAACGCAAATAGACCCAGTCCCCAACCGCAAATTCGTGCTCCAAACGATGAGCATTGGCTAGTTGTTTCATGCACTGCTGTGCACGGCTTAGGTGGTGCTTGAGTAATTGGACGGCCTCCTCCCGAGCCGCGAGTGTACGGTCAACTGCAGCAACCTCGGTGTCCCCGGGCAAATACGGAATGTGTAAAGGTGGTGCCTGACCATACAAGACCTCGTAAGGAGTCGATTGAATGGCTGAGTGAAAACAAGTGTTGTACTACCATTCCGCCATTGGAATAAATGTGGCCCACTCGAAAGGCAAGTCACAACAGAAACAACGTAGATATGTCTCTAAACTCCGGTTCACCACTTCCATTTGGCCGTCTGTCTGGGGGTGATAGCCTGAGGACATATGCAAATCAACGGCCAAAACATGAAATAATTCCTTCCAAAATAAACTCAGAAATACCGAGTCTCGATCTGACATAATAGAGGCCGGTAAACCGTGAAGGCGGAACACAGAGTCAAGGAATACCCGGGCCACAGTTTGGGCCGTATATGGATGTGTTAGCGGCATAAAATGAGCGTATTTACTCAATCGGTCCACTACCACAAAGATCGAGTCCTTGCCATGAGAAGGGGGAAGCCCGTCAATAAAGTCCATTGAAATGGAACTCCATACCGTGAGAGGAATCGGTAACGGTTGTAATAGTCCGGGAGAAGCAACGTTGTCGACTTTACATCATTGACACACGGAGCATTCGGAGATGAAAGTATATACGTCACGACGCATACCTTTCCAATAGAAAAACGCGCTCAATTTCCAAAATGTGGCATCCATACCCGAGTGACCCCCGACAATCGAAGCATGATATAAATAAAAAATACAACGTCGTAGCGAAGAATATGGACCAATCACCAGCTTACCGAAACTGCGCAGCTCGGTACCAGCCCAGGAAAAAGTCGGGTGGGATTTGGAGTCTGTTTGCAGCTCGAAAATCAGGCGCTGCAGTGATAGGTCTAGGGAAGAAGAATCGCGAATGGCTGTCAGCAGTGGTGTGTCCAAATTAACGATCAAAGCGTGCAGCTCAACACTGGAGGTAGGTAATCGGGATAAAGCATCTGCAGCTTTATTCTCGATTCCTTTTTTGTATTCGACGAATGAACTATTGCTATGACGAATGACCCCCGTGTCAAGCATTTCTTGGATCATGGATTTAATGGCATCCTTTTGAACTAAAGGATAGTGATACGGTCTTATGTTCACGGTAGAAGCGTAGGGTTTAAGCAAAATTCGGTGGTCAAACCCGGGCCGAGGCGGAGGAAGTGTAGTGGGCACTTCAAACATGGCTGAGAATTCAGCGAGCAGGGCATTTAACGCAGCCCACTGTTTGTCCGACACACGAGAAGAAGAATCCGTAGCACCCGACATAGACATAATACCGAAAGGAACAAGTATAACATGTACCGAAGAACGAAAAGGGTCGCGCTTACCCGCAATAGACACGGTTGGCCGGTGACCGTGCAGCACACAATGCTTCCCCTGCCATTCAAACGACATAAGTAATTTCTCAAAATTCCAAACAATGGAGCCGAGGGTGCCGAGCCACTGAACGCCAAGGACCATGTCACATCCACCTAAATCGATGGCGAGGACGTCACACACAAATTCAGTTCCTTGTACATTCCGTTTGAAATCACGACGCATAGCACGACAAGAAATACGGGTGCCATCAGCCACCACAACGGATGTTTTCGAAATAGGTGTGAGAACACACCCTAGCCAACGAGCCTTCCCAAAATCGAGAAAGTTATGCGTACTCCCACTGTCCACAAGGATATGTAAAGATTTACGATTGTGCACCCCTATCACCCGTATCGTATTACAAGTAGCCAAACCGGCCAAGGCATTACATGAAGTTCAGGAAACATCCTCAGGGTCGGTCTCAACTACATCAAACGACAGTTCCTCGGGAAGCAAATCGGGTGGTTCATCCGAATCACCAAAGATCATACGTAACTGTGGATTTTTAACCTTACATACTTTCATATGTCCGGGTATAAACGATTCATTACAGAAGAAACATAGACCCCGTTCACGCCTATCCTCAATTTCAGCCACTGAAATGGTACACCCTTCACGTTTAATAGGTCGGAAATTAGAATTGAGATCCGAAGAAGATCGCACCATAGACCCGGAGGTCGGGGTGATGGCAGTCACGGAGGAATGTGGAGCCGGAGGCCTAGAGCTCCCGGAATAAGAGGACCGAGATCCCGACAGTAAGTTGTCCTCTTGTAACCGAGACAAACGCATAGCATGTTCTAAACTATGCGGCTGTAACATCGAGATCGGATATCTAATCGAATCTTTAAGGCCCGTGACAAAACAAGAAACAAAATGTTCCTCAGTAAGGTTCAAGCGCGAAATTAAACTCTCAAATTGCGTCTGATAAGCGGAAACAGTTCCAATTTGACGTAAATTCATTAAATCGAACATAGGATCTTCATAACTACGACCAAACCGAGCAATTAACAATGCAGAGTACTCAGGCCACAAAACATCCTCAATCAGACGCCCTAGGGTTCGAACAAAGGCACGATGCCACTCTAAGGCATCGTCCTCTAAATGCATCGAAGCAATTTTAACTTGTGCCGAAGGAGGAGTATTATCAATTTCAAAAAATTGTTCCACCTTCCAAATCCAATTCTTGATGGCCAAGCCACCGGAGAATTGAGGAAAATCAATTTTAGACATTCTTGTATGAATTTGATAAGGAGAAGAGGCGGATGAATCCATACCAGATACCGGACCCGCAGAATTTACCGGAGGTGGTGGTGCGGGATCGGCAGGCCGAGCAAACAAAGCATTGCAGGTGCGTTGCGATTGGCGAATTTCGTGCAATATATCCTTGATTGAAGACATTTCTGAGTCCAATCGTGACTGTAGACCTTCAAATCGCGACTCCAATTTGTTAAATTGATCATCAATTCGAGTTTCGGTGTCATCCAAGCGACTCTCTAATCGACGCAAATCAGACACACTACGAGTGCCGTCCGCCATTGGTGAACGAACGCAGCGTTAGGCCTGAATCTGATACCAATTGTTACACCGATTTGGTGTAACGACCCTAGGGTTAGGGTTTAGGTGAGTTAGAGTTAGGTGAGAGAAAGAGATAGAAGAAGGGGATGAGAAGTAGAGGTAAGATGAGAAGGAGTTTATTTTTGATTGAATGCTTCAAATGATACACTTACCCCCTTATTTATACTTTCACATAATTAATTCCACTAATTGCACTTTATTACTCTAAGTATATGTAACAAATTCTAGGTATGTTCTTCTTTTTTTATTCTTTTTCGCTTTTTTATTTATTTATAGTATTCGTTATTATGCCTGTATAAGTTTATATATTGTTATGAATGTATTAGAGTAAAAGCGAAATTGTTTGGCATTCAAGTTGAAATAGAGGTGTACTCCTATAAATAGAGGTGCTTATTCCGAGGTTTGGCATTCAAGTTGAAATATTTCTTTACGGTTTCTGAAATTGTTTCGGAGATCTAATTGGAGAGAATAATTTCCTTTGAAATTTTTCTTTCCTTAGTTTAATATTTTTCGGAGCCCACCCTCCGGGCAGTTCGAGGTCATTGCGTAGAAGATAGCGGGGTCTCGATTTTTTTGGTTTTCTTTATTATTGGAGCAATTCCAGGTATGTTCTTTTTTCTTTATTCTTTTTCACTTTTTTATTTATTTATAGTATTCGTTATTATGCCTGTACAAGTTTATATATTATTATGAATGTATTAGAGTAAAAAGCCTGTAGATCTAAATTAAGAATTTAGATCTGTTGATTTAAATTATGAATTTAAGTCAGTAGATTTAAAATTAGGAATTTTAAATCAACCACAGGTTTAGAGTTATGAATTCTAAACCCGTTCTGCTGCGTTAACTTTATAAACTTTAGGCAGAATTTTTGAAATTCATCCTAACAACTTGTATTAGGGCAAAGGGTTTATAGAGATGAACCTATTCCTGGGAACTCTCGCACGTGAGGTGTCACGAAGCGTGACTCTCAGACCAGGGGCTTAGATAAGAGAAGAGTCTCTTACTCTAAGTACTCTAATAGGTGCCTATTGTTGTGACCATAGTTGAGAACTGTGAACCCAATAGTCGGCATCAGATTTTATTTTTCCAACAAAATTCATATCTTTTCCCAACAGGTAGGTGGCAGCCCTTTAAAATATCCTCGCATTCCTCTCTTCTTTCGCACCTATTATTCGCTGATGATTGCCTGCTTGTCTATGAGGCTACTCTTGATGTTGTTGGGGAGGTGAAACGGGTTCTTGATATTTTCTGTGGGGCGTTAGGCCAAAGTGTGAATTTTGAAAATTCGGGTGCATATTTCTCAGGTAATGCCCCTAGGGAGCTGCGCTGTGAATGTATGGATCTCCTCGGGGTTAAGCCACTAGACCTGGATGAGAAATATTTGGGTTTACGTGTGTTGTGGGGTCGTAATAAACAGAACCTGGTTGGCTTTTTATATGACAAAGTATAGACGAAAGTGCAATCATGGAAGTCGTCTCTATTGTCTCACGTTGGCAGGGAAGTCCTTATTAAATTTGTTCTAAGTGCTATCCCTCAGTATATTTTTCTCTGTTTCAAAATCCGGGTTGCTATGTGCAAGAAGATAAATAGTTTAATTGCGAAATTCTGGTGGAGGAGTCGGTACGATGATGGAACGCATATTCATTGGGTGGGGTGGTCTCATTTAACTCGCCCTAGGGGGCGGCGTGATCTAGAAGGGGTTAACATTTCCATGTTAGCTAATCAGGTGTGGCGTATGTTGGCTGATTCGGATGCTTTTTGTGTGAGAGGCATTTACTTTCCGGATGGGGATTTGTTACGGGCTAGTGTTGGTGCTCGGCCGTCGTGGTGGTGGCATAGCTGCTTAGTGGGCCGGGATTTTCTGGCTAAGGGGTTGCAGTAGCAGATTAATAATGGTCACTCTATTTACACGTGGGATGATAGATGGGTCTCGGGGGGCATTTCTACTCCTCCGCAAGGGAGGGCATTGCAACTGGGCCTGATTCGGGTGTCGGATTTAATACTTCCGGAGGCGCGGACGTGGAACTCAAGTGCATTGTCTCGCCTTTTCGAGTCCACAGTTCCTTCCATTCGTAGTATCCCAATATCCCACCTGAATATTTATGATAAACTCATTTGGGGATGGAATAAAAAGGGGACCTATAATTATGTTTGGTGGTGTCTTGATACCGAGGCTGACGCTATGAGATCCCGAGCCTCCTCTTCTGGTGGCCCTAATCGGCAACTTTTGTCCTATATCTGGAGGGCTCCTGTCCCTCCTAAGGTGCGGGTTTTTCTATGGAGGGCCATGTTTAATGCTTTGGCTTGTAATGCTAATCTGGTGCGGCGTGGGGTTCAGGTATCGGGGTTGTGCCCTAGGTGTGAGATGCAAGATGAAACTGTTGATCATATTCTTTTTCTTTGCCCCTTTGCGAGAGCAGTTTGGTTTGGCTCAAGTGCGGGCTATAAACCTGATTCGCTTGGATTTCTTGGGTTTCCTTTGTGGTGGGCAACTTTTATTAAATCTTCTACTCAAAATGATGATCTTGTAGCTGGAACAATTTATATCTGTTGGTGGTTATGGAAGGCTATGTGCCGTTTTGTTTTGTAGGGTTTGAAAGATGACCCGTTGTGGGTTGCTCGGTAGGCGGCCAACGATGCCTCTTTATTCTTGCAATCTTCATCGGATGCCCCCACGGCTCCTGATCGAGGAGCCGTTCAGTGGGCTCCACCACCCCCAGGCGAGCTTAAACTGAATGTTGACGCTAGTTGGAGGAACGTCCGAAGTCCGACTTCTCTTGCAGTTGTTGTCCGTAATGAGCTAGGAGTGGTGGTAGATGGTTGGTGTGGTTCTTCCGATGCTTTGTCTCCTCTTGTTGCTGAATGTCGTGCGTTGTGAGTGGCAATGTTCTTTGGCTCAGCGGCAAGGTTACACAATTGTTGTTTTCGAGTCGGATTCTCTTGAAGTCATACAAGCGGCGCAGTCTATGGGGAGGCCTCGTGGGATATAGCGACAATTGTTGATGATATTAGAATTTTATGTTCTGATTTTGTTTCCTGTTCGTTTTCTTGGGTCCCTTGGCATGCCAATTGTGTGGCTCACGAGGTTGCTGTTTTGCATTATTCTTGTTCATGTACACACGATTGGTTGGTTTGTCCGCCGCCTTCGATTTCGAGGGTTGTTTCTTTTGATATTAATGCATGATTGAGCCTTCGGGCCTCTTTTCATCAAAAAAACAAAAAAAAAATTCGATAACCCAATTTAAAGTTGTCAATAGTTCAAGTTGTCAGCAGTGCCACGCAAATTGCTTTTAAAAAAATTAAAATTGCAAAAGAGGGGAGATGTTGTGACATGACCGCATACATAAATCAACACATTAACCATCCTTATACTTGCATTTCAAATTAACCACCCTTATTTGAGTCGTTGAATTATTTTTGAGGAAGCGAAAGATGCAATAGGTGTAAAGAAAGCGTATTATTTACTGTTTTTTTGTTAAAAAGATCATAAGAGATGTATTTTGGTAAGGGGAAGACACGAGGGCACGCAACGAGAATTCGACATTAATAGAGTTACGTATTCAATGTGAGAATTCGATAAATCCCTCTAAAAGTATGTAAGTAATTCTTGCTAAACTTCTGTAAATTTTGTTGAAATTTAACAAATTTTTATATAAAATGTTTATGTGCTAATCTATTCGATATTTACTATCTATTAATCCTAAGTCATTTTCCCCCAAACAGTCTTAAAACCTCTATTCCTACCATTTCAAATAAGACACGTGGCACTTGCCAAATTACAAAATAAAAAATAAGAAAATGGAAAATAAATGCCAGCCCCATCACCATGTAGTGGAGAGTTTGTTTAGTATTGGCTTGGGGTTTTTTTTTTTTTTTTGGGGTGTTTTTTTTGGGGGGGGGGAGACAATTATTTGGAGTGTGGGGTACACTTATCAACTCATTGCATTATTTGAACTTTGTTGATATTGTTGGAAAAAATGATGTATTTTAGTAATTTAAAAATATATTTATATTTTTTTAATATTGTTATTTTAAAAAAAAATTGCTGAGTACTAAACTTAATATTTAAACTTAGTATGATGCTAAATTCTTATTTTTATTGCATAAGCCGTTAAAGAAAATTTCATGACGTTGCAGTATTTACTGTTGAGCACTAATGCGTGAATGTAGTAATTCAATTGACCATACATTTATGTTGTTGAACGTTGCATTGAAAGGGAAAATCACAACTACTGGGATGGATTTGTTTTGACCGGTTCAATGCATGAAGAATATGAAATTAGGAGCATACTTATGTGTATATAAGCATATGTGTTTGATGAGGAAAATACACAAAAACAAAAAATATCTTATTCCTTCAATCTCTTTTATTCTTGTGAAAAAATTGTGAGCTTGGTAATTGTAGTTCGGGGATCTTTGATCGCTGCACTGATAGAGGTCCGAGGGGTTATTGAATCCTGAGAAAGGAGCGTATACAAATACAATACTCGTACAGGAGGGGCGTTTCCTTTCTAAGGAGAGCGTTCTCATGTGCCTTAACCCAGCACAGGCGTTTCTTAACCCTTTCTGATTTATCTTGTCTTTAGATTGCTATTGTTATCTAAGTTTCGTTGAGCCTCTCTACTTTGTTAAATTTTTGGTGCATTATATTATTATATTTTTTAACAGACATGGTGAAACAATTTGTTTACACGGCATAGTTAAGAAAGTCTACAAATGCGTTATGGGAGTTCATTTCATGTTTGACAGTGATGATTTACCGCCTATGTTCATCTCAATTTGTGTTCAATAAAGGTAATTATTAGTATAATATTCTATATTAGCATTTATCTGTACTATATTAGCCTAAGGGCTCTTCTGTAATTTACATATTTTGTATATCTCCATATATATATGCCTCAGCAACCCTATTGGGTAAAGCTCTCATAATTATTCTCTCATATGGTATCCGAGTGTACCAAATCCTAAGCAATTCTTTTCCCTTCCCACGTGCAGCGCCACCACTAACGCCAGCACCCAAAATAAACCCTAGCTTCGGCGCCGCTTTTCATCCCCAAGAAAACCCTAAATCCGGCGCCGCCCCTTCCCTCCCTTCTCTCCGGTGATCCCCACCCCGTGCGTGGTGCATTAAATCTCGGATATTAATCGGTGACTCCATAGCTACGAATCCCAACCTCTCTTCCCCTTCGTCTCCGTCGTCCCTTCCTATTTTGACCTCCCCTGTCCCTGACCTCCCCCGGCCAACCATCGCACCTCTTCCCACACCTCCTCACCTTGACTCTCTGCCCCCACCAGCCTCGGCCCCTCTCTTCTCCGGTCCTAATTACAGGCTCCCGTACCCCGCCTCTACCTTTCCTAGTGGGTATCCCGGTTCATCTTCAAGGATCCCTGGTCTTGAGCATGTCTCCTCCTTCCCTGGGCCCTTTCTCCCACCTTTCTCCGGGTCCCCATACTACCCGGCTCCCTGTTTTCCCTTGGGCCCTCTCCCCACCTCTTCCATTACCAGCCTTGCTATTGTTAAACTTAATGCTCTGACCGATTACACAACTTGGTGAGAACAAGTCTCCATGCTTCTCCGTTGACTTATGGGCTTTGTTGATGGCTCTTTACCTTGCCCTCCCACTCAGATTGAAACTCCGGCAGGTACTTTTATTTCCAACCCTTACTATCAAACCTGGTCCTGTGTTGACCAAAACATTAGGGCATGCTTATCGGCCTCCCTTGCCCGCCTTGTTCTTAATGATGTCATACATCACCCCACTTCCAAAGACATGTGGGATGCCCTTGTCAAAAGATTTTGTGACCACTCCCTTGCCAAAGAATTCGACCTACGGTCTCAACTTGTCACTCTCCGCAAAGATAACAAAACCATGACTGCCTACCTTACTGAACTAAAAACAATAGCTAATGACCTTGTCGCCATTGCCTCACCGGTCTTGAATAGAGAATTAATGCGCTATGCCCTCTTTGGTTTACCACTGGAGTACGCTGCCTTTAATACTTTTACTCAGAATTCCTCTCGTAATCTTACTTTCGAGCAACTCAAGATGGCATTGTTGGATGAAGAACCTGCCCTCTCCCGGATTCAGGCCCACTCGACCCTCGATCACGGTCATGCCCTAGCCGCATTGAGCTCCTCATCCGATTACACGGGTAATGGACGTGGTCATGGTGAACGTGGCCGCAAAGGTCGTGGATGTGGCCGCAAAGGTCGTGGATGTAACTCCAACCGTCAAGGAAATCAACGAGCTTATGGTGGGTCGCATGGTCAACCGCAACACACCGGGCCGGGTTCGGGTGTCTCTAGCGTCGCACCCCCACCCCAACAGCACTGAGGAAGAAATGCAGGTATGGTTCCTTGTCAGTCTCATGATGGTATACTCAGAGCCGGGCCCCATGTTTGTCAGATTTTAATCAAGCAGGTCATGCCGCCTCCCTTTGTCCCCACCACTATGTTAACACGGATCTCTCTCGTCCCCTTTCGGCCATGTCCGTTACTAATTCCGCTGACCCTACATGGTACCCTAATTCAGGAGCGTCTAACCATATGACTCCCAACCCCGGTATTTTGCAAAATTCTTCTCCTTATACTGGTTTTAAATCTATTCAAGTTGGCAATGGTTCTCTCTTACCAGTGACGCATGTAGGATCCTCTAAACGCCGTGCGTCACCACTTGATTTAATACTTTATAATGTACTATTGGTTCCTGGTCTTACTTACAACCTCCTATCTATTAAATAATTGTGTCGTGACAAGAACTGCTTTGTAGAATTTGACTCCTCCCCTTTTTGTGTCAATGACAAGGCTACCAGGACACTCCTCTTCAGGATACGTAGTAATGGAGCTCTCTATGGCATTCACTTTCGTCTTTCTTGTCCTGATACTCCATAACAAAATGGAGTAACGGAATGTAAGCATCAACATTTAAGTGAAATTGTATGGACCTTGCTTTTTTAGGCACATTTTCCATACAAGTTTTGGGCTGATGCCGCATGCACTGCGTGTTTCATTATTAATTAGTTACCCACCCCGAATTTGCATAATTTGTCTCCTTTTGAAAAAAAATTTAAACAGGCGCCTAACTATGACATTTTTCGAGTCTTTGAGTGTGCATGCTACCCTGACCTTACATCCCATACCCCTCATAAATTAGCCCCGTGCTCCTTAGCCCGTGTTTTCCTTGGCCATGCGGGATGGTACAAGGGTTATCGATGCTTGTACCCCACCGTGGGTCTTGTCCATATTAGTCGTCATATCCACTTTGTTGGGCATTTCTTTCCATATAATGACTTAGTCTCTAGTTGTACAATGCCGTCTCATAGACCTCTTGTGGAGGCCCCTCTTCCTCTTCTGGCCTTGCCTCGTCCGCCTGTAATGGCTTTCTCCACCCGACCCGCGACCCAAACATTGGCCCCCTTCTCATGAACGGCCCTCCGGTGTCCACGAGTGTCACTGACACAGTGTGCCCATTAGGTGCCGTGGCCGCACCCCGTACCGACCTGGGGGCGTTTCACCGAGTCCTCCTAGCGACTTGGCTTGAACCTCCATGGCCGGTCCCCCCCAGTGAACCCCCAGCTCCTCTGGAGCCGTTTCAGGCCCGAGAATACACCCTATGTGTACCCGTCTTACGGACGGTATTCGCAAATCTAAGCACGTTCTTTCCCTTAGTTCTATTATGGTTGTCTAGGAACCCACTTGCTTTTCACAAGCTGTTAAAAGCCCTCAATGGCAAGAGGCCATGGCTGAGGAGTTTAATGCACTTATTCAAAATTAAACTTGGGATTTTGTTCCCCCATCGTCTTCACAAAACGTAGTTGGGAGTACCTCGAAATATAAGGTCAAATATAAGCCGGATGGGTCGGTTGATCGATTCAAGGCCCGCCTCGTTGCGCAGAGTTTTTATCAATGCGAAGACCTTGACTATTTTGAAACTTTTAGTCCGGTTGCTAAGCCCACCACCATACGGTTTATACTTGCTCTTGATGTCACTAGCTCTTGGGCCATTCACCAACTTGATGTCAAAAACGCATTTTTACATGGTTTTTTAAAAGAAGATGTGTACTTGCGGCAATTGCTTGGGTTCATACATCCTATGTTCCCTACGCATGTATACTATTTATGAAAGGCACTTTATGGTCTCAAACAGGCCCCTTGGGCATGGTCTCACAGGTTTAGCTCGTTTCTCTATAGTCTTGGGTTCTATTGTAGCAAAGCAAATCCATCCCTTTTCATCCATCGCTCACCTAGTAGCATTGTGTGTCTTCTCCTCTACGTTGATGACATTATCCTTACCGGGTCCAACCCTACTCTTCTCACAAAATTAACCGTTTCTCTATCCACTCAATTTGTAATGAAAGACCTTGGACCGCTTCATTACTTCCTTGGCGTTGAGGCTAAACGCACTCAACATGGCTTATTTCTGTCCCAACACAAATCTACCTTGGACCTCCTTGGCAAATATGACATGCTTGAAGCCAAACCTGTTCAAACCCCCATACCGGCTCGAGCGCAACCTTCGGTGATTGACGTGACCTTACTGATGGATCCAACCTAGTTCTGTAGTGCGGTGGGTGCTCTCCAGTATCTCACTATGACTGCCCCAACATCTGTTTTGCTGTTAACCATGTGTCTCAGTTCATGCATGCCCCTACGACTTCCCATTGGTAAATGGTGAAACGTATTTTGCGCTACCTTAAGTCCATGCCCAACCACGGCCTCACCATCACTCCTGGCTCCTACACTTTTGTCATTGCCTATGCTGATGCTGACTGGGGTGGTTGCCCTGATACACGTCGCTCTACTACTGGGTTCGCTTTAGTTCGCTTTATTCCTTAGCCCTAACCTCATCTCCTGGCGTGCGAAGAAGAAACCCACAGTTGTTAAGTCTAGTATTGAGTCTGAGTATCGGGCCATTGCTAAGGTAGTTGTTGAGTGTGACTGGATCAGGTACCTTATGCGTGACTTCGGCTTACGACACTCTAGTCCAATTGTCATCTATTGTAACAATGTTTCTACTACCTACTTAGCTGCAAATCTTATCTCCAATGATCACAGCAAACACGTTGATGTGGATTTCCAGTGTGTTCTTGAAGAGGTTGTTAAAGGTGACATCCAGGTTCGATTTACACGTACTACCAAACAAGTTGCTGACATATTCACTAAAGGATTGGCCACAAACCACTTCTGCTTCCACAGAGCCAATCTGCACGTTGGTCCCCTGGTACAGATTGAGATGGCGTATTAGTATAATATCCTATATTAGTATTTATCTGTACTATATTAGTCTAAGGGCTCTTCTGTAATTTACATACTTTGTATACCTCTATATATACATGCCTTAGTAACCCTATTGGGTAAAGCTCTCATAATTATTCTCTCACAGTAATACTCACCCCTTTAAAGTGGTATTGCAAATTATAAATTTTATGCTTTTAAATTTCTATGAAAAAAATTCACAGTAATTGTTTACCTCCAATATTTCTCACCTAATATAGCCAACAAAAGGAATGAATATTAATGAAATGACTAATTTTAAAAACAAAATAACATAACTTTAATGTTTAATTAACGGTATTATCAATGTTGGGCTGTCGGCACCGTTTTTGGGCACATTAATTCAGGCTTAAATGGCTATGGATTGTGTCTTTTACCAAGAACTGTATTCTTTCATTAACCAAAGAGGGCACCAACACGTCATTACTGGATTCCATTAGAACTCCGATGTTAAGTGTGCTTGGGCGAGAGTAGTACCAGGATGGATGACCTTCTGGGAAGTCCTCATCCTCAAGTTGGGGGTACTCGGAAACAGCCTCTCTTCAGGTTAACACCCTGAAGGGGGAAGGCTGCGTACATTCGCCCCCCCCCCCCCCAGACCCCGCGTAGGCGGAACCCTTGAGGCACTGGATATGTTCATTTTGTATTCTTTCATTACTTATGTGTGTATCATGATGCTTCTAACATGTAAAACAAAATAAGATACTATAATGTTTAAAAGTTTTATCCATGGTTTACCCTCACTTGAACCTAATTTCTTTTTTTTTTTTTTCCAATAATTTGCGACAATATCGCTTGAACCCAATTTCTTAACTATTATATATAATTATTTTTAAATTTTGGCATATTTGAGATTAATTATATATTAGTCATGTAATAGCTTTCCATAGCTAACTTATTGAGTTCTTATTTAGGTTTTGCTCTTTCCAACAAAAATTAATTTAATAATTACAATTTGTAATTTATTTTTTATTTGTTTGAATTTTCTGTCACTTAGTACTAAAATCAGCAGATGTCACTATGGCCTATCAAGTGCCAAAATAAGATGTCGAAGGATTCAGCATATCTCTGCGGTGGAGCTCCAGGGAATAATCTAGATCTTGCGACTGGCAGTCAAAGGCATGATGATCTTCAATGGGCTTCAGATGGTTCATTTGACTGTTGGCTTCAGGCGAACGGTGGTCTATGTTGCTGGATCCGCAACGGTAAAAGTGTTTATCATTGGTATTTTTTAGTTATACTAATACAAGTATTTTGTTTAATTATAAATACTTCGTACCATGTTCAATCGTCAATTACTACTGTCAAATCTTTTGGAAGTAACTATGTCATGTCATGTCATATTTGCATTTATGTTATACGAGGTTCCAAAAAAGGGAACTAGTGGAATCTATCTCATCTCTCAAACGACTAGGCACCTTAAAACATGACATGATTTAATAAAAACAACACGGTCATGTCTAGCGAATTACCCAGTTCTAATATAAGTGAAAAGTCTACAGTGGAGACATGTTTACGAATTAAATCAGGGAAATTACTGAGGGCGTCAATGTTTTAGAATAATAGACAACTTGAATCCAACCCATTTATCAAATGTGTGGATAATGATCCTTTTACACTAAGGAACTAAGCAAAATGTGAATAAATGTATCAAATGACATTGTTAAACATCACGATGCATATGGTACAAATTTATAAATATTACGATGTCCAATAGAATTTTATATGCAAGTACATCACCTTCCGTATCAAAGTAATAATACATGACTTCAAAATATAAATATAATCCATGCATTGCATGGGGTTGGTAAATATATATATTGTAGAGTTACTTATATTTTAGTATCTTGATCTTTTTTGAAATAATAAAAAGGACTCTGATCTTTTTAGATTAATAAAAATCCCCATAAGTTTTTGTCATATTAGTAAAAAGGCCCCTAGTATTTTGTCGTATTAATAAAAAGTTCACTCTGCAGCCGGGTAATGCCATGTTTTGTTGATAGAGCTAAAGTGGCGACTGCTTTTTTATTACGCTATAGTAAAATGATAAAAATACCTTTCAAGAATCCAACTTTTAAACAAATTAAGTGAAAGCAGATAATTTTTACATAATACAACATATTGAATTTTGTGCTTATAAAGTGAGGATAAGAGTATTGAAGGGTACTTTTGGCATTTTACTATAGTATTAATAAGAAAATATTTGTCACGCTAATGCTATCTATGCAAAATGTCGTTATCACGCTGAAGATGGGCCTTTTTATTAATACGATGAAAAGTTAAGATTTTTTAATAATTCAAAACAGTCATGGTTCTTTTTATTATTTTCAAAAATATCGAGGTACTAAAATATAAATAATCCTATATTGTATTTGGAATACTTGGTCATGTTACGTTCAATAAATATTAATGTTGCAGGTATATAGTTCTAGATCCCCGTAAATATTTTTGAGAATGTATGCTTTTTCCTTTCTTCTTTTAGCAAAAATATACCGTAATTTTTATGTAAAAACCTTCTAATTGTTCAGCCATCTATCGCAAAAAAAAAGGCTTTCCTCTTAGTCCTTGAATTAATAAGTATTAGTAAATTAATAGAGTAAGAATTTTCTTTTTCTTTTTTTTAATTATGAAGAATTTCTTTATTATTATTATTATTATTATGCTCTATCCCTCTGTATGCAGTTTTTAAGCTTTCAAATATTTGTGAAGCTTTAGTTTAAATGTCATAATAATTTTAAGATGGTTTATAGTTTAGTGACTATCAAAGTATAAAAATTATGTGCACGATCTTTTCTAATTTTAAATTAAGGCTCAAGTGGAACGGTGTTACAATAGTTTTATAGTATACTCACAACCAACTTAATGGTATATTAATGATAGTTGTTTATGTCTTTTATAAAGTTAATTTTACAAAGAAATTTTAATTAAATGGACAGGGTACCCTAACCGATGTGATCCGGCCTGATCTTTTTAGGATACCCCCAATAGATTTGGGTGTCTAGTTTTTAGATCACATTATGGATAATGATTTGGGTAATTTTAGTATTTTAGGTATCCGACACGAAGTGCCTTTAGGATAGGGTACCCGACCCATGCTCGCCCTGGTTAATTATATTCCTGAACGCAGAGGTATCTATGTTTTCAACAAACAACTCAATAAAGGTGTAATTCTTTGATCTCTTTCTTCCCCATTTTGATTGAACCAAAGCCCGAAATAACACTAAAATAAAAAATATTTTCAAAACTACTTTCAAATAAAAATATTTTCCCAAATGGCATTCATGTCATCATTTTTTATTTTTCTATTTTTTAATACATTTATAATTCTTTAAATTTATAATACTTTCTTAATCAAAACAAATAAATTAAATTAAATTATTTATATTTATTAAGTATTTTGATTAAGTTTGCATATAAATAATTTTGTTTAAAATATAATAAATAACTTAATTAATTTATTTATTATAGTACATAAATATTATAAATTAAAAAAATATAAATGTATTAAAAAATAGGAAAATAAAAAAAATGATGACATAGATGCCATTTGGAAAAATTAGTTGTTTTAAAATGATAATTTTGAAAATATTTTTTATTTCTGTGTTGTTTTGGATAATAGCTCATTTTGATTCGTAAGTAGATTTAGGGTTCCAGAATTAGGGATGGAAGAGAAGCTACTGCTTCCTCAAGTAACTCTCTATACTTCATTCTCTCTCTCTCTCTCTCTCTCTGGATGTGCGTTTCTTCGTTCAATTACAGTTCTGTAATTGCTCTGATTTTCAGATTGCCTTGCAAGACCATATTGCAGTATGGAATTTTTGTAGCACCTACTTAGTATTTTGTGAAATTGTACAATGTGATAGGATCCGAGACTGGATCCTATCTTTACGCACAAATCTAGAGCAATCCAACACAAGATCAACTGCGGGATAGCTAAGATGGTACACTGGAAGTGTATATTATATTGTATGATAAGAATATTACCAAGGGTCACGCCTGAATTAGTCTCGAGCCCCCCCGACTACCAAGTCAGCATCCCACGTCGCTACCAATGCCACGTCACCACGCCATGTCATCATAGCCCTTTTAGTAGTATAAATAAGGGGAATCGGATTAGGGTTAAAGTATGTTAAGAACTATATGTTGATGTTGATCTTTTATCCCCCCTAAATCTTCGCCCCACCCCCCAAATTTCTTCTAGATTTCTCACCCTTTCTTATTATATTGCATGTAATTGCCCTATTTGGCAATTATCTATATATAAAATACAATCCAAAACAGCCATTCACTGTCCCGTAGTGATCGATTTCTAATATTAGTACTGTTGTGAGCTGTGAGCAAGATTGGTGTTTGTTCATATCATAACTAGGAGTTGATAGGATCCAAAATAGGAAAAGCAGTGGGAAATAAAGTAGAATTCAGGAAAGCGGGAACATTAAGAGAGAGAGAGAGAAAGTTCAACTTATCATTCATTTTTCACATTTACAGAGATGGGTTCACTAGTTAAGGAGCGAGAAAATTCATAGGGACATTAGACCAGTTTAAATAGAGCACAAGATGTACAACCCAATCGTAATCATCATAAAACATTTAATTGATTATTTCTTAAAAAAAGAAACTTGCCCCCGCATTTTAATGGTCATATCAAAATCCACATGGGTATATAAGATTGACTCAGAATGATACTCAAAAATATATATATTATCCATGATGCTGAACGTATCATCTTTGTACGAATCTTGTCGCATTTTTACATATGTGCTACATATGCAATTATACTCAAGAAGATCAATTAAAATATTGAGCAAGCTCTTCAACACAACCAACATAACTTTTATATTATCTTTTTGGATTTATAACATAAACTAATCTTTTTATGTTTTATTTTTTTTTATCTATTCACGATATTCTATATTCACAAAAGAAATTACCATTGCTATTTTCATATTCGATTTTCTGTTCACTTTTTTATGGGTTGATCTCTATAATGTGATAATGAAGCTTATGGATGCATGTCATACACATATAGCATTCAGACAGAGACAAACTCAAGCATGTACTGAAAAATTATCAAGATCAATCTCATACATTATTGATTCTATGCTGTCACAGAAATTTGAAAATTGTGAGACATAAACGATCATTTGACTTATTGAACTGTAGCGCATACTAAAATTAAGTCTAATTTGACCGCATGTACAAAGTAGTAAATGCATACACATATATAAACATAAAAATTTCAAAATTTGAACCTATTCAACTATATAATAAAACTGGCTAGTAGGATCTACTAATGCCTTCTTCTTATTATTATTATTATTATTATTATTATATTTTTTTGGATCCAGCAAACATTTGCCTTATATTCACCAAAGAAAATATGACGGACTCAAATTCAACACATTTATCAATCATGATACTAATATATAGCATAAACGCTTTCTTTTCTAAAACTGCTGGAAAATATTTTTCGAAAGGTAATCATCTTACAAAATATATATTAAAATACATAATATTTATTAAATGTATCAATCCCAAATTAACATCAAAATACAGATAATTACACAAGAAGAGACAATACAACATTACTGAAATTCCATCAAATCATGAATTGACAATTCATTACAAATAACAACATATATGAAAATCATTTAAATAGTAAAATAAGTGTCTAGAAAAAAGTATCTTGAGTTGAGGCATGTGAGAATACTCTCCTTAGAAAGGAAACACCTCTCCTACACAAGTTAACTCCTTGAATTTTAAGTGCACTCTTTTCTCAGGATTCAACAAACCTTCATGCCTCTATCTGTGCAGTAATAAGAGGCCTCCCATAATTCACATTTTTTGAAGAAAGTCGGAGAGAAGAGACATGGAAAAAGTAGATTACTAATTTCTCAGATAATATTTCCTACCCACATTCTCAGCTTTTATAACAGTTAAAATCAATTATTAATATTATTTTTATTTTAAATAAATAAATCAAAAAATGCTAATTAAATATGCGACATTCATGTTAAGTGGGCTTAAAATTCGTGCTTGTAGTTGCAGATTTTCTCAAATCAAATCTTCCCCACATTTTATGCAACTGCATGCAAAATCATATATGTCTTATCTTTTAAATTCAAATTTAAATATATATATATAGGAACATACCCAGTGCCTCAAGGGCTCCCGCCTACGCAGGGTTGGGGGGCCGATGTACCCAGCCTTCCCCCTTCAGGGTGTTAATCTGAAGAGAGGTTGTTTCCCAATGCCACCAACCTGAGGGTGAGGACTTTCCAGGAGGTCACCCATCCTGGTACTACTCTCGCCCAAGCACGCTTAACTTCGAAGTTCTAATGGGATCCGGTGACGGCGTGTTGGTGTACTTTTTGGTAAACTTATATATATATATATATATATATATATATACACACACACACATACATACATACATACATACATATCATAAAATGTATGTATAAAAATGATTTTCTAAATCATCAAGAATATTTTAATTTTTTCAACACAACCCACACGCAGGTCCGCCATCTCCACTCCCGTACAGACCATGACCTCCGTCAGGCCCAACATCATCGTCACTTACTGGTCGCCCAAAACCAGTACAGCCCGTCACTCAATCTCAGCCCAATCGCACAACCCACAATGTGCGGAGTTTTTTTATTTTGAACCATTTTGGGCAATGGCTCGTTTTTTAGTTACCTTAACACTCTTGAGAAACAAATTCTAGTCATTTGCGCAACTGAATCCTCCCTTCTCCAACAATGTGCAGAGTTGCTTTTTTTCTTCTGCTATTGCTCATGGAATCAAATAAAGACCTTTATTTATCATGATGGCATGCCATCACACAATTATTTTTTGATAGCCATGACGTGTTATTTGGCGTTTTCAGTATCCATTTTCGATGCTTTAAGATCTAGTACTACTGCCTTTTTCGGACACAGTTTTCGTTAGGAGAGTGATGGCTCAGAACTGATCCGTAAGGATCCTCTTGTTGTGGTCAAGGATAAATTTGAGGTGTTTCCCTGATGTAAGAGGTGTTTCATGGATATAATTAGCGACGTTGGTTATTGAACTCGGAGAAAAGGAAGAAGAGAATAGTTCCATTGAAAGCATAAAAATTCTCAAATGTTTGAATCAGAAGATCTATTGGGTCAAGCTAGGAGGTATATTTGAGATACACAAGAAAGGAAACGGTTTATATGGTTCTCTTTGAGCAAGACGATTCTTGAGTCTTTTAACTAGTTTGTTGTTCATTACTCGGTCTTGGTATCTAGGGGTGAACAAAATTCGATCAGGTCCGGATCGACCATATACCGGTCCGGTCTGGTCCGAAGACCGGTCAACATCAATTATGCATTAAATAGAATCTCTATGCCAAATAGGACGTAGTAGAGTTTTTCAAATACCCCAATATGATTTAAGTTGCATGGATAGCTTGTCTTCGTAGTTTATAGATGCCACTACATGAGCAGATAAATAGAATCTAAGAAATAATCTTGTTCCAAGACTACAGGGACAAATAATGATAAGAACGAAATTATGATTCTAAAGTTGTTAGTAGGGATGACAATGAGGCGGGACGGATATGGGTGTGCCACCTCCACACTCATACCTGCCATACAAATCCATTCACATGCCCCCCAAATTCCCGTTACGAGTATGAAATGGATACCCAGCAGATGCAAAGCCATATCATACCCACCATAGGTATCCATTATCGGCCTCAATTTGTATATTTGATAGTTATCTATATATGCATATGTAATTACTTCAAGTTACTTTTTGTTATCTAATTATATTTGTCACATTTTTAGTAGATAAATTGAGTGTGCGTGTGTGTGTATAAATATATATATATGTCCTTATTTTATTTTTAAATTAATTAAATAATAAGATAGGTAGAGGGCGGGCAGGGTAGGCGGGTACAACATTTTACACATACCCACCCCTTGTGGGAGGTATTTTCATTTGTATCTTACCTGTACTCGCTATCTGTCTCACTAGCATTAGTCAAGTCTTGCTCCTAAGGTTATGCTAGGATATACATAACATCCTTTTCAGCACCATCCTTTATAAATTTGGTCCATTAATCTCAAACATATCATCATTCATACATCACTTCATTCTATTTAGTGTTTACTCCACATGTAATCAAATTGCAGTTTGTGGTCGCAGAATGATCATGGATGCGATGTTGCAAAAGTAGGGTGGTGGTGATCAACATCAGGTTTTAAAGGGGACAAGTTGCTCTTAAATCTCATGATTGCAAAATTATGACTAAATAGTTGTACAATAAAATAATATTGATATCACTCTGATAGATTGTACCATGTAAATGTATTTACAAATATGTTGTTAATGAGTGAAATACAATATATAATGCATTATGCACATCAACTGCAAGAGAGCGCGACTTGGCGAGAGGGCGAAATCTATTAACTTTGCTCATTACTTAATTTCCATGTTACTCGATTAGGTAGCAAATGTGATGCACACCATGATACAACTAAGGGATCAACTCGCCAAGATACTTGGAGAGTGCAATGATTTGGCGGGTAAGGGCATAAAGATTTGACGGAGAGTGCGCCTTCCAAAGGCAGCAACCAGAATCCTTTCAAGACTCAATCTGTAATTTTTTTTTTTTTAAGTATTGAGAATTCTAGTAGGATTTGGATCTCCTGTACTCTCTTATTTTTAGATTCAGACTAGAGTTGTATTCAAAACAGGAGAGTTAGCTATAAATAGGCTTGTAACTCATTGATTGGGCAATTTTATTACTCCTTGTATATGAAATTGGTATTTAAAAACCTCGTGTTTTCTTCCAAGGAGATTCAAGTTTGATTGTTCCTTTTATTCGTCTTAACTTCAGCGATTTGAATCAAAGGGTCCATTACAAATATTTACAATTTGTAACGAGTTTATAACAGAACTTTATCTTTATAAATTGTAACGGATTTATAAGACAACTTCAACAGTTACAAACTTTACAAACTTAAAGTTTGTAACATAACTACTTTGATAAAAATCCGTTACAACTTATAATGGATTTGTAATGGGTAGATTTCCGCTACAAATATAAATCTGTAACGGATTAAATCTGTTACAATATAATTTTTCTAAGGTATTTGTAACAGATTCTTTTTCTGTTACAAAACGCCGTTGCAAATCTATGGCAAAATTGTTTTAAGTTAATAATCTCTTACTAATTCGGTACTAATCTAAAACAGATCTTTTCCATTTCTAAGTAACTGTTTTCTAGTAGTGAACATTCATAAAGGATAAAATAATATTAAATATGTTAGGATATGTCTCAAATTACTTGTTTATGTTATGAGGGAAGCCGCAAACGTGCCCATCGATCGGGGTACTCAACCGATCGATCGAGCACTTCATTGATCAAGGATGCCTGCAGGAAGAGAGCCGAACGATCGGGGGCCCGATCGATTGGTAATGGCCGATCGATCGGGGGCCGCGCAACGCGTGCCCTGGCCGTTTGTTATAAATAGACCTTCAGGTTTCAGATTTAGGTGATCCAATCATCCAATCAAAATTAAGAGAGAGAGCCGCCATCATTGATTTGAAAGCATTACAAGAGTTTAGAGGGAGTGATTCAGTAATTCTCCATAGATCTCGTTCAGAGGAAGTGTCTTTGTAATTCTTCCATTATTCATACTCAATAAAGAATATCATCTTCGCCCGTGGTTTTCTCCCCTCTCGATTAAAGAGAGGTTCCCACGTAAATTTCTGTGTTCTTCGTTTGTTCTCTCTTTTACCTCTTTTATTTACTTCTCTTGTTTGTTATAGTATTTGAATCGAATTAAGTTATGGGGTGTTAAGTTCTACATTAAGGAGGTATTAATTTCCTAACAAATTAATATCCGAGTATATCAAGTTTTTTAAGATTTTTCCTCACAAATTAGTATCAGATTATATCAGGTTTGTCCAGATTTCCTCAACAATTGGCATCAGAGCCTAACAATTGGTATTAGAGCCCTGTTTATTTTGATTTAGTACTATGATGTCGGCAGTTAAATCTGAATTTGAGAAGTTTGGTGGTCAAGGAAGTTTGAGTTTATGGCAGTTTCGCGTTAAGGGCCTCTTAACATAGAGTGACTTCAAGAAAGCCTTAGACGAGAAAGAGAAAAAACCTGAGAGTTTATCCGAAGCACAGTGGGAGGAGTTAGACAAAAGGGCTCTTACGGCAATTCAGAAGTGTCTTACCGATGACATTTTGATAGAAGTTCTGGAAGTGAAGACCGCTAAAGAGTTGTGGGAGAAATTGCAGGATATCTTCTGTTTTAAGTTCGTCTTCAACAAACTTGCAATTAAGCAGCGTTTGTTCACGTTTCGTATGTTAGAAGGTACGTCACTTAAGAATCATATTAATGAATTTAATTCGTTAATTCAAGAACTAAAGGAGCTTGATGATGCTCCTAAGAATGAAGATCAAGCTATATTATTGTTATGTTCACCCTCTACTTCATATAAAGGCTTTGTAGAAAACATGATTTATGGTGGTAAGTCAACTATCACAGTCAATGAGATTAAGAGAAACCTACTGAGTAAAGAAAGAGTAGATAAAGAGTTGTCCGACTCCGTTCAGAACCCAGATTGTGGTTTATTGTTGAGAGAAAGAACTGAGAATAAAGAATCTGATCATGGTAGAAACAAGTCTAGGTCTAAGTTTAGACATCAAGACCTATCCTGTAATTACTGTCATAAGAAAGGGCACATTAAGAGAGACTATTACAAACTTAAGAGGAAACTAGAAGCCGATAGCAGGTCTAACCAGAGATCCGCATCAACTAGTGTTGTAGTTGAAGATAAGAATGATGGTGATATACTGTCTATTTCTAAACCTCAGTCCAGTTCTAAAGATAGTTGGATTTTAGATTCGGGTTGCTCCTATCATGTTTGTCCCAATTGAGATTGGTTTTCCACGTACGAAGCAATTCAAGGTGGAGTTGCTTTGATGGGCAATGATGCTACATGCAAAGTTTTGGGTCTATGAACAATTCGTATTAAGATGTTCGAGCACTATCAAGACTTTGAGTGATGTTCGTCACATTCCTGATTTGAAGAAGAATCTCATCTCTTTAGGTACTCTTGAGTCACATGGGTACAGGTACACAGCTGAAGGTGGAGTTATGAAGGTCGTTAAGGGAGCTTTAGTGTAATTAAAGGCAGAAGGGTAGGAACATTATATGAACTTGTTGGTTACACAGTTGCAAAATCAATTAAGATATCTTCATAATCATTGTTGATAGAACCAGGTATCACAAAGTCAAGGCATTTGAGATTGGATCATTCAGGTGATAAGGGTCTGTCTGAGCTCAGTAAAGTCAAGGCATCGTTGTGTGGTCAGTCTATAGGATTGAAATCTTGTGAACAAGGCATTTATGGGAAGCAAAAAAGAGTTCGCTTCAAGCAATTCTTGATGAGTAGAGATGTCATGTTTGATGAGTCTTCATTGCTATCTCCACAGAAGATGTCATCAGTTAGTTGTGATTCAGGTCAGGTGAATAAGCCAGAGGAAGTTCAGTTTCAGTTAAGTAACACAGTTCAACAGCAGGTAGCTGTTTCAGAAGATGTGTCAAGAGCCAATTCAGAGAAGAAGAAGATTGGCATTACTAATAACCTCACAGATATGTTCACTTCAGAACCACCTAGCAGAAAGCTCAAGCATCGCTCAGACTCAGTTAGGTTTTTTGTTTTGTTAAGATGACCCCGTGTGTGGGGTGTTTTGTGGAGTAGGTGGAGAAATTCTTTTATGTGTATAATTTGAGCCAAGGTAGAGATTTGTTAGGATATGTCTCTAATTACTTGTTTATATTATGAGGGAATTCGCAAGCGTGTCGATCGATTGGGGTACTCAGCTGACCGATTGGGCACTTCGTTGATCAAGGACGCCTGCAAAAAGACAGCCGATCGATCGGGAGTGGCCAATCGATCGGGGGCCGCATAATGCGTGCCCTAGCCGTTTGTTATAAATAGACCTCCAGGGTCTTAGTTTTAGGTGATCCAATCATCCAATTAAAATTAAGAGAGAGAGCCGCTGTCATTGATTTGAGAGCATTACGAGAGTTTAGATGGAGTGATTCAGTAATTCTTCATAGATCTCATTTAAAGTATCGTTGTAATTCTTCCATTATTCATACTCAATAAAGAATCTCCATCTCCGCCCGTAGTTTTCTCCTCTTTCGATTGAAGAGGGGTTTCCACGTAAATCTCTATGTTATTTGTTTGTTCTTTCTTTTACTTCTTTTGTTTACTTCTCTTGTTTGTTATAGTATTTGAATCGAATCAAATTCTGGGGTGTTAAGTTCCGCATTAAGAAGGTATTAATTTCCTAAAAAATTGATATCCGAGTATATCAAGTTTGTTTAAGATTTTTTCTCACAAATTGGTATCAGAATATATCAGATTTATCCAGATTACCTCAACAATTGGCATCAGAGCCTAACAAAATATACGACCACAAAAAAGAACAAACTCCCAAAACAGACATCAGTAAGACCTAATTAAGGCCTTGTATTGCTTCTAGAAGAATTAAATTCCTACATGAAGTTATATTTTTCCGGAATTTTATTTTCGTCTGGGAAGTAGGTAAAACATGTTTGGTTGTCAAGATGGGATGCAAAACTTCTTAGGAAGGATAGTTAAAAACAAAAGAACTAAAACTTACGGGAATTAGGTAAGTTACTTCCTGCTTTTTCAAGGAATTGAAAATTGCTAAGCAATTTCTACTTCATGCATTCTGCCTACTTCCTACCAACCAAATAAGGGCTAAGATCCGTACTTCCCATGAATTTCTACTTTTTGCGTTTGTTTCCTACATATCAAACGACGCCTAAATTTAAACAAGACTAATTTTGGGTGTGGATAGGGCAATAATTATTACTATCATAGCAATTATGTAACTTATAATTGATAATAGCCACAAAATTTAACCAACTTGCTCTGACATTTTCTTTTTCCTTTTCAATAATATTACCCTTAGTTTATTAAACATTCAGTTCGTTTACATCCTCATTGTTAACAATACTCTTAATTTTCTTTTATTCTATGATGATGTCGTTTTAGAAATGTGTTAAAACCGCGTATAAGCAAGTGTACCAGTAAGTTGTACCTATGGTGGGTATACAGGGCGTCATATCCAGAGGAAATCAATATAAAGTTAAAACAGAGCAAAAGGTACAAAAAATTAGGTCACCCCCTCCGCTTTTATAAGTGCAGCATGCCTCTGCTAATCGATCGGTTCTATGGCTGATCTGCTAGATCTATAAGTCTAAAAAATACATGATTTGAAAGCCAAAACTTGACCCGACGGGTCCTTTTTCCACGGGTGGTCAGGTTTTCTAACATAGCTTTCGAATTTGTCCATTGAGCCTACTTTTCACTGCTTTTCAAACTGTCCATACTCTAACATGTACCAAACATAAATATACAAAGATTATACTATAACATATATGTAATAACCGAAAACATCATAAATATAAAATATAAAAGATATAAAATACATAATATATCACCCTACCAATAATATTACCCATAATTTATTAAACATTTAGTTCGTTTACATGGAGATGAAAGAGGACTAAGTTGGAGTAGATCTCGAGAAAGTTAAAACAAATATTAAAAGACAAGAGACATGCATGTATGCGCACGCACTCACTCTCCTTCAATCAAAATTATTATTATTATTATTATTATTATTATTATTATTATTAAATTAAAAAGTGGGAGTTGCTTTCATTACTATTGCCAATGGGGAATCTTTACCTACACAGGTAATGCCCGGAACTTACCTCCATTTGCTGCCCTTTATTAATTCTCTCCTTTCCAATCATTCATCTCTTTATTATTCTAATATTTCAATATATATATAAAAAATAATATAAATCAGTCTAAAGATCTAATCTACAATATCGAATCTCAACGATCCATAGTGGGAAGGATAGGGTGCCTCTAATTTGTTGACGGTACACAACGATGCCGGATTGAGGGGGACTGTCTAAAACTCATTGATTCTACGAATATTCAAGCAATAACTTAGAGAGGAACTATGTGATTTTATTGAACTCATTCAAATAAAATTACAAGATCAACTCGAAATAACAAAACTCATCAAAAATTTTCCAACAAATGAATAGTAAGACCTATTTATAGGCAACTAAATAAAGACTAATTCTAATATAATTCAAAACTAAACCTTGTATAACTCAAAGATCCAAACTAATTCTAATATAATCCTCATCTGAATCATATAATATAAGATACAATTATGCTTTTTTGACATGGGTAGCCTCTTTGAGGTGCCCTAACTCTTGTTTTTTAGGCGTATTGGTGTTATAGTCTAGATGGCGCGCAGTCTTGTAGTTGGGCGTTTTAATGTTCTAATTGTTTGAGATCGAGCCTCGCCTACACGTTTATGCATTGTCTTGGGCTTTTACTCAAATTATCAAAAAAAATATATGTTTGAAAATTTTATCATCTTAACCACCCTTTGCAAGAAATCGTTCAAATTATGTGGGTATTCGATTACATTTTGTGTAAAGCCATTAGATTACCAAAAAGAAGTCAAAATCTATTGTAAGACACTTATATATTGTCGTAATCATACATCATGTGAATACTTTCTGGCAAAAAATCACAAAATTACTACGAATGATACCTATCTATAATTGAAAACAGCTAAATGCCAGCATACATTTTTTGATGAAATTAATTAAATTTATAGTTAATTAAGATGCCTAAATAATAAATTTCTTAAAAATAGAAATATTTTATTTTCAATATTAAAACCTAAAGATACCTAAAAAAATATTTTCATGATTAATTATTAAGTTTGTGAGGAAAGTGACATTGAATGAGGACCACACTATATAATATAAGTTAGTTCAGTCAAAGTAGAAGATGTAGCCGTTGGATTTAAATAACACTTCATTCTTAACACTTTTCTGTTGTCTGTATCTTACTTCACATTTTTTGACCCATAATTAGTCCTTTTTCATAAATAAGTAGTTCTATGTTTAATTGTAATATGAGTTTTTTACGATACTGTTGCTATTGTCCTAGCAAAATTGTTATTGATAGAGTAATATTATAGCATACAGTAATTTTATTATTTGAATAACTAAGAGGATAAAATCGGTGCAACTACATCAAAAGACAAGCAATAGAAAGAAAATTATGGATCAATTAGAAATTCGTTACACTGGGAACATGGGCAAATCTAAGCAATTATCGCCCGACTTTGCCCATGGTCCACAACAAGGGCCCATGTCTAGGGAGAGAACTATGAAGCACAGGAAATGTGCATTTCGGATCAGGATCCAAGAGATGTATATGAGATTGAGTACGGTATGTGGTACGGCCGATCTAGGTTTGGGATGGATTTCGGGGAGGAATTCGAGATCAATCTGCAGGGTGTTTGCAACTATATCAAACTTTTTTATACTCTAATATTAATATTTATACTCTGTCAACGATATTTCTCCAAGAGAGGCCCTATGGAGGGTCCTAGATGGGAAAGGCATTCACAAGCCTTATATACGAGTCAGGACATGTATGAAGACGCCCAGACCATTGTGCGCACAACGGAAGGGGAGACAGACGCTTTCCCGATTACAGCGGGAGTCCACCAAGGATCAGCCCTCAGTCCCTTCATGTTCATTCTGGTTATGGACGAGCTCACCAGGCACATCCAGGATGGCGTGCCTTGTTGCATGTTTTTCGCGAATGATATAATCCTGGTGGGAGAATCTATGGAGGAGGTGAATGAGAGACTAGACCTCTGGAGGATGACCTTAGAATCAAAGGGTCTAAGACTCAGTAGATCTAAGGCAGAGTATATGGAATTCAAGTTCAGCTCCTCCACCTTGCCAAGCACAGAAGCTGTTAAGATTGGATCAAAGTGCATACAACAGAAGGTGTGCTTTAAATACTTGGGTTCAATGGTTCAACAAGATGGAGAAGTGGACGTAGATATCAACAACAGGATTAAGGCGGCATGGCATAAATGGAGGATGGGCTCGGCAGTATGTGCGATAGGAAGTTCCCGTTAAAGTTAAAGGGTAAGTGCTACAAGACAGTAACCAGCTATGACCTACAGAGCAGAGTGCTAGCCAAACAAATGTCAACACACGCAGAAGATGAAAGTGGGGGAGATGATGGTGTTAAGATGGATGTGTGGACACACAAGGTTGGACAGGATTAGAAATGATGTCATAAGAAGTAAGTTAGGCGTCGCCCCGATAGAGGACAAGATGAGGGAGCAACGACTACAGTGGTTTGGACATGTTAGGAGGAGACCCACAAATGCCCCGGACAGGAGATGTGAGCAACTCCATATTACAGATGGCAAAAGGGGAAGAGGATAGCCAAAGAAGAGCTGGATGGAGTTGATCCGACGAGACCTCGCATATCTCAACCTGAGGGAGAAGATGGCTCTACATAAAACTCAGTGGAGAATTAGTATAGGCGTTCCAGACGTAGCAGTGTAGGAGCATCCCACTATAGCGGGCTTGCTTTAATAACACGAGGATGCCTAGCAATGGTCCCAGCTTGAATTGCTTGGAGCACCTACGGTTGGATTAAGTCAACTCGACAAATGCGCAAGGAGGAAGAAGCAAGCAAATCAAGAGTTGAATAGAAACGCAATTAGGAATGCGAGCGTCCACCTACAAGGACACCTATTCATTTACTAAAGACAAAAAAATTAGAAAAGAAATTAAAGAAGAATTCCATGAAGACAAGAGGATAGGACCTCGCCTTCCCCAACCTAAGTGAAGAGACGACCCTATTTTGAGCTTAGGGAAACCTATTATAGCTATGTAGGAGCATTTACGTATCAGTAGGTTATCTCAGGCTAATATGTAGACACGCAGTGCGAGTGCGTGTAGGGCGCTTAGGACTCCTAGGATTTACTCTTTACCCTATTTCACTCCATTCTCTACGATACACGCTACACCCTCTCACACACTGTCTCTAATTCTCCCTCTCCCTCTCTATCTTCTCTCTTTATCTATCTCCCTCTCTCGCGCTCTCTACATCCCCCTATCTCTCTCCCTCTTTTCCTCCCATGTCTCATACGCTATGTTCGCATGCGCATACATACATGCTTACTTACTTACCTACTTACATACATCCATACATGCACGTACACTTATCTGATTATGTGCTTATTTGCCTGTCTGCTGTTTGTTGTTCTCCCTTTCTCTTTTCTCCTATTCTTCCTCATTAGAGTTGAGTGATTGTATACCTCCGGGCATACATAAGCAATCACCCAAATTGGATCAGATTTTCAGGTTGGAGGTCCTCGGAAACAGTCTCCCGCCAGGATTTCACCCTGATGGGGTAAGACTGCAAACATCTTACCCCTCCCAGACCCTGCACGAGCAGGAGCCTTTGAGGCACTAGGTATGTTGTTGTTGTTGTTGTTGTCAACGATATTTCTCATTTTTAATAGAAGTTAGTTTGTCAATTTATTAATGTGCTAAAATTAAGCTATTATGGTCGAAAATAGTAATGAATAATGAATACATGACATATTTATGAATCGTGCAAAATAAATTATCTTCCTTAATACAACTCTACATAACATAAATGGATTGAATGCGTTGACAATAGAACAAACAATCTAAATTCTAATTCAACTCAATTACTTAAAAGAATAAATACTTAATCCAAATTAAACCCAACTCCATAAAACAACCAAACTCACTATATTCGTGTCATATTATCTTTTGTCAGTTCTAATCATGAGGCACCTCATATTGTTTGAATATCATGGAAATATTATTTATTAAATTTTTGATTGTTTATAAAATTTAAGTGATGGGTAAGTAGGGATGGCAATGGGGCGGGGCGGGGCGGGGCGGGGCGGGACGGGCACGGGGGGCGCCTCCTTCATACCCGTACCCGCCACATAAATTCTATACCTGTACCCGCCCCATTACCCGCCACGGGTATGAAGTGGGTACCCGTACCCGCCCCGGTAGGTACAAACCCATGCCCATTACCCGCGGGTACCCATTACCCGCCCTTACTCGCTCCGTACTCACCCCGTACCTGCTCCTTGTACCCACCTTGTTACCTATTCATGGTCCAACTTATTACACATAAAATTCTTTTCTTTTTTCCCTTCAATAATAACCATGATTTCGTAATTATAAATTGCCTGAGAAATTTATTTTATATAAAATAACACAATGAGGATATGAGGGCAACGGGAAGAGCGGGGCGGATACATGCGGGTACGAGGAGGGTCGGGGCAGGTACAATCATATACCCGTACACGCCCCATACCTGTGACGGGTATTGAAATGTGTACCCTACCCGTACCCATTACCCGCATCATCTATACCCATACCCGCCCCAAACGGCACGGATACCCACCGGTAACGGGTTTTACCCGCCCCATTGCCATCCCTACTCGTAAGGATACTAAAATATACGATATTTCAAAGAATGTGACTAATTTTAGGATAATTTAAAAAATTATCAATTCGTTTTTATATTTATAAAGTATAATAGTTCATATGATGTTAAAAGTTTTTTTTTTTTTTTTTTTTTTTTGAAATTTAGGCTATGTTTATAAATAGAAAATAGTTTTCATTTTTAGTTTTTCTTTTTATTATCAATTTTTCTTTTTAATATTCTATCTGAAAAACATGTTTACGGGTCAAAAATCATTGATAGTTTCCAATATGGAAAACTAAAAAGCATTATGATGATCTATTTTTCGATTTTTTAAAAACTGAAAAATATATTCATAAGTAATTATATGAGCCCTCGAACACGACCTTCCTTTAGTGGTCCACCCTAAATAGGTAAGGCTGCATATACCTCACCCTCCCCAGACCTTGCTTTGGCGAGAACCATTATGGCACCGGGATTATTGTTATTGTTGTTACATTCATAAGTAATGTCAGTAAACCCGAAAACTTGGTAATCAGATCCAAGCCTAATCCAAACAATTAGGACTGCTGATTTGAAAATAACATGTTCGAGTATACTGATTGCAAAGTTTAGATTATTTGGATAAAAATATCATTTTAAGATACAAAATTGAGCAAACCACATACTCATAATGTCTAACGGCCAGGGTGTGAGAGCGAGAATGGAGTGAAGAAAGAGAAAGAAATTGAGAATAAGAGTGAATAAAAAATAAACTCTTTGAAAATAATAAGGTGAAAAATTTTATAATGCAATTTTAAATTAATTTTTAAATTTTCCAAAAAAACAAAAGGGAAATGTATAAAACTATTTTTTAAATTTTTGAAGAAAATTTTCGATTCTTAAACTGCCCCTACGCTTTTACTCTTTTTTGGTCAAGAAAGCCCACACAGCTATGCATTCTGATCAAATTCTGTCGAGACTCCGCATGTGAGTCTAGTAATTAGAATCTCACATTGGAGTTGTGAGAGAGAAGATATCACCTTATAAGCGTGGTGGATTGCTTCAACTATTGCCAATTAGTTTTAAAATGGAACCACATTTGGTCTCATATGTGGATCTCATGTATGGTAACTCAGTGGGTCGAACACAAAAGATCCGGTCAAATTTAACAAAATCATAAGCATACAAAACAAAAGGAGGGGACGACGTTACCCAGTCATGATTACAAAGACCCATATGATAAAACTTGTCTACTTTATGAGTAACCAAATTAGCTGATGTACACTATCAAAAAAAGGAGCAGAAATAAGAAACTTAACATAAGTATTAGGATAATAAAGTTATTTATATTATTATTAGCCCAAGGGCTTTCCTGTAGTTGTACTTTCCTTGGTTTCTCTATATATATGATACCTCAGCACCATGTTGGATATGTTACCATAACTCAACTCTCACATGGTATCAGAGCTCTACCCTTGATACTCTTTTCTCTCCAAAAACAAAAAAAAAAAAAAGAGGGAAATTGGGGGCCGAAAATTAACCCTAACCCAAAACACACACAACGCCACCACTTCCTAACCCCCTTCTCTCTACGACGCCCCTCCCTCTGGCCGCCACACATCCGGCCGCCGCCCTCCCGTGCCGTGGTGCTGTCGCCCCTCTCCTGCACGAACAACCTGCCAACTCCCACATCTCTAAACAGTTGCTCCTCCCCTGCTCACGTCGCGCTGCGCCGCCGCCCTCCTTCACTCCACGCTGCTGCCACCCTGTCGCACGCCTGACCGTCGCCTCTTATCTCCGGTATGATCTTAGGAGGTATAGTTCATGTATTCCTCTTTGATTGGTGAATCTATGGCCAGCAACCCATCACCCTCCTCTCCAACCGCCCCGACGACCATAAACCGCCCTCCCCCGGTGAACCCATCACTGACAACCCAACCCATCTCCGGCCGACCATCCATACCACCGACTCTCGGCTCTCTTTCTCCCGTCGTCACCTCTGCTACCTTTACCGGGTACACCCATGGTATGTCCCTTCCCAATTATAGCTCTTAAAGTTTATTTTCTATGCCTCCAAGTATTGATCATGCATCCTCGATCTCTGGCCTATCTCCTACCCCTCCCGGTTCCCTAACCGTGCCCTTCTCTGGGTATCACCAACCGGCCCTCCCTTCGGCTTCCCTACCCAGATCGTCATTCACAAGCCTGGTTACTGTTAAAGTTGATACCCCAACAGATTATCATGCCTGGCTTGAACAAGTCTCCATGCTCCTTCGTGCCCATCACTTAATGGACTTCCTTGATGGCTCGTTACCTTGCCCTCCTCTTCAAATACAAATCCCGATTGGTGCCATCATCTCTAACCCTAATCATCAAACCTGGGTTTGTCTTGATCAGAGTATTAGGGCCTGTCTCTCAGCCTCTCTTGCTCGTCCAGTCCTCAATGATATTATCCATCACTCAACCTCCAAGGCCATGTGGGATGCCCTAGCTAAAAGATTCTATGACCACTCTCTAGCCAAAGAATTTGACCTCCTCTCCCAACTTGTCACTCTTCGCAAAGATAACAAAACCATGACTGCATACCTAACCGAGCTTAAGACCATTGTCGATAACCTTGCTGCCATAGATTCTTCTATCTCGAATCGTGAATTAATGCACTATGCCTTCTTTGGTCTTCCACCGGAATATGCGGCCTTCGGTACATTCACTCGTTAGTCCTCTCGAGATCTTCCCTTTGAGCGCCTTAAAATAGCACTACTGGATGAAGAAGCTGCCATCTCCCTGATTCAATCACGGTCTTCCTTCGATCACGCGCATGCCCTTGCCGCGTCAGGTGCACCATTCGACTCGTCGAGTCATGGCCGGGGTCGTGGTGGTCGTGGGCGTAGGGGTCATGGGCGCAACTCCAATTGCCAAGGAGGTCAAGGGGGTCGTGGCCGGTCATACGATCAATCGCCAACACTAGGCACAGGCACGGTACCTACTCCATCGCATCCTTGGTTCAACAGTACCGGCTATGCTCCTTGTCCTCCGCAAGCAAGTATACTCGGTTTTGATCCCATTGTTTGTCAGATTTGTCATCAGGTTGGCCATGCTACTTCTCTTTGCCCCCACTGCTTTGTTCAAACCGAACTCTCTCACTCCCTCTCTACCTTGTCGGTTGCGGACTCTGCTGATCCTACGTGGTACCCTGACTCTGGAGCGTCTAATCATATGACCTCTAACCCAGGTATTTTACAAAATATTTCAAAGTATACTAGTTTTAAACTATTCAAGTTGGTAATGGATCCTTGTTACCTATTACCCATACTGGCTCCTCTAAATTACGAGCTCCCAAGCATGATTTAAAACTATCTAATGTCCTTCTAGTGCCTGGTCTCACTTATAATATTTTATCTGTTAAATAACTGTGTCGTGACAATAACTGCTGTGTTGAGTTTAACTCTTCCTCCTTTTGTGTTAAGGACAAGGTTACAGGGATGCCCCTACTCAAGATGCGCAGTAGCAGTCTGCTATATGGCTTTTCTCCGCATTTCACAGGACTTGTTGCACAAACCACAACCCCAGATCTATGGCATTGACGCCTAGGACATTTAGGTCACTCAGTTTTTGATGTTTTACGTTCACGTTGTTTACTATGTCCTAGTTCTAGTTCTAGTTCTATTTCCCATTGTCAGATTTGTTGTCTAGGTAAGTCTCGTCGTTTACTGTTTACTCGTGTTTCACATACAACGACTACTCCTTTACAGTTAATTCATTCTAATGTTTGGCAGTCTCCGGTTCAATCAACTTCGGCTTTACTTTATTATGTGATTTTTATTGATGACTATTCTCGCTTCTCCTAGCTTTATCCGATGCAATTGAAAGACGAAGTGTAATCCATCTTCTCCAACTTTAATATTTTTGTTGAAAATCAATTTTCCACTAAAATTAAGTGTTTTCAAAGTGATGGAGGCCGTGAATTTGACAACAGGCAAATGGCTGCCCTTTGTCGCACTGTATTTACTTTTGCCTTTCATGTCCTGATACTCCAGAGCAAAATGGAGTGGCAGAACGTAAGCATCAACATTTAAGTGAAATGGTACGAACCCTACTCCTTCAAGCCCAACTTCCTTATGAATTTTGGGCAGAAGCCGCCTGTACTACTTGTTATATTATAAATCGACTACTGACTCCTTTACTGCGTAACTTGTCTCCCTTTGAAAAGCTTTTTCATCGGGCCCCTGATTATAACCTTTTTCGGGTCTTTGGGTGTGCTTGTTTTCCCAACATCACATCCCGTACCGCTCATAAATTAGCCCCGCGCTCCCTCCCTTGTGTTTTCCTCTGATATGCCAGCTGGTACAAAGGTTACCGCTGTTTGGACCCCACTACTGGTCGTGTTCATATCAGTCGTCATGTGCATTTGTTGAAAATATTTTCCCATATCACACGTTAGTGTATAGTTGCACGGCGCCCCCGTCTAGTGAACTTGTTGAGGTTCTCCTTCCCCTTCCCCTTCTCCCCGGTGCAATGTCTACAGGCATCATGCCTTCGGTCTAGCGGACTGCACCAGCCCCGATTCCTGCTCCGGCCAATGCCGACGAAAGTGCTCGTGGGACTCCTTCGCCTCACCCTTATGGTGTAGGCCCGTCGGCTCCAGGGGGCGTCTCGGGTGGTTCTTCACCCATGCCTCTAGCCAATCCCATCCCTACCTCTCAGCCCATACCCTGTTCTGACTCAGGCGTTGCCACGCCTACGGTCCCGAAGGATTCCTCTCCTGTCCAGCATGGCCACCCCATGCGTACATGTCTTAAGGACGGAATTCGCAAGACCAAGCACATCCTATCCCTCGGCTCCATTGTTGTGATTCAGGAATCCACTTCTTTTTCTCGGACTGTGAAAAACCCTCAGTGGCAGGAAGCCATGGCTGAGAAATTCAATGCTCTTATTCAAAATCACACTTGGGATCTCGTACTTCCCTCTCCTTCTCACAATGTTGTTGGGAGCACTTGGAAATATAGGGTAAAGTATAAACCATATGGTTCAGTCGATCGCTTCAAGGCTTACCTTGTTGCCAAGGGCTTTCATCAGCGTGAAGGTATTGATTACACCGAAACGTTTAGCCCTGTTATAAAACCCACGACTATCAGGTTCATACTGGCCCTTGCTATTACAAAATCCTGGCTCATTCGCCAACTTGATGTGAAAAATGCGTTTTTACATGGTTTTTTGAATGAGGATGTGTACATGCGTCAGCCACCTGGGTTCATCCACCCTACATTCCCTATGGATGTATGCCGACTACGCAAAGCCTATACCGCTTAAAACAGGCTCCTCGAGCCTGGTTTCACAGATTTAGCATGTTCCTCTTCAGTCTTGGGTTCTACTGTAGTAAGGCAGATCCTTCCCTATTTATTCATCGCTCCCCTACCAACATTGTGTGCCTTTTGCTCTATGTTGATGACATCATCCTCACAGGCTCTAACCCTGCTCTTCTCAGTCAACTAACCGCCTCCTTATCCACTCAGTTTGCAATGAAAGACCTCGGTCCGCTGCATTATTTCCTCGGCATTGAGGCCAAACGATCCCGCCATGATCTTTTCCTCTCTTAGCACAAATATACCCTGGACCTTCTTCGCAAGCATGACATGCTTGAGGCCAAACCTGTACAAACATCGATACCAGCCCAAGCACAACCTTCTTTGACATATGGGGACCTCCTAGCCGATCCCACCGAGTTCCGTAGTGCAGTGGGCGCACTCCAGTACTTAACCATGACCCGTCCCGACATATGCTTTGCGGTTAACTGTGTGTCCCAATTCATGCATGGTCCCACAACGTCTCATTGGCAAAGGGTGAAGCGCATCCTGCGGTACCTCAAGCTCACTCCTGATCACAGTCTCACCATTACTTCTAGGTCTTACGCATCAGTCACCGCTTGTGCTGATGCTGATTGGGGTGGTTGTCCTGATACGCGATGCTCTACTACTGGTTTTGCTCTTTTCCTTGGTCCTAATCTCATCTCCTAACGCTTTAAAAAGCAACCCAGTGATAATGTGCCTGCTACTTACCTTGCTGCAAATCCTATCTCTAATGATCGTTGATGTCGATTTTCACTATGTTCATGAAAAGGTTTTCAAGGGTGACATCCAGGTTCGATTTACTCCTACTACCTAGTAGGTTGCTAATATTTTTACAAAAGGGTTGGCTACTGCTTGCTTCCACTACCACAAAGCCAATCTGCACATTGGTCCCCCGAGTACAAATTGAGGGGGCGTATTAGGATAATAGAGTTATTTATATTATTATTAGCCCAAGGGCTTTTCTGTAATTATACTTTCCTTGATTTCTTTATATATATAATACCTCAGTATTTTATTGAATATGTTACCATTACTCAACTCTCATAATAAGCTTAATATCAGAAATAACTGCGACAAATAAAATAATGATGGAAGGGTCAAAAATAATCAGATTAAATGATAGTTGGTCGTATCTATCCACTTGATCGGCCACTTTTTCCTCCTCGACAAGGACCACTTTTTTTATTTTATTTTAAAAAGCCAATAATAATAAAAATATATGCAAGTTATGTTATAAGCTAAAATAGTGGGGGATCATATCAATAATAAAATTTGACTTAACCAACTTTTGTGGTGTGCGAAACGCTGTGTAGGTCGGGATTTGTTGGGTAACAGGAGTCCTTGTTAACCAAAAAAAGTAATCATAATATGAGTTGTTAAATTTTCAGTTGTGGTCAGGCTATCCACTCTCTCTATGTCGTGTTTTGGGTTCAAGGCTCGTTTTTCTACTCCCCCTGGTTGGGGCCCCTTATTAGGATGCCATTTCGCTCCTTATTATCTATTGAAAAAATATTGATCATAACAGTATATCAATTAACATTTTTTTTAATCAAATTTTAGTAATTTTGTGGGTCAAAAATTTTAGTAATATGATGCTAATTTAAGATGAAAAATATATAAAAAGATTATATTACAAAAACTGAATTTAATCACATATTATACACATACGGACGCACGTGCACACATACACATATATATATAATTATCCAATTTCAGTATTTATTACAAAGCTACCAAAAGTTTTATAACTTTTATTATCCAGGTACCATCCACAAATTAGGTGAACTTTTGGCACCTACCAAAAATTTTGCCAAAAATATTAACACGACACATGATCCCGACAAAAGTTCTCAAGTTTCTAAGAATATTTTTTTGTTCCAGTAAAAATTTATAAAATTTTGATAAAAGATACCTAAAATATAAAATTTTAAAAATTTATGATACCTAACTATTAAATTTGCTATAAACTAAGGTTTGTTTGATATTGGCTGCAATTTTTGATTTTTTTCTTAAAAATAAAAATTAGGTTTAAGAAATTTTTTTTTTTTATTTTAGATTTTTATTTTTAGTTTTTACTAAAAGTTAGAAAAAAAAAACCTAAAAAAATCATTTCAAAAACTTAATTTTTTTTATTTTCTAAAAATAAAAAATTATAAATAAAATACTAAATAAATCATAAGTAATAAAATAATATAATATATATCATCAAATAAAAAATGTTGTGGACGGTTGTGGACAATTAGTTTGCAAAAAGTGAGCCAACCAAAAACAATCCATTTCAACCCATAACTCCATATATTATTATATAAAATTTTTACTAAATTTAGGCCCGACTCACAAAATTAATATATCTTAAATTAAATATAAATTCATTTGAAGACCTATATTTCAATACTAATAAATACTAGGTAAATTAATCCACTAAACTGATACATATTATACTTTTATTGTTTCAGTTTTGATATAAGATCTATTAAGGACTCCTATGTGCTATTCTTTTAGTGTATTAAGAAGATAAGTGAATTGATTACTCACATACCAACTAATCCATAGGTGCTCTTATGACTCATATTTCATAGTTCTTTTAATTAGAGTCATTTCCTAAAATAGTGCTAAAAAACATAATTTTAAAACTACAATTCAAAAAAAATAATAATCTCAAGAGACGATGTCCATTTGGATAAGAAGTCTACATGGATATCCACCTGGTTGAACTTATTATTTTTTCAGGTGCACGTCACAAAGTCGACTGAAATAATGACTTCAGTCATTACTCAAAACGAGGAATTGACCGAAGTACGGTTGTTATTTTAAGCAATGACTTGACCAAGGAAAATCACAATGTGGAGGTGTTATGCCCTATTTGTATGTTTGTGATCATCGTATAATTTGAAGAAACAATCTTGGAAAAAATGTTTACCACGACTAGGGTCTAAATCAAGTTTGAATTGCACTTGATCAACCTCACTCAATCAATTGTAATATGTTTTATTTGATGTTTTTAGTGTATTTTGACTTCAATTGGTAATTTGCGTGGATCTCACCAATGCTTCAATTAAGGAGAATTCCACAATTTTCATGTATATATGCTTAAAATTAAAGATATTGGATCCAACTCAAAGCAACAATTGGGGTAGAGCAGTAATGCAGGGCTCTCCTTAAATAGCTCAACTCGAAAGCTCAAGAATTGAGAATGGAGGTAGAGATAATTTTAAAAGTTGGACAATCTATCTTGAGCGCGACCCAATCAGGTGCTATGCTTGGGAACCTTGGCTAAATATAACTCAATCGAGATCAAACTTAACAAGGTTAGGATGGAACGAACCAATTTGGGCCATAACTCATTTAAGCTCTAGACTTGTCCAATAAAACAAGTTAAATTCACTCTACGGCAATTGCGAGAGAACTAGGGCAAAACACCCACAAAGCATACATTCTAGCTCGAATACAGTTTCTAGTATTTTGGTTGTACATACAGAAGCAAATTAAAGCTGCAATTACAATTAATCCTATGAAAGAAAAGGGAAAATAAGCATAAGTGGGAGCAGAAATAAACTGTAGAGTTTGTGATGTGGTTTTAAACTATCGTTTCTCTTATTTATTATAGACTCTAATGCAGTACGTAGATGGAAATTGACAGGAAACGGAAAGGTTTAACAGCCTTCCATTAATTCTTATTACAAAAATAATAAAGAACAAGAGGAAAATTGTTTAACCTAATTCTCATACCCCGAGAATAGAGAAAAAAACACATAAAAATGATAAATTCTCTAAAATAATTGAATGAATACCTAAATCCTAGTCTTCCACTTGTTTAAATACAGAAGGAAACTAATCTAAAATAAAAGACTTTAAAAGATAAAAGATATATAAAAGACTAAAATAAATATAAAATCAACTATTAATTATCTGTACAGCTACTACTTATCTATAGTCTAATAACTAAATGACCTAATAGATGACAAACTCTTGAATCCATATCTCTAGCTGTGTATCTAGCTCGCCCCGACCGGGATCTCGTCAAGCCCATCAATCCGCCAAGCCCCATCCGCCAACTATCGGGCCCCAATTGGAGAAAATTCATCCTCAAATTCGGATCATCATGTGGGTTCCTCTCGCCAATCTATGCCTCTGCACACCTGGCCCCCAACTCGCCAAGCTCCCACTCGTCAAGTTCACCCAGTTGTGGACTATTGACCCAGTTCGCCAAGACATGAGTTGTAGCCCATCTCCCCATGATGAGGGCTGCATCAACCTCCCTACTTGAAAAGAATTCGCCCTCGAATACGCCAACGATGCTTCTAGAACATTCTCACCATGTCAAGGGTTGCATCACTCCTGCCAATGTCTCGGTTGCTCGCCATCTTCCACAACGACTTCCAAGAATAGTGCATAAAGCCTATATCCCAATATGACACAATGTTGGCAGGGTCGCCATGCTTATACCTCCCATGTATCCCTCCTCGGATTTTGAACTTAGTCTTCCGCTCACTTCTGAAAGAATTTGACTCTTGTGGTATCCATTCTTCCGACTCCCTCAAATGAAACCCATGGCAAGTAGCTTCCCAACTTGGAGCTCAAGATTCCCACGCTCCGCAAGGCTCACTAGGCAACGAGGCCTACTTGATAAGGCAGCTTCTGGAACCCAATCCAATCGTTATTGAATCCCCCTTGTTGGCGTTAAGAAATACGCCAACCGTTCTCGACAATCTTCCTCTGATAGAGACTCGACCTCATCCGGCACTTCCTCGTCTTCATAAATGGGTTCATCAAAGATAGGTGCAGAAGATAGATTAAGATAGGTTGGCTTATCAAAGATAAGCTCTCTCCTGAAATTCTTGTCTTGAATAATCTCTGCCACTATGACGCCTTCTTCTTCAAACTCCGAAAATTCTTCCCGAAGCCTGGACTCCCACCTCTGATCGCCAAAACAATTAGAAGCTTTGGTTGGCCGAGCTCCTCACACCCTCCGCCCATGGTCTTTGACCTCCGGAAACAGATTGTAGAAACTCTCACCTATTTCTTCTTCTCTGTCCCCTATCGACAGGTTTTGAGGCTGAGTCACTAGTGTTTGGTTTCACCCCCAATTGAAACAAACGCGACTCGATTTGTTGGAATCTGTCTTTAATAACCTCGAACCTCCTCTTGGTCGACCATTGAAAGTCTCACTCATGCATGTCTCCGATGGTGGCGTATCTCTGTCGCACACGGACCGTCTCAGAAGTCATTCTAAGCTTTGATGCCAACTAATGCGGTGCGTAGATGGAATTGAAGAGAAACGGGAAGGTTCAACAGTCTTTCCTTAAATCTTATTACGAAAATAATAAAGAACAAGAGAAAATTAGTTTTACCTAATTATCAAACCCCGAGACTAGAGGAAAAACACATAAAAAAGATAAATTCTCTAAAATAATCTAATGAATAACTAAATTCTAATCTTCCTCTTGTTTAAATAGAGGAGGAAACTAGCCTAGAATAAAAAACTTAAAAAAGATAAAAGATAAATATAAAACCAACTATTAATTATCTATACAACCAATACTTATCTATAGTCTACTAACTAAATAATTTAATAGATGATAAAATCTTCAATCCATATGTCTACCCGTGAATCTATCTCACTATGACTGGGATCTCACCAAGCCTATCAATCCGCCAAGCCCCATCCGCCAACTATTGGGCTGCATCAGACTTTAAGTCCTATTTGTTGCTTTAAAAATCACGTAAGTACGTCTCTAGCTTTGAGCTCTCTATGCTCTGCTGCGAATCCACTAAAAATGGAGTTGGTTGGGGTCAACGTCTTTCTCTGTCCTCCCAACTTCTTAATAGTCCTTGAGGCCCACACTTCTTTTAGCTTACAGGTAACTGCCTCAAACTTGAGTGCCTGCTCCTTTTTTTGTCAATATAGGTACTTGTTTGCAAAATTTTTGAAAGTGATTTTTAAAGTGTTGGAAAATTGTAATGGTTAAGCAAAAAAATAATTATTTTTTTCTATAGAGGAAAAAAAAAAAACCCTTTCATATGGGATAGAAAATTATTGCATTATATAAAATATATTTTATTGTGTTAATAACTTTATACAATACATATTAGATAGTGTAAATTACACAATAATACCATGAGGGTAAACCATACCATGAGACTTAGCGTATTAATTTTTTTTAATCCATTAATTTTGTAAAATAATATTTTAATTTAAAAAAATTAAGTTATATGTATTTACTAAAATAATTTAAATAACGGTATGCAAGGGTGTAAAATAGGACTCTCATCCAAATGCTCTTCATTTGCAGTGCCACGATATTGTGATTCGTGTGTGGTATGAGTGGAATAGCAAGGAGATGCAGGGTTTACCAATAAATATCGACAAGATTTACACCCTTTTATACCATGATTTGAATTATTTTAGTAAATACATGTAATTGTTGGACTAAAAAATTATTTCATACAATTTGTGAATGGAGAAAGAGCACATTGATTCCTATATATAAGAACAAAGGTGACATTCAGAGTTGTGCCAACTATCGAGGTATTAAGCTAATGTGCCACACTCTGAAGTTGTAGGAACGGGTCATAGAGAGGAGGTTAAGGCAACAGACAGAGGTTTCTGAGAACCAATTCGGATTTATGCTTGGGAGATCAACAATAGAAGCCATCCACATCCTAAGGCGGACGATAGAGCAATACAGGGAGAGACAAAATGACCTTCACATGGTTTTCATTGATTTAGAGAAGGCATATGATAGAGTGCCAAGGGAGGTCCTTTGGAGAGTTTTGGACAGGAAAGACATCCCCGTGCCATACATCCGAACCATTAGAGACATGTATGAGGACGCACAAACTATGGTGCGTACAATGAAGGGGGAGACAGACGCTTTCCCGATAACAGTAGGGGTACACCAAGGGTCTGCTTTGAGCCTCTATCTCTTCATTCTGGTTATGGACGAGCTCACTAGGCACATCCAGGGATGTGTACCTTGGTGCATGCTTTTTGCAGATGACATAGTGTTGGTGGGGGAGTCGCGGGAAGAGGTAAATTAGAAGCTGGAATTGTGGAGAGGGGCACTAGAGTCGAAGGGTTTACGACTAAGCAGAGCCAAGACCGAGCATATAGAACTCAAGTTCGATCCCTCCAGCACGCCTAGCCCGGAAGACGTCAAGATTGGATCTAAGGCCATATCGAAGAAGGAGAGCTTCAGGTACTTGGGGTCCATGATACAGCACAACTGCGAAGTTGATGAGGATGTCAACAACCGGATTAAAGAGGGATGGCATAAGTGGAGGATGGCCTTCACGGTACTTTGTAATAGAAAGTTCCCCTTGAAGCTAAAGGGAAGATACTATAAGACGGTTGTAAGGCCAGCTATGATGTATAGGGCGGAGTGCAGGGCAATGAAACAACAGCACACACAGAAGATAAAGGTGGCGGAGTTGCGACTGCTGAGGTGGATGTGGGGACACACAAGGAAGGATAGGATCAAAAACGACGTCCTAAGAGGCAAATTGGGTGTAGCCTCCATTGAAGATAAATTGAGGGAGCAACGTTTGAGGTGGTTCGGACATGTTAGAAGGAGACCGAACAACGCTCTAGTAAGGAGATGCGAATAGTCCCTTACTACTCTAGGCAGGAGAGGAATAGGCAGGCCAAAGAAGAGATGGTTAGAGACGATCCGACAAGACCTCACCCACCTAAACCTTCGGGAGGAGATGGCCTTAGATAGGGCCTAATGGAGGGCTAGCATAGGGGTAATAGAGTTGGAATTAGGTAGTCTAGCTTACTAGTGCTAGGCCTTGACATCCTCTTGGCCCACTTAGGTTGTGTACTTGCTCTCATGAGCTGCTACTTGTCTACTTATCTTTTGATTTCTACTTGATGTGGCTTGCTTTGAGTTTGTTGTTTTGCTGGCCGTGTGTTTTGCCCTACTCATGCTTTGATGCTCTCTTGCTACCAGGTCACATGCTTTATGCTGCGAACCAGCTTCTCAGGTTGGGGGTCCTCGGAAATAGCCTCTCATCGGGGTAGACCCCTGAAGGGGGAAGGCTGCGTACATCTACCCCCCAGACCCTGCTTATGCGGGAGCCCTTGGAGGGACTGGGGTTGTTGTTGTTGTACATACAATTTGTGAATTAGAAAATAAATACAACAAATCTTAAGAGTTTAATATGTAATTTACCCCGTCAGTAGGGGAATTATCACTTAGGTTATCTGAGATTTGAGTATTTATTACCTACGTATCATGACATTTCAGTATATACAATGAAGTTTCTTGAGTTTTAAACATTTTATTACTTAAATATCCTGAAGTTTTAAAATTTTTTCAATCAAATACCATTTTATTGATATTCAATAGATTTTTGTTGAAAAATGCTAAAATTAAATATGATTTCAATAATATATCAGTATCTTTATTAGAATTTTTACTGAAAGATGCGGAAATGACACAGATTGCGGCAAAATTTAGGTTATTTACTTCAACATTTCATGAATATTTTATAATAATTCACCGAAACATTGACGAAAATATTGGTATGACTTATATATATTATCATAATTATGTATCATATGAGCATTTTTTGTATAAAATTGGTCAAATTGTTAAAAAAATTCAGCACACTAACACAAGGTACCAAAATGATAAAATATTCAAATCTCATAGTATCCCATTATATATATATATAATATCAATATAACTAAATAATAATTGTTAAAACTTTAAGGTATTTAAGTGATAATTTCCCTTTTTCTTATTGTCTACTGTTGCTTTAGTTGCCTGTGCTTTGAAGCGAAGCACCTATGCAAAGGAAATGAAACATACAAAAGTGGGTGTCAGAAGAATACTACTTTTAACAAGTAGGTTTATTTATTTTTAATATCTCAATATTTATAAAAATAATAATAAAGTCTATGACCTTTTTAATTTATTTTTCAATACCTTAATTTTTATTCATATTAATAAATAGGATCATTTATGACAAAATAGAATATCAAAAACAAGAAAAGGCAAAATTATCCCTAACCAAAACGATGCCATTTTGATGTCAAACACTAAAGTTTGGTGCCATGATTCTTCTTCTATTTTCCAAGACAACGAAACACAGCATTTGGATACAATTTGCACTAAAATGACAGCATTTTCTGATACATTTAAAATGCCCCAAATGTTACCAAGTGGTATTTTCGTCAATATATTTTATTAGATAATTAAAGTGACTTATTATGTCACCTTTCTTCCGAAAAAATCGTTCAAGGCCCTTTTATTATTTCTACGAAGATCAAGGTATGAAAAAGTAAATAAGACAAAATATAGTAAAACTCCCTGAACTTTACAATTAATTACAAAGCACTCCCTGCACTTTTAATTTGAAAAAATAGTCTCCTGAACTTTGTAATTAAACACAACATATCCCCTGAACTTTCAATTTTAAAAAATAGCCATCTAAATTTTGCAAATTTACATAGTACACCCCCTACACTTTTAATTTTATAAAATAGCCCCATAAACTTTGTTATTACACATACCCCACCACTGAACTTTGTTATTAAATATAACACACCACTTAAACGTATAAATTTTAAAATAAAAAAGTGTGAAATTAAAAATTTTAATAAATTATGAAAGATATTTTTTTGGAAAAAGGTATGAAAAATATAATATAATAATAATTTTAAAAAAATTTCAATGTTTTTAAAAAAATATTTTTTTTTAGTATTTATTTTTAAATTTTTAATTTTAAATTTTTTTTTAGTTTTAAATTTTTAATTTAATTTTAGAATTTATTCTTTTAAATTATTATATTTTATCTTATACTATTTTCTATAAAAATTTAAAAAAATATTTTATTATCTTCTAAATTTTTAATATTTTTACTATATTAATTAAAGTAACTATTTTTTGTAAATATTAAAAAATTATTTTATCTTTTATTTACAAATATAAAGTTCATACATTTCATCTAAAAGCATAATTTTCTATCTTTTGTATAAAATTTAAAAATCTCTCTTTTTAATTTGATACAAAACTCTTACTTTCGTCTAAAAATATAAATTTATATATTTTATGTAAAACTAAAAAATTTCTTATTTTAATTTAATAGATTTTTTTATTTTAATTTTATTAAAGTTAAAAAATATTGCTATATTTTTCCAAAATTTTTTTCCACAATTTGTGTTAAAATTTTAAATTTATTAATGTTTAAGGGGTAAGTTATGTTAGTAATAACGTTCAGGGATGACTTGTGTGTAATAACAAAATTTTTTTTATCAACAATAACAATATTTAAGGAGCTATTTTATGAAATTAAAAGTACAGAAAGTATGTTACGTTAATTTGCAAATTTCACGGAGGTTAATTTGTAAAGTGCAAGGGACTATTTTTTAAAATCAAAAGTGTAAAAAATATATTATAATTAATTATAAAATTTAAAGTATCTTCCTATATTTTATCCAAGTAAATAACCTACTTTTTGACAATACTACTCTTCTTGACAATGATAAATTTATTCCCTTCAATCTCACAGAAAGTAAACCATGAAACAGCAACAATCACAATTAAATGGTGAATCCATTGCATATGAACAAAAAAGATATGTGAAATTAAACAACTTCCTATACAATTTCTCTGTATAGATTCACAATTCTAAACTTACTTTTCAACTAATTTGTTAAAATATACAACCAATCTCGAATCTTCATCGATCAACTTAAACTTTTGAAAAAGTTAATTTTTTGACAGCTTAGCTATGTGGCTAAGATCTATCCACATGAATCAAAGAACTTAACTGCGGCCCTGGCTCGTACCCGAACGGGGCCGCAGGATGCAACCACTTCTTGGACACAGCCGGCTTGCCCGGTTCGGTCCTAGACGAGGTCGTTTGGCTCTTCTCTTGCCGCGGTTGCATTGAATCTACGATGGGTTGGGGCGGTGATGGCGGGGGCGAGGAGGCGAGAGGCGAGAGGAGCGGGATCGCGACATTCCAATCGGGGGCTCGGTCAATTTGTATCGATGCGGGGGCTCGGCGCTGGAGCCGGCTCGGGGGTCTGCGCCTGGTTCCCGGGTCCGCCATGGATGAAAGTAGAGAGAGAAAATGTAGAGAGAGAGTGGGGGTATGGATATAGTGTGGCGGGATTGGGAGGTGATTATAAAGGAGTGAGGGCACGTGAGGAGCACGTGCTTTTGTAACGGTAAAGGAAAGCTGAGCCGGCTTGGCTTCTAAGTTGGGGAGGCTGAAGACGGTAGCCGGTGGCCGCGCTGGAGTGAGCCGATGGGTTTGTTGATTGTCTAATTTGTCTTTTTTTGGATAAATTATATATTAATACCCTAAGATTTAATATATTAATTTTTTATTCTATAATTTTTGTAAAATAACTTTTTAATCCAAAAAGTTACGTAATATTTAATAAAATAGTCTAAATAACGGTATAAAAAAATAAAAGCGGGGCTAGTTATACACCCTTACACATCGCTATTTGGATTATTTATTAAATATATGTAACCTTTTGGATGAAAAATTATTCTACAAATTTTCTGGATTAGAAAAATTAATACACCAGACACTGGTACTAATATGTAATCTACTTCTTTTTTTGTTTAACAAGTCTAATTTGCCTTTGTATAAGAAAACTGGAACCCATGAGGGTCTTACCTTGATGGTTGGAGGCGAGTGAGGGGATAGAATATTGCTTTAAGCTAAAAAGTCTAGAGTTCAATTCCTCGCTTGAACCTCTCCCTGAGAAATCATTGACTTAACTGGCTCAGGCGATATGTGGGTCGCTGCGTGGGGCGGGGTTTACCGAATAACCGAATTCCTTATTAGCCACAAAAAAAAAGAAAGAAAGAAAGAAAGAAAGAAAGAAAAAGAGAATTTGAAGGTATATGTTAAGATAGGCAAAAATACCATCAAAAGTGTTATATAATCCGTAGCAATCAACCAACAAATCAATCAATCGCTCAATGAATCCTCAAATCAAAAGTAATATATTCGTATAAATTGTTGAATATAGGAGGATTTATATAGCATAAACTATAGTATAAGAGAAGGTAGGGGAAGAGGTTTCAATATTCAATTTCACTCATGCCTCCCTTTTAACACTTAAATTATCCCTCACTTAATCTCTATATTTTAGATTGTATCAAAATATAACACAATTTAAAGGAAAAAGAGCTTAAAAAGTATTCAATTATATCCCTAAGAATCTTTTTGGTGTTTAAACTTTTAGTGGTAAAAAAAGCATTAAACACGTATATTTGGAAGGCTAAAAGTAATTTTATTTGAATGAATAAAGATGAGTACAATGGAGCCTATTTATAGGCAAACATATGGAAGACAATTACAATTTTGCCCTTGTAATTGAGATAGCTCAAGAGGCATATATATAAAATGGTAGAAGCATCTAGTCTAGAATATTCCTCTAATAGACCCCCTTAATCTATGAGGGGAGGTCGAATGCAAAGACTGGCCTTGTGTTGGAGGAAGGGATCAACTACTAGACCTTTGGTGAGGATGTCGGCGATCGGTTTTGTTGAGGGAGTGTAGTGGACTTGAATGTCACCTTTGAAAATTTTTTCCCGAACATACTGGAAGTCGACATCAATGTGCTTGCTTTTGTTATTTGAAACCGGAATGGCGGCCAAGTAGGAGGCATAAACGTTATCACAGTAGACGATGATAGAACTTGGATGACATAGGCCGAGATCTCTCATCAGGTATCGGACCCTGTCACTTTCAGCCACAGCTTGTGCCACGGCTCTATATTCAAACTCAGTGGTGGATTTGGATACAGCAGCTTGTTTCTTTTCCCTCCAAGAGATGAGGTTGGGCCCTATGCTAGATGGCGGAGCTAGTTGTGGACCGGCATGTATCGGGACAGTCACCCCAGTTAGCGTCAGCGAAGGCAGCAACCAAGGGGGATGGGGTACGATCGATAGACCGTGGTCTAGAGTGGACTTGAGGTACCAGAGGATGCGCTTGACTGTTGCTAGTGATGAGAACGGGGAGCGTGCATGAATTGAGAGACGAGGTTGACAGCATAGTAGATGTCAGGGCATGTCATTGTGAGGTATTGTAGAGCCCTAACTACACTCCTATACTCAGAAGGGTCATCCGGAGGTTTCCTTTCACTCAAGGAGAGACGTGCTCCGGTAGGAAGGGGGGTTTTAACGGGTTTTGCATTATGGAGGTCATGTTTGGTGAGAAGGTTCACAATGTATTTGTGTTGGAAAAGAAATAGTCCATTGGGGTTACATTTGGCTTCAATGCCAAGGATGAAATGCAAGGGTCCTAGGTCTTTCATTGCAAACTGTTGAGAAAGGGATGCAATCAGGAGAATTAATAGAGAGGTATCAGTGCCTGTAAGGATGATGTCATCCACATACAAAAGTAAACATGTTAGGTGGGTGTTAGTTTAATGGATAAAGAGGGAAGGGTCAGCCCGACAGCAGATAAAGCCAAGACTAAGTAAGAAGGCACTAAACTATTGGAACTATGCTCAAGGTGCTTGTTTAAGTCCATATAACGCTTTCTTAAGGCGACACACATGATTAGGGTATTTGGGTGTATGAAGCCTTGAAGTTGTCTGATATAAAATTTTTCCTTTGGGTAACCATGTAGGAATGCATTTTTGACATCCAACTATCGCAAAGGCCAGTTGTATGTAATAGCCAGTGTGAGTATAAAGTATATGGTTGAGGGTTTAATGACTGGGATGAAGGTCTCTTTGTAGTCAAGGCCTTCACATGGGTGAAAGCCTTGTGCCATTAAATGAGCCTTAAACCGTTCAACAGAGCCATCCGCCTTATACTTAACTTCGTATTTCCAAGTGCTTCGTAAAAGGTTTTTAGTGGCGTCATGGGGGGTAAGGTCCCAAGTGTTGTTTAGTATTAGAGCATTGAATTCATCTACCATAGCCTCTTGTGGGCCCCTGAACCATAGCAATGGAGAAGAGAGAAAGGGATAGTTAGTCTTGCATATGCCTGCCTTAAAGTCTAGTATGCGTAAGGTGGAAGTTTACACTGGATGAGGGTGGGGCATCAAGTGGGCAGGGAGGTGGTTGGGTGCGGGTGTTGTCGTCCACTGGTAGAATCGGTGTAGCGAGGTGTCGAGTTGAATAAGGGCTGGGCTAGATGCGGGGGCTGGCTGCGTTCAGGAGGAGGCAGGAGCCTCGATGATTCGGTCCAAGTCTGGGCAATGTTTAGGTCTAGTTTAGGCCGGGGATAGTGACATTGGGTTCAGGGTGGTTGTCAGCGCCGACGCCGTCGATGGGCGTCACCGGGGGTGACCAAACAGGGGTTGGGGGGGCTAGCTTGACCTAGGATGTTAAGGGAGACTTGAACAATGAGGGGTTGAGAATTAGTGACAGAGATAGGCATTTCGGAGGGGGTTAGTTCAGCGTAGGAAAAACGAAATTCATCAAATATCACAAGATGACTGATGCCCATTGGATTTTTTTTATTATTTTTTTTTTTGGGGTCAAAACACCTATATCCTTTATAGCATAAATATCCAAGAAAAACACATTGTAAAGATCGAAGAGCAAGTTTATGAAGGGCACAAGATGTGAGGTTTGGGTAACACGAACATTCAAAGACGCAAAAACGGTTGTAATTAGGATTTGAGTTGAAGAGTTTTTGAGAAGGTGATGCATTTGAAAGTGTTGTGATCGAGAGACGGTTTATAATAAAACAAGCAGTACAAAAAGTGTCATCCCAGAATTCATAAGGTATTTTCAAGTGGATTAAAAGCGTCCGTGCCATTTCAGATACATGTTGATGTTTGCGCTCCGCCACCCCATTTTGTTCTAGGGTATCAGGACATTATAGGCCGAAGTGAATACCAACCTCTCAAAATAGGGCATTCATTCGTCCGTGGTCGAATTCACCCCCCCCCCCCCCCCCCAAATCACTTCAAAATATCTTAATTTTTAAATTAAATTGGTTTTCAACGAGGCTTTAAAAGAGGTGAAAATGTCGAAAACTTCATATTTGCGCTGCATCGGGTAGAGCTAAGTAAATCTTAAAAAATCTTCAATAAATAGGACATCGTATTTATATGCAGATTTAGAGAAAATAGGTGATTGCCAAATATTTGAATATATTAGTTGGAGAGGCATAGTTGTATTATGAATTACATGCTCAAAAGGGAGTTTATTGGACTTCCCTAAACAATAAGAAGAACATTTATCTGAAAATTTGGAAGCAAGAACATAATGTTTATTACATAGAAACACAACTGAACTACCTAGATGACCTAGTCTATGATGCCACAATTCGTTGGTTTTGATACGAGCAACAAGGCCGACACCATGTGGTGAGAGATTATAGAGTGGACCATTACTGGGTACTTGAAGAAGCGGCGGCCCCATAGCCTTGTCCTTGACACAAAATAGGTTAGAGTCAAATTCAACCGTACAGTTATTGTCCTAACATAGTTTCTTGATTGATAAAAAGTTATGTGTGAGTTTAGCAACAAGCATGACATTTGGGAGTATTAGTGGGCTTTTACGTGTGGGTATGGATGTAGATCTAACATGTGTCGCAGGCAGCAAAGCTCCGTTACCAACAAGAACACTTTTATGACCGGAATGGAGAAGATTATCGAGAATACCTGGGTTCGGCATCATATGGTTGGAAACACCTAAGTTAGGGTACCAATTGTAGTCATGCGGTTCTTCGATAGTCAGGGCTACCAGAGATTAAGATGGGTCAGGGAAAGAGCTGCTGTAAAAATGATGCAGGCAGGTTATTACGGCAGCGCCAGTTTGAGAGCAGATCTGGCAAAGTTGAGGTCGGGACCGAGCAGACCTCATTAGAGTTAAAAGGGGGTCCAAAAGGAGAACGAACCGAAGGAGCGCCGTTTAGGTTTTGTCTGTGGTGGTTTTGTGGGCCGTGCCGGCCACCATGATGACCTCTCCTTTAGCGACCGCGGCCACCATCACGTCCGCCCCATCCCTGCTGAGGGCCAGCGTTGTGTTGGCCTGTAGCGATTAGGGCATGGGATTGATCAGATTGAGTCCTTCTAGGGTAGCGAATAAGGGCAGCCTCCTCATTAAGGAGGGCTATTTTTAACTCTTGATAGGTGTATTGCTTGGAGGTTTGTCGTGCAAAGGTTGCAAATGCGGCATACTCAGGGGGTAAGCTGTGGAGGGCAAAGTATGTGAATTCTCTATTAGAAATAGGTGAATCAATGACAGCTAAGTCGTCCATGATTGATTTTAATTCAGAAAGGTAAACATTCATTGTTTTACCATCTTTATGGTGATTTATTAGTTGTGTTCGAAGATCGAACTCCTTGGCCATGAAGTGATCCCGAAAACGCTTAGCCTAGGCATCCCACATGGCCTTTGAATTTGGTCGGCGAACAATGTCATTGATTAAGGGAAGAGAGAGGGTAGCAACAGTGCAGGATCTAAGACTTTGATCCATGCGAACCCACATTATATAGTCGGAATTAGGATAAGTCCAGCCATTTGGATGTGTTACTTGAGCAAGGGATCATGGATAACTACCGTCAATAAACCCTAATAATTGATGGGCTGGAAGTAACATATTAAACTGTCCATACCAAACAGGGTAATATGATACTGTTTCTAGTTTAATTGTTACCATACTTATGATATTGGAGAAAGGGATGACTATGGGGGAGGGGTTATTGTAGTCAAGTAAATTAGAGTTTGATGTACCATTATGGGAGAGAGAGGGAAACAGCACCGCTGCCGCCCCAACACCAACTCTAGGGAGTGTCCAGGGGGGGGGAGGGGGAGTGCGCCGCCACCGTCGGTGCTGGTGGTGCTGCCGAGAGGTGGTGGCCTAGCCAGCCCGGCACTACTGGTCGAAAACAAGAAGGGGAGGGAGGAGGGGAATGGGATGCCTAGGTTAAACACCGAGTTCACTGTAGGCCTCCTGATTGGTAGTGGAGTACCAGAGATGGCGACACCGAAATCGACCGACCGATGGAGAGGAGCACGGGAAGAGATAGGGCCGACATGAGCATCGTCGGCCGCCGGTCTCGGCACAGTGACGGGGTATCCAGGTAGAGCACTGGCATTGGTTTGGTCGGACCCCACCTGAATCCTGGTGTTGCCACTGTGAGAGGAGGGGGAGGGAGAGAAAGCGTTTGCATAAGTCCAACTAGGGCTAGATGCCATTGTAAAAAAAATTGATTAAAGAAAAACAAATGCGAAAATAGCGGCAAAAAGCTAAAGAGAAGAACAAGAAAAGAAAAAAAAAATTATCAGAGGGAATGCTCTGATACCATATGAAAGGCTAAAAGTAATTGTATTTGAATGAACAAATATAATTAGAATAGAGCCTATTTATGAGCAAATATATATTTTTTCTTACAATGGTAAAATCGAAGATACCGGCCTCAGCCTCCTTCCTTAATGAGGGGCGGCCTGAGGCCTTGGCTCTAGAAATGAGAAGAAGAGTTCTAGAAGGCTCCAATTCTTCTACTTGATATCCCGATCTCCCATATCCTTCACTGGCCATGAAGTCCGCTGATTTATTCGCTTCTCTATAAATATGAAAAATCTGATGTGACTGGGTTTACTGCCGAGATTCTTAATTTCTTCTACTATATTCCTGATGTCACTTGGGCACAAGTAGTTGCTTTCCAAGGTTTTGATAACCACTTCATTGTCCCCTTCCAGCACTACCCTAGTGGCGCCTTTTAACATGGCCAAACAGAGGCCGTCTCGAGCAGCAATTGCTTCGGCTGCTGTGATTGGAGCGTTACCAAGTCTTCTACTCCCATTAGTGATGATATCGCCTTTCCAGTCTCGAATAACCAACCCAGAAGTTGCTTCGGAGGCACACTTGGATCCATCAAAGTTGACCTTTACCCACCCAAACCCAGGGTGGTCCGGGTCACCCATCTATTCGATCTCTTACTCAATGTCGACTTTAGTCCTGTGGCTACACCCTCATCATCCATCAAATTTCTACAGTGCCATTCCATGACTAAAGTCTTCGCCCGGTTTACTGGCTAGGCAGGATTGGGTTTATCCCCTTTAAAAATGGCTGAATTTCTGTCCTTTTAGATATGCTAGTAGAGCGAAACAGACTTTCCATTATTTCACTTCCCTTTTCTTAGCCTCATTTCCTCATCTAGTCCTGAGTTTACCGGCGGCATCGGGATCCATTTCGATAGAGCCGCCACTTTCCAAACTTCAGCAGCTCGAGGGCAGCTCAACAGAATATGAGACGCATCCTCAGAATCCTCACCACACCACACACATTGACCATTCCACTCAGGAATACACTTTTTCATCTGGTCACCAGTTACCAAATAACCATTTAAAGCATGCCACATGAACACTTTGATCTTAGGCCAAACATTCAGGTTCCAAATCCACCAAAACTCCCAACCATTTTTATATTTCCAGTCAAGGTTGTGTGCCAACCAGGTAGCAGATTTCACGCTAAATTCACCAGTGCTAGTGTATCCTCAGCACAATAGATCCTCCATTGTACTCTTCAGGATCGGGACTCCCATGATGTTATTTCAACAGTTGGAGGTAACAACCTTTCTCAGCTTTTCTCTATTCCATTCTTCTCCGGAGATAAAATCCGTAGCTTTGAGTATCAAATCCACCTCCCCCTAATCATTCCTTCTAGCACCAATAAGTGGACCATCAGAGGCCCACCAGTCTTTCCAGAAATTGATTCTCGTCGCATTACCTATTCTCCATTTAAGACGTTTCTTAAGAAGTGACCTGATCGCTAGGAAGCCTTCCCAGGCAAGCGAGTCAGACCCCTTCCCTTTGCACTGAAACAGGTCCTCCTTCAAATATTTATCCTTAATGACCTTCACCCATAGGTTGTTTTTGTCATTAAGGATTTTCCAACCAAGCTTGCAAAGAAAAGCCTGATTAACCACTTCTTTCCTTTGTAGTCCTAACCCACTAGCGCCTCTGGGTCTAAAATCTTTCCCCAAGCTGCCAGATTTAGGCCTTTTCTACCATTGGTGTTCCAAAAGAATTGCCTACTAAGTCTATCCCCCTTCTTGCATACTGCCTTTGGCAGCTTGAAGCACTGCATGATGTGACTAGGCACAGATTTGATAGAAGTCTGGATCAAAGTGGCTCTACCAGCCTTGGAAAGTTTCCCGGCCTTCCATAGAGCAACTCTGGCATCCGTCTTGGTGACTAAGTCACCTGTTACCTAGGAATGGAATCTTCCCGACCCAAATGTACAACCCGGTATTTCCCCAGAGCAGTACTTCCTGGGATACCTAGAATGTCGCAAATACACCGTCTTTGATGTCTCTCCATATTAGTCGAGAATAAGGCTGATGATTTTGCCCTATTTACCAACAGGCCAAAGTCCTTACTGAACTAACTAATCATCCTATGGAGTTTCTGAGCCGTTTCTACCTTTGCCTTGTAGACTAGAAGGCAATCATCTGCAAAGAAAAAGCATGGGATCGCCGTTGCGCCTCTAGCAATTTTGATCCCAATCCCTGATTTTTTCTCCTTTCTTAGAGCTTGTAGGTTGGATGCAAACACCTTTAGACAGAGGATAAATAAGAATGGAGATAGAGAGTCTCCCTGACAAAGACCTCTAGATGGGGTAAACCATCCATAGGTTTATCATCAATGAGGACTGAAAATGAAGTTGTAGTCACACAGTCCGTGACCCATCCAATCCACTTATCATGGAAGCCCATCTGCTAAAGCACCTGTTCCAGGAAGAGCCACTCCACTCGGGCATATGCCTTTTCCATATCCAGCTTAGCCGCTGTTCATCCGGACTTCCCTTGTTTTTTTCTTGAAGGCAGCCATGATCTCATGGGCTACCAGAATATTATCCTAGATAGCCCTTCCTGGAATGAAGGCTGCTTGCCGCTGGCTCACAATTTTGTTTAAAATAGGATTAATCCTATTGGCGAGCATCTTCGCATTTATCTTATACAACACATTACACAGACTAATTGGTCGGAAGTGGTTAACAGTCTGAGGACACCCCACCTTAGGTATCAGAGTGATGAACGTGTGGTTTACTTTAAGCAAAAGAGAACCACCTCTGAGAGTGGCTGTGATTGCATTACAAAAGTCCTTCCCCACCACCCCCCAGTAGGTCTGGAAGAAAAGGCGGACAACCCATCAGGGCCCGGAGCCTTATGAGGGTTCAATTCGAAAATGATTGTCTTTATTTCGTTGTCCATGAACTCATTGATGAGTTCTTTGTTATCCGCGTCCGACACTCTCGTACTCAAGGTAGCAAGAGACGGAAAACTGTTTCTTTTGCCACTCGATCTAAATCTGCATTTGAACTCCTGGATAAAAGTGTCTGCAATCTCACTTTTATTCGTGATAGTTAAACCCATTTAGTTTTTGATTTCCATGATACATCTCCTCTTTCTTTTTGCTTAGACTGAGACAGAGAAAAATTTAGAGTTCCTATCCCCTTTTGTAAGCCATTCTTTGCGCCAGAATTTAGCCCAGTACTTATAGTTAAAGAACAACAGCTTTTCTCGTTGCATTATTAGACATTTGAGCTTCTTGTTAAGCTTTTGGCAGCACGGCTCAGCTAGTAGCTTATCCCGGAGCTCGCAGATCTTGCTTTCATTTTTCCCAAGTTAGTTTTTAAACGTCCAACTGTTATTTCCCTATTTTTTTTAATCCCTTTTTTTTATGCGCTTAAGCTTTTGCTTTACTTCTAATATTCTCGACCTCCCACCCTGGTTTTCTAGGCTTGTCGAATAATGTTCTCAATAGCTTTGTACTTCGCCTATCCTGCTTAGAAACGGAAAGGGGTTGCTTTGGATAGGGCGTCCTCCTCCGTACACAAAAACATCAGTGAGTGGTCCAATACTGGCCCAAAGCCGTTGTAGATAAATGACTTAGGAAATAGTTGGAACCATGCTTGGTTTACCAAGGCACGGTCTAGCTTTTCCTGAACATAGACTCCATTTATAGTCCTAGCCCAAGTGTATTCATGACCTGTCCACGGGATATCATCAAGTCCACACTGAGAGTAGAGCCCATTAATTCGGGTTAACCTCCTAGCATTAGCGGGAGGGCCCCCCTATTTATCAACTGGGCCCCTTAGCTCATTGAAATCTCCGATAAGACACCAAGGATTGCTATATAGGTGTCCTAGTCCTGCTAATGCATTCCAGATGAGGTATTTTTCATTTTCTTTCGCAAGGGAATAAACAAAAGAGATCATGCCCCTTTTACCGTTACTTTTATCCAACACTAAGTTGTGTGCGACCCTGTGGTCAACATAAGTGATGTCTACCTGAAAATGGACCGATTGCCACAGAAGCCAGATTCCGCCAACATGGTTGACAGTGGGGACATAATGGCTCTTGTCCATGCCTAATCGTGGAAAACATATTTCAATCACTTGCTCTTTGGCAAGTGGTTTCAGGAAAGCAATCATCTATGGTCTAAATTTGTAGTCAAACCTTACAATTCTTGTTGGGCAGCCCCACGGGCAATTCCTCTTATATTCCAGCATAGGATTTTCATAAGGACCTAAGAAAGAGAGGGATCCACCCACATGGCACAAACACTGATATCTCAAGGCTATCACACCATGCCCATTGGGCGGACAAGAGACCAAAGCTCGCTCCAATTACATCCAACCGAACAAATTGAAAAAACAAAGTTAGAAAACAAATACAATCGTCATAACCACAAGCCCAAATGACATAAAAACATTTAAGGTGGGACTTTGAGAATCCAGCAGCATGAGCGTCACTGGAAAGGTGACTTTTAGCCAAGTTTGTAAGTTCATTTTGGATGACTCTAATTTACATGGGTGAGAATTGGAGAGGAGGGTGAAGTTTTGGAGAGACAGAGAGGAGCGGGACGGAGCGAGGGATGAAAACCTCGCCAGTCCCAGTCCTCCCACATCTTCATTACTCCTTTCTCCATCCACCCTTTTGCACCTAACAGGGATAACGAATCCTCCACCATGAAAAAGAAAAAAGAAGGAGCCCATCTCCTTCACAAGGCTAAATCACAAGAACATTAACAAAGTGGCGAAAAAGAAGGAAAAAAAATATCTCGCCCCTTCTCAAGAAACCCTAATAGGATTTCCCAAAAGCACTGTATAAATCAAGGTTTTTGAGTGATTTGAGAGAAAATTGCTCCTTTTTTGGACAAAGTTTAGCCATGACGTTGGAGCCTTCGCCAATGGTGCATGCATGTGGAGATCTGGGTACTCTCCCAAATCTGGGACTCGAGAGCAAGACCCTGAAGAGTTTGAAGATAAGGAGGCCCTCGAGATCTCTGGGCTGGCAAAGAGGCTTTTTGTCATAAACAACTTCGCCCAGGTAAGTTTTCTACTCTTCTTTCCTGTTTTGGCGATGATTGGGCTAAGGATTTGGGATACCCTAGGGATGGGTAGCGATTCACTAGAAGCAAATATATGGAAGACAATTACGACTTTGCCCTTGTAGTTGACATAGCTCAAGGGGCATAAATATAAAATGGTAGAAGCATCTAGTCTAGAATATTCCTCTAATAGTATATAATAATTAATTTGGAGTTTTTTTCTTTTTGGGTCAAATAATTAATTTGGAGTAGAATACTCATGCATGAATTAATTTATAATTGTACAATTTCTCTTTGGTTGATATAAAAGTTACACCTAAGCGGTAACGAGCCCAGGAGCCACTACCACCTCCCCACATGGCTATCCCGGGATGGTAACGGGCCCAGGAGCCACTACCGCCTCCCCGCATGACTACCCTAGGACGATAACGGGCCCAGGAGCCACTACTGCCTCCCTGCATAACCGCCACCAGGTGGTACAGGTCCCAAGAGCCATTACCGCCTCCCTGCATAACCGCAACCAAGTGGTACAGGTCCCAGGAGCCATTACCGCCCCCCCGCATAACCGCCACCAGGCGATACAGGTCCCAGGTGCCATTACCACCTCCCCGTATAACCGCCACCAGGCGGTACAGGTCCCAGGAGCCATTACCGTCTCCTTGGATAAACCCACCTAAGTAACCTCACCTCTAGAAAGCACCAATACCCCTATTGGCTATGGGAACCAGGGGGTACTCTACCCCCATTACTTGCTACCCACGCATATATTCCCCTATAAATAGGGGAAGAGACCTCATAAGAAAAACAAGGAGCTTGAGCTTGGTTCTACCCCCAAGGACCCAACCAAAATCACCATAAACAATAGGCGCCGTCTGTGGGAAGAGCATTAAAAACTCTTCTCATGTCAAGCGCTAGCCGCGCCTCCCGCCAGGGGGAGTGCCGCAACCTCAATTATGTAACCCAAGGTCAGTTTGAGCAACTTCAACAACAAATACATCAACTCTTCTCACACATGCCCACCAATAACACAGAATACTTCTCGGAGCCCGGCCAATCTATAGCCGCATCCCCACATACCCAAACTCTAAGCTCGAACGGGGCAACTCCCTCAGCGCCAAGCGCCTATCCAACCCACCCAAAGAGGGACTCCCGCAGGATCTCCAAACCAGCCGCAACCCACATCATACCAGGAACCCACTCGCCATTCACACCTCAAATTCTGTCAGCACCGGTGGGGAAAGTGAAAATCCCAAACATCAATTTGTTCGACGGAGCTCAAGACCGGGAAGATCATTTGGCCAGCTTCATGGCACGGATGTATCTGCAGGATGTGGGGGAAGACGCTTGGTGCAAATGTTTTCCGGCTACCTTGAAAGGAGTAGTGCAAAGTTGGTTCGCCCTTCCAAATTCATCTGTGGACAGCTTTACGGACCTCTCTGAGAGATTTGCTCGGCATTTTGTCAGTAATAAGCGAAGGTGAAGGACGGCAGCGCACCTTCTCAAACTACAATAGCATGATGTCGAACCACTAAGAAGCTATGTGAAACGATTTACGCGAGCCATGATTGATGTCGCCACCTTATCCGATGAAAAGGCAATGACTGCCTTCGCCAATGGATTACAGAATTCTAACTTCAAATTTGCATTGGCAAAGGGACCACCTTCAACCATTGATGAGCTATGGAAGAAGGCCAACAAATACATCCTGGTAGAGGATGTCATGCAGGTAACGCCCAGGGCTGAAATTGTTCAGGCATCATTAGGATCAAAGGACCGCCCCCGGCCACCCCGGGATAACGTCCGGCCTGCCAGAAGACCTGCATTCGTTTTTAAGACTTCGAACCAGCATCCCGCACCTCGTCAGCTCTTAGAGGTAAAATCGAAGGAGCCCAAGGGGCTACCTAAAGACTGGACACCCACCCCCTTGGGTGGCGATAAGTCAATCTGGTGTTCATATCACCAGGTCTCAACTCATGACACTGTCAATTGTCGAGCCTTGGACTTTCTTCTCAAGGAGGCCAAGCGCACCGGCCAGTGGGAGGAATATACAACATTGAAAAGGATGAGGGCTGGTAAAGCCCAGACCGACAACGAAAGTGAAAAACGCCCTGATGACACGGCGGCTAAGGTCATCGCTACCATCACCCCAAAGTTTGCTTCCCCCTAATCAAGAAGCGAAGCGAAGGTCACAAAAAGGGTGATGGACGCAGCCAGGAGTGCGCCCAGATGTATCAGTTTCACTAAAGAGGACGCCCAGGGAGTGGACGCACGGCAAGAAGATCCCCTCGTGGTTACTGCTGACATCTGTAAGCACACGGTACATAGAATCTTGATCGATCAAGGAAGTTCCGTGGACATCTTGTTTTTGGAATGCTACAACAAATTGAGTATACCGCTTACTGCGCTCTCACTAGCTCCGTATCCCATTGTGGGCTTCACGGGGGTGCCTGTTCTTCCGCAGGGCAAGATAACGCTGCCCACAATCTTCCGGAACGAGAATGATCAATGAACGGTTAAGATAGAGTTCCTCGTTATAAGCGCTCCCTCCTCCTATAACGTCATCTTGGGGAAACCCTCCCTAAATCGGCTAAGGGCGGTAGTATCTACGTATCACCTGGCAATGAAATTTGAAGCGGATACAGGGAGCGTTATGACAATACGAGGCAGGCACGGCGCGCTCTCAGAATACTATCACACTTTCTCCAACTTGGCAATAATGGCCGCTGAACCCCTTGAATCGAGTTCACCGCCAAAAGAGCATCCTTCTCCACCGCCTCTGGAAAGGTACGAACTGGAGCCTGGGTGTCACACTTATCTGGGCACTTCCCTCCCTCGACATCTGAGCGAGGAAATTGGTGGACTCTTGAGGCAATACCGAGACGTTTTTGCCTTTACCACCAAGGAAATTCCTGGAATACCACCCGAGGTGATCACGCACCAACTTAATGTTCGAGACAATAAGGCCTCGGTTAAACAACAGAGGCGTATCTTCTACACAGAACATAATGACGCCATCAAGGCTGAGGTCGAGAAGTTGTCCCAGGCCGGGTTTATACAGGAAGTGTTATACCCTGATTGGCTGGCCAACGTAGTGTTAGTAAAAAAGTCTAACGGGAACTGGAGGATGTGTGTCGACTTTACAGACCTCAATGAAGCCTGCCCCAAGGACTCTTACCCCCTGCCCAAAATTGACCGGCTAGTAGACTCCACGGCGGGCTGTGAGCTGTTCAGCTTCATGGACGCCTTCTCAGGGTATCATCAGATTCAAATGCACCCGGCCGACGAGGAGAAAACGGCCTTCATCACGGCCAAAGGAACATACTGTTACAAGGCAATGCCGTTTGGACTTAAGAACGTGGGAGCCACCTACCAACGGCTGGTCAATAAAGTTTCTGCGCCGCAGATAGGATGCAACATGGAGGTCTACGTCGACGATATGACAGTCAAGTCAAAATGTACGCTCGATCACTTCTCTGACCTAAAAGAAGCTTTGGAAGGACTTCGAGGATACCGCATGAAGCTAAACCCAGAAAAGTGCTCGTTTGCCGTACCAGAAGGAAAAATCTTGGGCTTCATCGTAAATTATCGAGGAATCAAAGCCAACCCTAAAAAGGTGCAGGCCATACTAGATTTAAAGCCTCCTCGTTGCCCTAGAGACGTGCAAAATTGGCTGGCTGCATGGCTTCACTCAGCCGCTTCAGTAGTCGGGCCGCCGAAAAGGCTTTGCTGTTCTTCAAAGTGCTACGTGGGAAGCAACCTTTCTTTTCGAACGAGGAGTGTGTAGGTGCCTTTGATCAGCTGAAACCGCACTTGGCACACCTCCCGGTAGTCACCTCACCTGAACCCAATGAGAAACTGGGGCTCTACTTGGCCGTCTCAGAAAATGCTACAAGTGCGGTCCTGATAGCCGACCGGCAAGGGCGACAGCTACCGGTGTACTTCATAAGCCAAACGCTCAAAGAACAGGAGAAAAGGTATCCCGCCATTGAGAAAACTGCCCTCGCCCTGATCACTGCAGCACATAAGTTAAGACCGTACTTTCAGTCCCATGAAGTCATTGTCCTTACCAATCTACCGCTCAAGAAGCTGCTTTCCAAGTTGGATTGCTCAGGACGGATGCTCAAGTGGGCGGTTGAGCTCTCAGAACACGACATATATTACCAACCTTGGAAAGCAGTTAAGGCTCAGGCTCTTGCCGATTTTCTGGTAGAATGTGATTTTGAAATAGGGGCACTTGGGTAGATGGAAGCCCTGGAAGAGATGCTCGTTTGGAAAATCTTTGTGGATGGCTTGGTAAATTCAGAAGGTCGAGGCACGGGCGTAGTATTGATCAACCCTGAAGGGGAACGAGCTGAGCACGCGGTAAGATTGCACTTCAAAGCGACACAAAATGAAACAGAATATGAAGCGCTACTTCTCGGTATGGACCTCGCCAAGGCTGCTGGAGCGGTTCACGTGGAAGCCCACAGCGACTCAAAGTTGGTAGTAAACCAAGTTACAGGTAGTTATGGAGTAAAAGAGCCTCATCTGTCTCGATACCTGGAGTTGGTTCGAACCAAAGTCTCAGAGTTTCAGGGCTTCAGCATACGGAGCATTTCCCGGGAATGTAATTACCGCGCTGACGAACTAAGCCGTCTGGCCAGCACAAAGGGCAAGGACCCAGACGGACGCGTCTACATCCAAGAGTCTAATGTTAAATACGTGGATAAGGTCGCAGCTATGAACGTGATGCAAGTCCAACATGAGAGTAATTGGATGCATCCAATCTTGAACTTTATCCTGCACGGTAAGCTGCCTCAGAACAAGGTTGAAGCACGAAAGCTGAGGAGGCGTGCGGTACATTTCTCGATGATCGATCAACAGCTCTATAAGAGATCGTTCACACACCCCTTGTTAAAATGCCTGACGCAAGAAGAAGGAGATTATGTTCTGAGGGAAATCCATGAAGGCATTTGCGGAGTTCACATTGGAAAACAGGCCCTAACAGGGATGGCGATAAGGGCCGGATATTTCTGGCCCACTATGAGAAAGGATGCCGGCACCCTTGTGCGGAAATGTGATAAATGCCAGAGGTTCGCACCGCTCATCCATGCTCCCGCCGCGCCATTGCAACCCATTGTGGATCCTATACCCTTTGACCAGTGGGGAATGGACATTTTGGGGCCCTTTCCCTTGGCTCGCGGGCAGAGAAAATTCCTAATAGTAGCTGTGGATTATTTCAGTAAGTGGGTGGAGGCTGAGGCGGTAGCTCGGATTACGAACAACAGTTCTTATGGAAAAATATTATTACGCTCTTCGGGATCCCTAGGGCCGTTATTATTGACAATGGAACACAATTCGCCTCGCCATGATTTCGGGCATACTGCCAGTGCATGAGCATCACTCTACATTTCACAGCCGTCGCCTACCCTCAGAGCAACGGACAGGCCGAGGCCGAGAACAAACAAATACTTAATGGACTTCGAAAAAGGTTAGACGAGGCTAAGGGGAGATGGACGGAAGAGTTACCTAGTGTGCTATGGGAAAACCAAACGATTTACCGTGTGGCTACAGGTGAAACCCCGTTCATGTTAACTTATGGGGCCGAGGCGGTAATTCCGATAGAAGTGGGGGAGCCTAGCCACCGCATACTACACTACAATTATCTGCGCAACGAAGATCAGCGAAGATATGCTTTGGACTTAGTAGATGAAGTTAGGGAGGACGCCCTCCTTCGAACGGTAGCTCAAAAGCAACGCCTGTCACAATATTATAACAAGCACCTACGGATGAGGAGTTTAGAAGTAGGAGACCTTGCTCTACGACGGTCAACTACTGTGGCCCATGGGATAGGTGCTGGCAAGGTAGCCGCCAACTGGGAAGGACCCTACCGCGTGACCCAGAAGGTAGGAGAAGGAAGCTATAAGCTGGAACACATGGACAGTTCCCAGGTACCTCGGGTGTGGAACATTAAGAATCTGAAAAGGTACTATGCGTAGCTTTGCCAGTTATAAAAAAATTGTGTAAAATATTAAACTTAACTAGAGGCCGTATGAGCTATATCTCAAGAAAAATGGGGCGGTACCCATGTGCATAAATAAACGGCACGCTTTCAAAGGTTGCGTTGGCATAGCTTAGCAAGGGCGAGGCCATCAAAGTCATGATTTGCAGAAAAATAACAAAAACGTACGATGAAATATCATTAGCTCCAATAAAATGTACATTAGATAAGGGAGCAGGGGGACTTGTGCCCTTAAACATACCGAGCGCAAATGCATGTACGAAGCAAAAATAGGGGGATACTACAAAAAGGGGCGCCCCCTCATATTCTCTATACAGCTACAAAAGGGGGAGGAGGGGATAATAGCAAAAGTTAAGCCTAGGGACTACACCTAACAGCTGCTAGCACCCCCTCGAGAGTGGATAATGTCCTGGCGGAGCCAATCTGCCGCTTGTTGAAGAGACTCGCAGCTAAGCTGAGGGTGGCTCTGGGCTAGACATCGTGCAAAGGAGGACAGACCTGAGGCAAATCCCTCCCAGTAATACGTGCTCGTGGACGAATGAAACTCAGGGATTTCTTTAAAACGTGAAACCGCCTCTGCAGCCTCGGTTTGGGCACGCTGAGCTTTGATAACGAGACTCTCTGACCGTGCTCGACTGGAAGACAGCTCTTCCCTCAGTCCTTGAGCTTCAACGGCCAGCGCCTCTTTTTCCCCGTGTAATTTGTCATCCCTGTCTTACAAACTCTGCAGCTTAGCAGCCAGCATGTCTCTCTCTCTCCCCATAGCTCGGTCCTGTTCTTCCTTCTCCAATTCGGCCCTCCGTACCACCTCAACCACCTTCTTGTTTTCTTCCCGTAACCGGGACAGCTCTTGGCTAGCGACCTCTCGTTCACGGAACCACCCTAGGCCCAGGGCCGCTGATAAAGAGCTAACCTGAAACACAGAGTATCATAACATGCGGTCAACATGACAACAAAGCAAAGTTAGGGGAAGCGACATTTACCTTAGCAACGCAGGCGGCTACGGTGTCGCTGGTCGCCACTTGAGGTTCCCCAGGTGGAAGGACCGACAGGGCAGCACGTTGGATAGTGCCAATGCTTTGACTAGGAGAAAGGCCAGTAGGAACCTCAGACCGAGGGCCTTCAGTAGTAGTAGCATCCTCACCCCTGGGAGCTTCCCTTTGGAATTCGGAAGGGGCGTGTGTAAAACCATGAGGGGCGGACAGGTCTATATGGAACGTGGTAAGAATGTCATCATCTACCTACACGTCAGGCCTCACATCCGCCATCACGGCCACGTAAGGCGATTCTGGCGATAAAGGGGAGGCTTGGATAGAAGATCCCTCTTCCTGAGGTATGGGCATTGATCCTGCCGCCTCTGTCAAGGATGGTTCTGGTACCTCTACCGGCACCCTTAAAAACTCCCCACCTTCTCCCTCTCCTTCTGGCTATGGGTCTATACCTACGCCTACCCCAGCAGCCTTGGCGGTTGGGCCACCAGCCAGTGTAGCTAGGGTGGGGGGAAGTTCAACCACAGTCACCTCTGGTAAGGTAACTACAACAGCTGGCGCAGCACTAGCTGCTTCCTCCACGGTAGGTCCTAGGACAACTTCAGGGCAAGGCACGGAGGTGGGGACTTCTTGATCAATCGCAACCTGAGAGGGCCTCTCCACAGCAGGGGAGGCTTGAACTATGGGAGCCTCGGGGGTACCTTCATGAGGGGCGGATACCGCCAACCCACGGCTAGAAGAAAAGACTTCCCCATGTGGTTTCTTAGATCGCGTAACCTTCTTGGGGGGAGGACCCCCGCCCTCTTCAGTAGCCGCCCTCTTACTCCTCCTTACCGGCTTCTTACTAACACACCCTCGGTAACCGCCTCTTTGCCCTTCTGGGCGGTTTTCTTGCCCTCTCCTTCACCCCTTGGTTCCCTCCTGCCTTTCTCTCCACGGTATGCTTCCGTGAGAGATACAATGTCTACATCGGCTTCAGGTCCTATCAAGAAAACCATTAAGGAGCCGGGGTAGCATTAATGAGAGAAAATGAGAACTAAAAAAGAATAATTCTATCATCCTCAGGAATTTACTCACCACTGATCAGCCGAGAGCATAGACCTGCACGAATCAAAACTTTCTCCTGGCACAGCACCTCTTTGGTAGCCAGGTACCGCGTGCTCGGATCCCTCTCAAAATAGTGAACTACCTCCCTATCTAAGTTAGATAGTTCGTCCGCTGAGGGGACGCTACATTTATTCAAGGGGGTCCAGTAGTAGGGGAAACCGAGGGGGAGTGGAGGCCTTACCCAAATGAATTTGCTTTGCTAGAAATTTACTTTGGAAGGGTTAGCCTCCACGAACCTAACCCCGCTTTTCCCTCAAAGGTCACCACACCCTTTAACTGCTTGGCCCTAAATAAAAAATCAAAACTACGAGTGGAGGGAGTTAACCCAGCCACAAAACAGGTAAGGAGGTAACCGCAAATATTGCGGAAGCCGTTAGGACTGACTTGGCTGGGGCACACGGAGTATTGCCTAAGAACCCATTCCAAGATGGACGGCAAGGGAAATCACAGGCCGGCCTCCAAGAAGTCCACACAAACGGCAAAAAATTCGGGAGAACGAGGGTATAAAATGTTGTCGCTCTCCCGAGGGCCAACGACATCATAATCATTGGAAAAAAAATGCTTTTCACGGAACTTTTTTATCCCTTCTACCGTGGCTAGTGAGGATACAAGGTTTCTTAGGGGAAGAGTCGCGACTGCATCGGGATACTGAGCATGCACGGCCATTTCCTCAGGAGACGTTGGCGATGACGGAGCCAGTTGAGATAACGGCTCCACCATCATCCCCTCACCAGAAGATGGTTCTCCAACACGGTCTGAATGCTCGCTTTCCTTCTGTACGCCTTTTGGAGCCATTTAACTAGTTCATCAAAATAAAAAGACAAAAATTAGAAGGGGCCTTACCCTGGGAAAGAGAAGAAATCCCACCAGAATTTTCCGTGGTGAGGCGGGGGCACTGGTGTCAGGTGGAGACAATACTATCTGAGAACCAGTTAAACACACGGAAGGGGAAAAGCCCTGATCGTCAAACGCACCCGCCTCCCCAGGTCCAATGGCAGGAACGCCGGCAAGAAAGGCGGCAAGGTCGGCTACGAACTGGGGGTCCAGCTCGATGCTCTCGTCTGGTTCCTCCATGGGAACCTCAAGTTCCACCATGGGAGACCCAAGTTCCGCCACGGACGCCCGACCAGAGGGATCCCCACCAACGTTAAAAAAAAAAAAAAAAAAAAAAAAACTAAGAGACAAAAGAGAGGGAAAGAACCCAGAAGGCGTTTCAAAGAACTAAGAAAAACGAGCAAAGTACCTTTTAATCGTCACGAAAATGAGTTAAAGTGAAAGGCTGAGGAGAATTTGAGGAAGAAATGCAGAAACAGAGTCGGGATTGGCAGAGAAAAAATGGAGAAGGCGAGTATTGGGACTTTATTAGGGCTTTATTAGGGCATTATATAGAGAGGGGGGGGCGGGGAATGAACAGGAAAAGGAGGGAAAGCATCACGTGCCTCTCATAAGTACAGAATGTCAGACGGTTGGCTTTCACCTAAAGTGAAAGGCCACAGTTTTCTAAGTCCCTCAAACAATGGGGGCTTAGTCCTTCTTGCCCAAATTAAAACAAAAGGGCAAGGAGAGGTTGGGGCGGTCATCCTTCACCTACCGTGAAGGACCCGCAGGCGGTTGGCTTTCACCTAAAGTGAAAGACCACGGTTGTCTAAGTCCCTTAAACAATGGGGGCTTGGTCCTTCTTGCTCAAGTTAAAGCAAAGGAGCAAGGAGAGGTTAGACGGTCATCCTTCACCTACCGTGAAGGACCCGCAGGCGGTTGGCTTTCATCTAAAGTGAAAGACCATGGTTGTCTAAGTCCCTTAAACAATGGGGGCTTGGTTCTTCTTGCTCAAGTTAAAGCAAAGGAGCAAGGAGAGGTTGGGCGGTCATCCTTCACCTAATGTGAAGGACCCGCAGGCGGTTGGCTTTCACCTAAAGTGAAAGATCACGATTGTCTAAGTCCCTTGAACAATGGGGGCTTGGTCCTTCTTGCTCAAGTTAAAGCAAAGGAGCAAGGAGAGGTTGGGCAGTCATCCTTCATCTACCGTGAAGGAACAGCAGGCGGTTGGCTTTCACCTAAAGTGAAAGACCACGGTTGTCTAAGGCCCTTGAACAATTGAGGCTTGGTCTTTCTTGCTCAAGTTAAAGCAAAGGAGCTAGGAGAGGTTAGACAGTTGTCCTTCACCTAATGTGAAGGACACGCAGGCCGTTGGCTTTCACCTAAAGTGAAAGACCACGGTTGTTTAAGTCCCTTGAACAATGGGGGTTTGGTCCTTCTTGCTTAAGTTAAAAGCAAAGGAGCAAGGAGAGGTTGGGCGGTCATCCTTCACCTACCGTGAAGGACCCGCAGGCGGTTGGCTTTCACCTAAAGTAAAAGACCACGGTTGTCTAAGTCCCTTGAACAATGGGGGCTTGGTCCTTCTTTCTCAAGTTAAAGCAAAGGAGCAAGGCGAGGTTAGACGGTCATCCTTCACCTACCGTGAAGGACCCGTGGGCGGTTGGCTTTCACCTAAAGTGAAAGACCACGGTTGTCTAAGTCCCTTGAACAATGGGGGCTTGGTTCTTCTTGCTCAAGTTAAAGCAAAGGAGCAAGGAGAGGTTAGACGGCTGTCCTTCACCTAATGTGAAGGACACGCAGCGGTTGGCTTTCACCTAAAGTGAAAGACCACGGTTGTCTAAGTCCCTTGAACAATGGGGGCTTTGTCCTTCTTGCTCAAGTTAAAGCAAAGGAGCAAGGAGAGGTTAGACGGTCATCCTTCACCTACTGTGAAGGACCTGCAGGCGGTTGGCTTTCACCTAAAGTGAAAGACCACGGTTGTCTAAGTCCCTTGAACAATGGGGGCTTGGTTCTTCTTGCTTAGGTTATGGCAAAGGAGCAAGAATGGTTGGGCGATTATCCTTCACCTAATGCTAAGGCCTGCGAGCGTTTAGCTTTTACCTAATGTGAAAGACTGCGGTTCAATGAATTACGAGCGGTTAACCTTCACCTAATGGGAAGGTTCGTAGGCGGTTAGCTTTCGCCTAACCCCAAATTCTGCTGCTGTGTGCCCCACCTAACGTAGGGGAGGTCGGTTGTGTCCCGTCTAACATCTGGGACTGGCAGTAAACTCTCACCGGTTTGAGAGCCCGCGCTTGTGTGCCCCATCTAACATAGGGGCGGTCGGTTGTGTCCTGGGACAGGCGGTAAACTCTCACTGGTTTGAGAGCCCGCGCTTGTATGCCCCACCTAACATAGGGGCGGTCGGTTGTGTCCCATCTAACATCTGGGACTGGCGGTAAACTCCAACCGGTTTGAGAGCCCGTGGTTGTGTGCCCCATCTAACATAGGGACGGTCGGTTGTGTCCCGTCTAACATCTGGGACTGGCGGTAAACTCTCACCGGTTTGAGAGCCCGCGCTTGTGTGCCCCATCTAATATAGGGGCGGTCGGTTGTGTCCCGTCTAACATCTGGGACTGGCGGTAAACTCTCACCGGTTTGAGAGCCCGCGCTTGTGTGCCCCATCTAACATAGGGGAGGTCGGTTGTGTCCCGTCTAACATCTGGGACTGGCGGTAAACTCTCACCGGTTTGAGAGCCCGCGCTTGTATGCCCCTCCTAACATAGGGGCGGTCGGTTGTGTCCCATCTAACATCTGGGACTGGCGGTAAACTCCCACCGGTTTGAGAGCCCGCGGTTGTGTGCCCCACCTAACATTGGGGCGGTTGGTGGTGCCCCGTCTGACACCATGGCGGTTCGCCCCACCTCAACCAACATAGTGCAGGTATCATACTTATACAGACATGAACAAGCATAACAAAGTAACAAGGGGGAGCAAAAAGGCAAATAAAGCGTTAATATATATATATACCTATGCACAACGACAATATTCATACAAGTATGTTACAGCAAAATTCCATTACAACACGTTGATAATAATGCAACTACGCCGCCTAGAGTAACAAACAACAAAAAGATCAAAATATCCTCCCGCACTTACTACGACCTACCCAAACGGTACATACGGCACCAGGGGGTCATTCTCGCAACGAAACAAAGAACCCGCATAGGGGAACAACTAGGTGTGGAACTCCCCCTGGTAATGTCCCAAGAAGACGGCACGGCCACTATGTTCACCTTGGAGAGCACATTGAAACACCTGGTTATGCGTCGTAAATGTGATATGTTCCTTTGACACGGCGAAGTTTGTAATAGCCGGGTCCCATCTGCCCCCAGACCACGGTAGGCGGACAAATAATCGATCCCGCCTTACCCAAAAGGAAGGATCCCCCACTTTGGTTAACGTCCAGATGGTAAAAACCGGGCTTCGAAGCGCAACCGGGCACAGAACAGGGGGTCCCGTTGTCACTCCCCACCATTTAGCTATTTTGGCCTCCCCACAAGTGGACAAGTTGTCCCAAATTACATCGGGAAGGGTCAAATGATGAGAGGTCCCCGTCTCAGTATTCCAACGGACTATATAAGGACGATTATTAGTGCCGTTAATATAGTGGCCCCAGTCGGACAAGAAGAAAAGCTCCCCGCACAGACAAACATGATCCCTAAGGTAAACGTTCCGAGGACCCACGTTGAGGCCTCCCAGCAGGTTCTAGTCACCCCGCCAAAAATAGACTTGGTACTCGTTAGGCCAAAAGCCGTAGCACGGGTCAGATAAGTCCATTACCATAAGGAAAAGATAAAAGCCGAACTGCTGGGTAGAGTCAAAACACCCAAACACTAAGTTCAAGGGAACGTCTAAGCAATTCATCAAGATGCCCTCGAGCAGCGGTACCGGCTGACGCATGCCCAGGGCAGGATTACATACAAATAGCTTTGAAAGATTGTAATCTGGGTATAGTACTAAACCACCCTGAACACCGAGAACCCTAATGTTGTCCGTCAGCACTTCCATTATCTCCGGCGGCACGACTGAGGAAAAATCTCCGGTAAATGAAAACGCTCCTAAACTTTCGCGGGAAAACTCGCCTTCCTGTTGCGACAAAACCCCATCAGCATCACGGTTAAGTGTACGAAAGGATTGTTTTGTAACAAACTCATGATCGGTAAGCAAACTATAAAACCATGAGGACGCACACAAAAACCTCAAAAGTGACTTAGCGGGAAGCCAAGCTAACATTTCACGAGTGACATCTTCCATGGTTAGAGTATTAACAAGAGATTCGAAAGAAAGGGGTATCCCAAATGAAGGGAGTAGAGGGGTATTTATACACTTTGAGGGCAAAGAAACTTTGACCTCAAAGTGGGGGGCTAAATGGTTGATATAAAAGTTACACCTAGGCGGTAACGAGCCCAGGAGCCACTACCGCCTCCCCACATGGCTACCCGGGGACGGGAACGGGCCCAGGAGCCACTACCGCCTCCCTGCATAACCGCCACCAGACGGTATAGGTCCCAGGAGCCATTGTCGCCTCCCTGCATAACCGCAACCAAGCGGTACAGGTCCCAGGAGCCATTACCCGCCCCCCCGCCCCCCCGAATAACCGCCACCAGGCGGTACAGGTCCCAGGAGCCATTATCGTCTCCTTGGATACCCCCACCTAAGTAACCTCACCTCTAGAAAGCACCAATATCCCTATTAGCTATGGGAACCAAGCGGTACTCTACCCCCATTACTTGCTACCCACGCATATATTCCCCTATAAATAGGGGAAGAGACCTCATAAGAAAAACAAGGAACTTGAGCTTGGTTTTACCCCCAAGGACCCAACCAAAAGCACCATAAACACTATTTAAGAAGGAGGAAGAAGAAAATGAAATAGGAACAATTGCATTGGTCGCAAACAAAATAAATTTACAATTCTATATATTTATATATATAATCTATTATTTTAAGAACTAACTATATTTTATGATATATATTATATATTTAAATTAGGTTAACTCACGTAAATATTTTTATACTTTTTTTTATGTGTCAATCTAATACTTTTATTTTTAATTGTATCAACTTAGTTAATATACGAGTTAATAACACATTTTTTAATCGTGTGATCACATTAATTGCACAATTTAATACAAACTCACCCTTTAGTCTTATTAAACTCATGCGTGACCTGATTGGTAAAAAATTCACCACCTTGACATTAATTTTATGGTAAGACCAAATTAATTTTGCTAAATTAATTTTAAATTAGCCTAATTTTACTTATAATTCTATAGTAGAATTTTTAAAATGCGTTAATGGTCTTCTTTGTTAGATTTATTTAATATTAATAAATAATAAGATTCTTATTTAATTAAAATTTTATTTGGAATTCAAATCGATTGACAATTATAGAATGGAAGAGTGAAATGTGGAGTTGAGCGCTAGCCGACAAGCCGAAGCCAAAGGGCTAGCTCGTTTGACGGTAACGTGCAACTGTTAACGGCAATGGCCCCAAAAAAACAGAGCTCACGCGAAGGAAATCCGCGTGGAGTTCACGCGCTAATGATTTACGAAACAACTGCCGTCAAACTCCGTTAAATATGAAAACAACCCACCAACACCCTCCACGTGGCATTGTTGTCGGTCAAACTGACGTCATCATAGTCAAAGCATCCAAAGGGCTTCGGTCTAAGTTACGTGGCCATGAATCAATCATTGATTCCCTTGATAAAGAATCAATGCCGCACATTATAAATAAAGTTTAATATTATTGTCAGAATAAAATTATTATTTTTAAAGGGGTTTATGACTATTATTTTGTGTAAGCTTCTTATAATAATAACGTTTGTCGTGTGAATAATACCTCTATAAATAAAGGAAAATTTTATCATTCGAAAAATAATTTTATGATTGTTAATTTTTAAGATAATGTTACCGTAACTATCGGATCCTCGGAAACAGCTTCTTTTTAGGGTCCCACCCTGAAAGGTAAGGCTGCGTACATCCTATCGCCCCTAGACCCTGCTCACAAGGGAGCTCTTCAGGCACTAGGACTGTTGTTGTTGTTGTTGTTATTGTTGTCGTTGTTGTTGTTGTTACTGTAACTATTATTTACTACGAGATATATTATTACTTTGAAAATAACATTGTTACTCATGGCAATAACAAAACTTATATTTACATATAGTAACAATAATATTTAGGTGGGGTAGTGTTTGTTTTTGTTTTTGTTGGTTTTGCTTGGTCTGTTAGTGTTTTGCTATTTTCGTAGTTGTTTTACATTGGTTATGTTCTTGCTATTGGGCAAAAATAATAATATTTAGGGTTTATTTATATTTTTTTATTACATCAATTCAATCCTTATATTTTTAATTATGTTAATTTAATTCGTCTATAATGTATATTGTGCTAATAACCTACAACAAAACTGCCCTCTGACTCAAACTAATCCAATGTAAAGCCGAATTATTAAAAAATTTATTAACAACAATAACAGTCCCAGTGCCACAAAGGATCCCACAAAAGTAGGGTCTGCGGGGTGGATGTACGCAGCATTTCCCCTTTAGGTGCTGCCCTGAAGAGAGGTTGTTTTCAAGAATCCTCAACTTGCAAAACGTGTCATCATGGAAGCATATAGCCTGAAAGTATGAGAGTAACATAGAATTAGAATCATACAAAACACAAGCCAAGCAATACCAAGCAAAATTCATTAATAACTTAATATAAATTTTACTATAAAGACCAAATTGACACAATATCGATTTTACTATATTGTTCTTTGTGTATACAATAATATCATACATCTTTATATTCCATGTATGAAATATATTTCAATTTTACGATATTTTAACCATTTGCGTTGCATATTTAATTAAATTATTCTTAAACCATGATAGCAGAGCTAAGTTGCCAAGAAATTCAATGACTGTCCTCAACATACAATGAATGCAGTAAGACTTTCTTAACTCATTATCAAGTGCGTTGGCACCCACCGACTTTTTACGATATTTATTTATGTAATTTTTTGCTTTTGCTATTCGATGTATTTTCGATATAGAATGTACTTAGGATATTTTGTAAGAGGCAAAGATATTTGGGGCAAGGAAACCGTGAGGCACCCTCACCCCATACCCTTGCTTCCCTTTTTTTGGCAACTTAGACAATTGCAATTAATGAGCCAACCTAGCCCATGTGTATTGGACGGCTAGAGGGGACATATAGGACACTAGTACATATTTTTTTTATTTTCTTTGTCTCTTGCTCAATTGTGTATAAATAGAGGTGCAATGCAAGGATGAACTCATCCAATTTCCAACCAAAATATTTCTATCTTCCATTCTCTCTGTCTCTAACCGTGCCTTCCTCTTCTCTTTATTTCCATTGTAATATTTTTCCAAAACATAAAACCGGGGCATTTTTATACTTGGGTTCGGGGTTGTCCTGACTTGACGAGGTACTTTCGGAGTGAAGTCGAGTGGCATCGCAGTTTTGACATAGTGAACTTGTCATCCCGTGACAACGTGGTATCAGAGCCTTTTCGGTTAAAGCTGGGAGAAAAAGCAATGGAGGAGGAGATTGTGGGCACATCTCACGTGGAGGATGAGAACCGGAGTAGACCGGAGACCCGTGCCAAAAATTCCAACAGGAAAGACCCTTCCGTACCAAGGGAGGCCCTTTCTAGTTTGGACACGAGGGTTGCTCGGTTGGAGTTGGCCATGGGGGAGGTCCATGAACAATTAAACACCCTCGACACCTTGGAGGAAAATGTGGCGAAAATGGATGACAAAATCCATGAGGTTGTCAAGAGTTCGGTTGAAGATCAACTAGTCCGACTTCTTGATGCTGTGTCCGGGCTAAGGGAGGAGATCGACGTTCTCAAAGCCGACACGGTCTTGTGCAAGACCGCCCTTGCTGGCAGTTTTGGCGCAGGAAGCACGGGTGGAGTATCAAGGGTGAAGGTGCCGGACCCGCCTAGGTTTGGTGGGAAACGGAATGCCAAGGAGGTTGACAACTTCCTTTGGAATCTTGAGCGTTACTTTGAGGCTCTACGGATTGATGACGAGCCCTCAAAAATCAGTACCGCCACCATGTATTTGGAGGGAGATGCCGCCCTTTGGTGGAGGAGACGCCATGGAGATATAGCTAGGGGAGTTTGCTCTATGGACACATGGGAGGAGTTCGTTAAGGACTTCAAAAGGAAATTATTTCCCAAGAATGCCGAGGACCAAGCTATGAAGAGGCTTCGTGGGTTGAAGCACACGGGTTCCATCCGGGAGTATGTCTCGGAGTTTCAATCTCTTATGCTTGAGGTTCCGGATTTGCCCGAGACAATCCGTCTTTTCTACTTCATGGATGGCCTCCAACATTGGGCCGAAGTGGAGTTGAAGAGGCAGGGAGTCCATGACCTCGCGGGCGCCATTGCTGAGGCGGAGAGCTTGACTGAGTACAAAAAGGAGTCACCGAAGAAGAAAGACTCAAAAGGGAACAAGGGAAAAGGTGGGGGAGAAAAATCCCACAAGCCTTTTGCACACAAAGACAAAGGTAAGAGGCGGGAGGACAAACCAGACAAGCCTAAGAACCGGGATTACTTTCTATGTGGAGGCCCTCATTACGTGAGGGAATGTCCCCAACGCAAAGCCTTGAATGCGTTGGTGGCAGCCCAAGAACAAGAGACCGAGGGTGCAGCCATGGGTGCCATACGCATGCTCGGGACCATGTCGAGGGAGACACGCCCAGTCCCGGGTACCAGGCCACAGGCCCAGGACATTGGGTCCAGCAGCGGGCTTGACAAAGGCCCAGGAACGCAGGTCCGTGACAGGGCCTAAGTGCAGGCGCAGGACCGTGACAGAGGCCAGACGCTGGGACAAGCAGAGCCCAGGACACAGGCGTAGGGGTGCCCGAACCAGAAAACGAAAGCCCAAGGGAGGCCCGATCAGGCTCAGGTAGGCCCTCCACTACAGAACGGTGCCCAAGGAGGTGGGTCAGTCAGTGCCTAGGTATCGTGCCAGAAACAAGGGTTGATGTTCGTGAGTGCTGTGGTGAATGGAGTTGGGACCAAGGCCTTAGTTGACATCGGGGCCACGCACAACTTCATTTCAGCTCAGGAAGCAGCCAGACTTAGTGTAAGCCATACCAAGGAGTTGGGATGGATGAAAACCGTCAATGCTTCATCCAAACCGATCCTTGGGATGATGCGCGCAGTGCCCGTCCAATTAGGGGATTGGCACGGTACCTTGGACTTGACGGTAGTGACCATGGATGACTTCAATGCGGTGCTCGGAATGGATTTCCTTGACTCGGTGAAACCCTTGTCCGTCCCAAGGGACAATGTCATGGTGATCACCCAAAACCGGAGGAGCTATACCGTGCCTTTGCTTAGGGAAAATATGGAGGCCAAACTACTCTCGGCCGTCCAACTCAAGAAGGGGGTTCGTAAGAAGCAAGTAACGTACATTGCCGCTTTGAGAGAAGAAAAGGGTACCGTGGATGAGGAGGTGCCCGAACAGGTGGGCAAGGTGTTGGACGAGTTTCAAGATGTTATGCCGCCCGAACTACCCAAGCAACTTCCACCAAGGAGGGAAATTGACCCTCACATCGAGCTTGAGCCGGGATCAAGGCCGCCCGCCATGGCACCATATCGCATGGCACCGCCCGAATTGGAGGAATTGAGGAGGCAACTCAAGGACCTTTTGGATGCCGGGTTCATAAGGCCCTCAAAGGCCCCTTATGGTGCTCCCGTTTTATTTCAAAAGAAGCATGACGGGTCTTTGAGGATGTGTATTGACTACCGAGCCCTTAACAAGATAACTGTGAAGAAAAAGTACCCCATCCCTCTCGTTGCCGACTTGTTCGATAGGCTTGGGAAGGCCCGTTACTTCACCAAGCTTGATTTGAGGTCGAGATATTGGCAGGTAAGGATCGCGGCCGGGGATGAGCAAAAGACCGCATGTGTGACACGCTATGGGGTATACAAGTTCTTAGTGACGCCGTTCGGGTTGACCAATGCTCCCGCCACTTTTTGCACATTGATGAACGAGGTCTTGAAGCCCTTCCTTGATCGGTTTGTGGTTGTCTACCTCGATGACATCGTTATACATAGCGAGTCATTGGAGGAGCATGTCGAGCACTTGAAGGAGGTTTTCCGAGCACTTAAGGAGAACCAACTCTATGTGAAGAAGGAGAAGTGCTCCTTTGCTCAAGAGGAGGTTTCTTTCCTTGGCCAGGCCAAGGAAGGATTCGCATGGATCCCGCCAAAGTTCGAGCCATTGAGGAGTGGGAACCTCCACGGGGAGTTAGTGAGCTACGGTCCTTCTTGGGCCTAGTTAACTACTATCGGAGGTTCATCATGGGGTATTCCGCCAAAGCCTCACCTCTAACCGACTTGCTCAAGAAGAAGACCGTGAGGCATTGGGATGAAAAATGCCAAAGAGCTTTTGAGGGGTTGAAGAAGGCCATAACCGAGTAGCCGGTCCTACGTTTGCCCGACTTTGAGCTTCCCTTTGAAGTTCACACAGATGCCTCCGATTATGCCATTGAGGGCATACTTATGCAAGAGAGACATCCCATCGCCTTTGAGTCTCGGAAGCTCAATGACACTGAATGTCGCTATGCCACCCACGACAAGGAAATGACGGCCATCATCCATTGCCTAAGGGTGTGGCGTCACTACTTGCTCGGGGGGAGGTTTGTGATCAAGACCGATAATGTCGCCACGAGTTACTTCCAAAATCAAAAGAAGTTAAGTCCAAAACAGGTCGTTGGCAAGACTTCCTAGCCGAATTCGACTATGGGATGGCATACAAGCCGGGCAAGGCCAATGTAGTGGCCGATGCCCTTAGCCACAAGGGGATGCTTGGCCACATCAATGCCGCACACGGGACCGTCCGAGACAGGGTCCGAGAAGGCATGAAACGGGACAACTTAGCCCAGAACCTGTTGAAGCTTGCTGCCGAGGGTAAGAACGGAGGTTTTGGGTTGAAGACGGTCTCTTGCTCACGGTGGGCAACCGGGTTTTTGTCCCAAGGTGGGAAAACTTGAGGCGTGACCTTCTCAAGGAGTGTCATGACTCGCACTGGGCTGGGCATCCGAGGATAGAGAGGACCGTGGCACTTTTGGAGGAGCATTATTATTGGCCGAGAATGAGGGATGACGTGGAAGCCTATGTCAAGACGTGTCTTGTGTGCCAACAAGACAAGGCCGAACAAAGAATGCGAGCCGGGTTGCTCGAGCCACTGCCCATACCTAACCAACCATGGGAGAGTGTTTCCATGGATTTCATTTCCGCTTTACTGAAATCAGAAGGGTGTGGGTCGATCATGGTTGTGGTCGACCGATTCTCTAAATATGGGACATTCATTCCCGCGCCTAAGGACTGCACCGCAAGTGAAGCCGCTCGTTTGTTCCTCAAGCACGTTGTGAAATATTGGGGACTACCGAGAAGCATTATTAGCGATCGAGATCCGAGATTCACAGGCAAGTTCTGGGCCGAACTGTTCAGATTGATGGGCTCGAGCCTCCACTACTCTACGAGCTTTCATCCACAGACCGATGGGCAAACAGAACAGGTGAATGCTTTATTGGAGCTATATCTGAGACATTATGTGGGGGCCAACCAGAGGAATTGGGCAACACTGATCGACATTGCCCAATTTTCATACAATCTTCACAAGAGCGAGTCAACGGGCCATAGTCCCTTCGAGCTCATTACGGGACAACAGCCTTTGACTCCACAAGCCGTTGCGACCGTGTACACGGGGAGCAGCCCCGCTGCATATCAAGCTGCAAAAGGGTGGAACGAGAAGCTAGACATTGCCAAGGCCCATCTCGACAAAGCCGCACACAAGATGAAAAAGCGGGCGGACAAGAAGAGGAGGTTCCTAGAACTCCAAACCGGGGACTTGGTGATGGTAAAGCTCTTACCGCAACAGTTCAAGACCCTCCGCAAGGTGCACAAGGGTCTAGTTCGCAGATACAAAGATCCTTACCTGATTCTCGCTAGGGTTGGGAAGGTTTCCTACCGTGTTGAACTTCCGCCACAGATGAAGATCCATCCCGTTTTTCATGTGAGCATGTTGAAGCCGTATAATGGGGATGATCAAGATCCAAGTCGGAATGAGTCAAACCGGGCACCAACAGCCGTGAACCCATCATTTGACAAGGAAGCAACCGAGATCCTTGCCGACCGGGTTGTGAGACGAAGGGGAGTGCCGAGGTATACCGAGTACTTGGATCGTTGGAAAGATCTTTCGGAGCACGAAGCCACTTGGGAGAAGGAAGAAGATCTGTGGCAGTTCAAGAACATGATCGAGGCATTCAAAGCCGCTTAGACATTGTCGGGGACAACAATGGCTTAGGTGGGGGAGAGTGTCACCCACCGACTTTTTACGATATTTATTTATGTAATTTTTCGCTTTTGTTATTCGATGTATTTTCGATGTAGAATGTACTTAGGATATTTTGTAAGAGGCAAGGATATTTGGGGCAAGGAAACCGTGAACCACGCTCACCCCATACCCTTGCTTCCCTTTTTTTGGCAAATTAGACAATTGCAATTAATGAGCCACCCTAGCCCATGTGTATTGAACGGCTAGAGGGGACATATAGGACACTAGTACATATTTTTTTATTTTCTTTGTCTCTTGCTCAATTGTGTATAAATAGAGGTGCAATGCAAGGATGAACTCATCCAATTTCCAACCAAAATATTTATATCTTTCATTCTCTCTGTCTCTAACCGTGCCTTCCTCTTCTCTTTATTTCCTTTGTAATATTTTTTTAAAACATAAAAAGGGGGCATTTTTATACTTGGGTTCGGGGTTGGCCTGACTTGACGAGGTACTTTCGGAGTGAAGTCGAGTAACATCGCGGTTTTAACATAGTGAACTTGTCATCCCGTGACAGCATGCTCCCTTCTAGGAATTTGAATTTTGGTATTTTGAAGGCTCTTATTTTGTCCGTTCAATTAGTTCCCTTCGATCTTTTCGTTTTTAGTCACAAAATTTTAATAAAATTACCCCGATAATAGCCATTTTGTCTGCCAATAGCACTATCCACCGAAAATTTAATGTATTTTTGGAACACTAAATTGTGATGTTGACATTCTAGTCCAAGCATGTAACATTAGTCGTCCGACATGGATGTCTAATCAAGTAATAAATAGCAATATCATACTGAAAATTATTATTGATAAAATAAAAATTATTATTGCCAAAATAATTATATAACTTATAAATAATAATAGCTATAAATTATTTTAAAAACTACAATATTTCTCTAACATTAACAATTTTGTCGTAATAATAACATTATCCTATACGAAATTTAGTTACTTAATTTATAACTTATATATATATATACAATAACGGACCAAGTGCCTCAAGGGCTCCCGTATAAGCTAGGTCAAGGAGGGGTGGATGTACGCAGCCTTACCCCTTCAAAATGTAACCCTACCGAGACGCTATTTTTGAGGACCCCTAATCTTATAGGGTTGGCAACACGAGAACTTTCCAGGAGGTCACCCATCTTGGTACTACTTTCGCCCAAGCACGCTTAACTTCGAAGTTCTAATGGGATCCGGTGCTTTAGTGCCTAGTAAATGAACCCTATTTTTAAGTAATTACCTAAGAGGGCACCAACACGCAAGCACCGGATCCCATTAGAACTCCAAAGTTAGGCATACTTGGCCGAGAATCGTATCAAGATGGGTGACTTCTTAGGAAGTTCTCGTGTTGCACCCCTCAGGTTGGGGATACTCAGAAACAGCTTCTCTTCAGGATAATACCTTGAAGGGGGGGAGACTGTGTACATCTAACCCCCCCCCCCCCCCCCCCCCCCCGACCCTGCTTAGGTGGGAGTTAGTAGGCCATTGAGAATGTTGCTTTTTTTAGAAATATCTAAGTAATTGTTTCATATTATATTAAATTATTTAATATATAAATTTAATACGTTACATATGAAGCATTTTTCAATAAAGAGTGGCGTAGATTATCCAAAACAAAAAGATTGGTCAAGGTATAATAATGCACTGCTTACATTTGGATAAAGAGTCCATAAATGTAATTTCACTCTATTTTATGTATTTATTTTCCGTTTTGTCAAAGATAGATAAGATCAGACAATATTGTTGAGACCACTGAAAGAGCGCTATTCAAATTTTTTTTTTTTTTTCGATGATAAGAAAGATAACTTTCAATACAAAATCGATACACATATTAAAGTTAAGTCTGAGAAAATCCACAAAAATGAGAAAAAGAAACCATGTTATTCATACTATATACTCTTATACAATTTACATTATGTTAATTTAGTTCCAATATAAAATTAAATTTGAGATAATGGAGTAATTTTTAACAATGTGATTATATCAGATGTAAGTAACTCTATACAAATCCAACCTATGATCCGACTGACGTAGGAATATAAGGGGTAAAACTAATAGGTTATCAATTGTGACGAGATTAAAAACCTACTGCGGTAATTGATAAGTTGCCGATCTTAGAAAGATTAAAAACCCCACTATAGCGTAATAAAATTCACTACTTTGGTAGGTTAGGACAAGAATACAAAAAAACTCTCTAATCTCACGAAGAGAATTAAAAGAGAACACTCAATTTAATTGAAAAAACTTTCAATTGAACTATATTAATAAAGAAGTGAGTAAATAGGTACATAGAAGCCTCTATATATAGAGGGTTATAATGATAGCGAATGAAATAAATAAGCGAATGATATAAATAACCTAGAGTTATAATAAGAGTAAAAGGGTAAAAATGTAATTGCATGAAACCTAGGGCACTTGACTGATATGGAGATTCTTTTTTTTTATATATATATAATTAACGGCTAGCCGACGTACAAGCAGACAACTCGACAAAGCGAGCCTTGAGCCACCCCGTAAACGGAGTGGGTACAAAAAGACAAAAAACCAAAACAAACAGGGAGAAACAAAACACAACTGGAAATGGCACCACAAACACTAAAAGACCGGGAAAACATCAACAAACAAGCAGGGCAACAGACGAAGCCGGAGCAGATACACACATTGAAACACCTCACAGAAGACGAAAAACGAAGACCTGGAAGAGGGTGGAGGACAGGATGGGGAAATCCCTCCCTCCCCCACGAAGCTGGCAAGGTACCCGGCAAGATGGGACCGGACAGGAGGGGTACCTAGCCAACATCACAAGGAAGGGGAGAGAAAGCCCGGGTTGGCGGGTGAAAGACAATAGGCCGTCTAGAGGCGTCTTGAGGAATTACATGGTCCAGAGTCAACTGAAGGTGGTCATGTGGTTCACATCAACGGGACATCACATCTGAACCCCACAAGACTAGGTGTGAAGGGAAAGCTGGCACTGGTACTGGGATGGTGTTGTTAATGGGCCAGGAAGTCAGGACCGGTTCAAAAGGGGCAGCAAATCTGGTGGGGACCTGGGGAAGAGAGAAAACAAACCAAAAGCAAGACAAAAAACGAGAAAGGACGGTGGGGGGCCCGAGGTCGGGTGGCGTGCAGGGAGGACCAAGCCCCCCCCCCCCCCCCAAGGAGCTCGGCGCGGCGGTGGAGAGGTTTGGAACAACTCGGCAGCGGCGAAGAGACAGGGAGGATGCGAAAGACGAAAGGATCCCCCGGGCGTGGAACTTGAAGGGACCATCAAGTTGGACAGAGGCGGGGGTGGAGACAAGATTCTGGAGCCGGCGGCGGTACACGGAGGAGGAGAGAAGAGATCTGGAGTCGGCGGCGATGGCCAGGCCTGAGACGACGCGGCGGAGGCGGGGAGGATGGGGAAGATAAAAGGTCGGTAGATAGCGGTGCCCAGGTGTGGAGCTGTTCTTTGATGGACCACCGAGTCGGACAGAGGAACCGGCGTCGGTGGTTGTGCCTGAGAAGACAGAGATGGGGAGAAGACGGACCGGCTGCGCTGGGGAGGAGGACGAGGCCCCCCCCCCCCCCTCCCCAAGGTGACTTTTCAGACGCGTTTTTTCAGAGGGTTTTTTTTGGTTTTTGTTAGACGCATCTATGTTTTAATTCTGATCCAACAATGACTAATATGGAGATATGTACTCTCGTAAATGAAGATATTCTCTAATTAATAAAACTCTAGAGGTGTAACCCTGCCAAAAGGCTATTTTTGAGGACCTCCAACCTTATAGAGTTGGCAACACAAGGACTTCCCAAGAGATCACTCATCCTAGTACTACTTTCGTCCAAGCATGCTTAACTTCGGAATTCTAATGGAATCTGGTGCATTAGTGCTTGGTAAATGAACCCTAGGCTAATAAAGACTATGATAAATAAATTAACTTAATTAAATCTAACTAAATAATATAGGGTCAAAATTCATAGACACTCCATGTCACACTCCTCAAGTTGGAGAAGACTCGCCAATCTAGTCTTGAATACCTTCATCTTGCACATATGACCTTCCTTGTGATAAAAAAATATTGCTTAGCTTCGTCAGATGGTCTCCAAACTTCATACGGGCTAACTTGATCTTTATTCCATTATTCACAAAAGAATAAGAATTATGATAACGGATAACTCGACCATCATATTGCCATGGTCGACCAAGTAAGTGGCAAACACGAAACTTCATATTTGTACTTATCTCCAATTGTAAATGTAAATTGTACAAGGCATCTCTTCGTAACACAAACTTCATTCTCTTTCCTTAGCCATAGTAGCTTGTATGGCTATGGATGAGGTTCAGTAGGAAGCCCCAATTTCTCCGCCATGCTAGTCGCAACAATGTTTTCACCACTTCCATTGTCAATGATAACATCACAAATCTTGTTCTTTGCCGTGCATCTAGAGTGAAAGAAGTTATGACGGAGCCAACTCTTTTCTTTACTTACAACATCAACGTTAAGTACTCGATCTACTATAAGCAATTCACCATGATCAGCATAAATGGTCTCTTCATCTTTTTCATCGTACTCTGGCAACGTCTCTTCTCTTTCATCTTCTTCATTCTCTCCTTCTTTAACAATAGTAACAATTCTACGATTAGGACACTTAGAAGCAATGTGCCCTACTCCTTGACATTTGAAGCACTTTTTTTTGTAGTAGGATTACTTGAACAAACTTCTTTGCCTTTGTCGGTGTTAGAAGTTGTAGACGAGGTTGCTTTTGAAGGAGTTGTCTCATATTATTGTGATCCTCGACTGGATGCAATCTCTTCGAACTTTGATGAACTAGTTATACCTTTCTTGAATTTTTGCTTCCCGACTTTAAGTGCTAGGTGAATGACATCATTGAGGGACCAATAGTGTAGCAACTGCACAGTGTCTTCAATCTCATAGTTCAATCCTTCTAAATAACGTGCAATAGTTTGTTCTTCTAGCTCCTTCGCATCACACTTCTTCATGAGCTGCTCGAATTCCATGGAATATTATTCAACAAACATCGATCTTTGCTTCAAGTTATGGAACTTGATAAAAGTGCCTTGGCGATAATCCTCGGGAAGAAATTTTCGAGCCAATTCTCGACGCATTTTACTCTAGAATTTGATCTTACGATGACATTCTCTTTCACATTGTCTCTGAAGATTCTCCCACCAAATGGATGAGTATTTCTTCAACTTGAGAGCAACAAGTTGGACACGACATTCGTTAGGAATATCTTTGAGTTCAAAAACTCTCTTCAAGGTGTGAATCCCATCAATGAAGTCATCAGGTTGTAGGTGTCCTTCAAATCCAAGTATATCCACTTTGATATTCCAACTAAAGGATTTGTTGGGCGAAGGCCAATGACGACAAAGTCGAGATGCGTCCTCTCCATATGATGAATCACCATCATGGAATGGGTTTGATCTATAACTTCTATCACTTGAACCGTGGCTTTCTAAATTAATATCTCCACCTTCAACTTGGTTTTATTGTTGAGCAGCTAGTTGTTCTTGTAGGATGTGATCTTGGTGACGCAAATCTACCAATTCAATGTCGACTAGATCTCTTTGTTCAGTGGTATTACGGCATTTCGAAGGCATGTTTTTATTGTAAAATTGACTTATAAGAGAAGAATCAAGGAAGACAGTGGGCAAAATCAGAATCGACACGTCGAAATTAGTGGACAAGGGTTTGCTGACATGGCAATATGGGTGACATGGCGACGATGTGGCGCTAACGTGTCAGGACAACACAAGATCGGTAGAACAAAGGCCACACGCAATCTATGGCGCATGAGGCGCTTATGAATGACACTAGTTGTTTTCGGCGACTTGGCTTCTAGATTTGCTAGATCAGAGGATGGGGGCTTTGTTATGACCCCAATTAGAAGTAGGGTCAAGTGGAACCCATTTCAACTAAAATTCTGTAGCAAAGTACAAATTATGAATAGAAGAAAGTAGAATATCAACTATTCTGCAGAGGAATGACAGGAAAGTAGAGATGAAGATCAGAATTCAGAAATTTAGGGAGAAAGAGAATTTAGGGAGAAAAATTTAAATCAATTTTATTACTTCACAATTGAATGAATATAATGGATATTTGACATCTATTTATAGATATTACAAAAATAACTAACTAAACCAACTAATACAAAATTCTAGTATTTTTAGCCATTACCCTAACATTACCCTCCCCCCAAAGCCAATCCTTGCCTCAAGGATTGAAGGAAGGAAATTGACTCATGAGGAAAGTGTAATCTTCCCATGTTGCGTCTTCCTTATCCAAGTTGGACCATTGTACCAAAACTTGCCTAACAGGCTTGTTGTTGCATTTCACCAATCTACGCTCAAGGATGGCAACAGGCTCGGCCACCATTACCCCTTTTGTAGTCACTAAGAGAGGATCAAAAGAAGGTTGTATATTTGGGCCCACACGCTTCTTTAATTGAGACACATGAAAAATAGGATGAATGGCATTTGTGGGTGGCAGTTGGAGTTTGTAAGCCACTGCATCGATCTTTGCAATAGCGGGGTAAGGTCCAAAGTATCTTGCAAAGAGCTTGAGAGAGCTCCTTAAAGCTAGCGAAGTTCGCTTGTATGGTTGGAGTTTAATGTACACCAAGTCACCAACTTCTAGCTCACACTCACTTCTTCTTTTGTCAGCATAAAATTCCATCCTTGCTTGTGCCTCCTCACGATTCTTTTGATTTTTTGTGTCATTTCATTTCTTTCCCTGAAATAAGATTCAACAGCAACATTAGAAGTTTCATTAGCATCAATAAACTCGAGAGATGGTGCATCATAGCCATATAAATCTCTAAAAGGAGTACATTAAAGAGCGGTATGGTAAGACATGCTGTACCAATATTCAGCTAAGTAAAGCTATGATGACCATCTATTAGGCATATGGGACGTCATACACCAAAGGTATTGCTCTAAACATTGATTGAGCCACTCAGTTTGGCCATCCGTCTCAGGATGATAACTAGAACTAAGATCCAAAGATGTTCCAGAGAGCCTAAATAGTTTTTTTTTTCCAAACAATCTTGTAAAAATCCTATCTCGATCTGTTACTATGCTAGAGGGCAACCCATGGAGTTTGTAAATGTTCTCCATAAACTGCTTAGCTACCCAAGAAGCAGTGAAAGGAAATGAAGTGAGCATATTTTGTAAATCTATCAATTACTATCCATATCACATCCTTTCTATTACTTCTTGGTAGCCCCTCTACAAAATCCATACTTAAATTAGACCAAGGTCGAGATGGAATAGGAAGGGGTTGAAGTAATGCAGGATAAGCAACATGCTCAGCTTTATTGTGTTGGTAAATATCACAACTTCACACATAATCTTTCACTGAAAGTTTAAGCCCCTTCCAATAAAAATATGATTTAGCTCTCTTATATATTACAGTCACACCAGAATGACCACCGATCATAGAATCATGAATGTTCTACAGCAACTTATTTCGTAGTTGAGTGGAGGTGCCAATGTAGAGTTTCCCCTTGTGGCGTAGGAGACCACAACAATAGCTATACCGAGGAAAAGAATCACTATCCACCAGAATTTGGCTAATTTTTTCCTGCGCTTCCTCATCACCTAGGTAACTTCCAATCACTTCATTAGTCCAAGAAGGTATTAAGGTAGAAATTGCCATTACAGAGGCCTCATTCCCGCCAGATTCTGTGGGAAGTCGAGAAAGAGCATCGGCAACTTTATTTTCAACTCCTTTCCTATACAAAATCCCATAGGTAAGGCCTAGGACCTTAGTTAATCCTTCTTCTTTTTTTTTTTATGGTAAAGGAGTGGAGATCTTTTGGTCTAATAGGTGTTTAAGGCTTTCGTGATCAGTTTTAATCAAGAAATAATTGCCTTCTAAATAATGTCTCCACTTTTGAATTGCCATCAAAATAGCCCAATACTCTTTTTCATAAATGGATAGGTCTAGTTGCTTAGGCTTAAATGGTTTGCTTAGGTAAGCTATAGGGTGTCATTCTTGCATAAGAACAGCCCCAAGACCATCATGAGATGCATCGGTTTCTAAGATAAAAGGCTTAGAGAAATCAGGTAGTGTAAGAATCGGAGCATGGCACATAGCTAACTTGAGCGTACTGAATGCCTCAATTGCTTTTTTAGACCAAAAGAAAGCATTTTTATGCAGTAAATCAGTCAAAAGTTTGGCCAAAATTCAATACTCAGCTATGAACTTGCAGTAATAACCCGTTAAACCCAAAAAACACCCTTAGTTCCTTCAAGTTTTTGGGCTCAGGCCACTTACGCATTGCCTCTATTTTACTAGAGTCAGTAGATACACTATCATGGGATATTACATAACCTAAGTATTCTACCCTATCAGTCCCAAACACACACTTGGACATTTTAGCATAGAGCTTATGTTTCTACAGCAAGGACAATACCAATTTCAGATGCTCAAGATGCAAATTCCAATTAGGACTATAGATTAGCACATCGTCAAAGAAAAGTAGAACAAATTTCCTTAGATAGTCTTTAAAAACATCATTCATGAGGGCTTGAAAAGTAGGGGGAGAATTTGTAAGCCCAAATGGCATCACCTTGTATTCAAAGTGGCCATGGTGAGTTCTAAAGGCCATTTTATGAATGTCATCCTCCTTCATCCTTACTTAATGATACCCTTGTCTAAGGTCTATCTTTGAATAAACCTTAGAACCATGCAATTCATCAAGTAAATCATCAATGAGAGGTATAGGAAATTTATTTTTAATAGTTAAATCATTAAATTTTCTATAGTCAATACACATTCTAGTAGTCCCATCCTTTTTCATTACTAATATAACCAGGGATGCAAAAGGACTTTGGCTTGGTTGGATAAATGAACACTTAAGCAAGTCTATCACATGCTTCTTTATTTCACTCTTGTGATAGTGAGGGTGTCGGTATGGCTGCAAATTGATTGGTGTCGCACCATTTTTCAAGGGTATTGCATGATCTTGCTTCCTAGGGAGTGGTAGGGATGCGGGTTCACAAAACACATCCGATTGCTTTCTTGAGCTTGTCATCATTGATCCACTTCAAGGAAGGTTCACCACTTATGCCCTGCAAATAAATCTTATGCCCTTCTTCGTGGATGGTTACTTTTAAGTTAACAAAATCAAACTTAATAGGTTTATGCATTTTCATCCAATCCACACCACACCAATCAAGACTAAGAATCCTAAGGTTATATTGGAATTTATGGCCTTGCATATCCCAACTAAAGCCTAAACATCTAGTTTGAGTGGCTAATTTACTTCCATTAGCCACAGTAACTGTTAAGGATGGTGCGCTAGAAAGACAAAAGCCACCGGATTTGGCGATCTTGGGATCGACAAAGCTATGCATACTATCACTATCAATTAGGATTAAGATTTCTTTCTTCTTACTCAAGTGGCCTTTAATCCATATTGTTCTATGGTCCTTTCCCCCATTTATGGCCATAGCAGAGATGGCCATGTTATCACAATCTTCCTCTACCCACTTACTACCATCAGGATCATCTATATCCTCTGTAGAATCTATGGTAGTAGGCTCATTATCATTCTCCTCGGCTGTGATAGCGTTAAGTTGTTTATTTTGGCAAATATATCTCAGAAAATATCTATCATTACATCTAAAACACAATGGAGGACCCTTCCTAGGCTCAATTGGTCTTGAATTAGGTATGGAAGAACCAACAGAAGCACCACCAGAGGTGATGGACTTCTGCGATTGGGTCTGCTGGGCCTTATGACCATAGAAATTGCTTGTTCTTGGCTGGTTCTGCAAGTTCCTATGAGTAGTGGCATTAGTTGCAATATAACTTTGCCTTTTCTTGAAAGTTGAAGCACTATTGACTGTCTTATTGTCTTGTGGATGTGCTAAATCATAGTGATATGCAGTATCGAATGCATCCTCAAGAGTTTGAGGCTTAAACATAGCAACCAAATGCCTAATATCATTCCTCAAACCACTGAAATATGTAGAAATGAAAAAAGATTCATGGAGTTGGGGATTAGACTTAACCACATAAGCCATCAAATCCCCAAATTTTGCTTGGTAATCAAGGAGGGTACCATCTTGTTGCAATTTAGTAAATTCTTCAATTGGATCATCAAATTTCTTTTCACAAAATCTCTTACTGATCTTGTCAACAAAATGGACCTACTCAATGACATCCCTATTACAAACATACCCTTCGAACCACGTTCCTATTTCACCACTAAGGTATATGCCAAGAGTTTCCCTATGCTCTTCATCAGTCATTTCAAAAATTTTAAAGTACTTATCACATTTTCGAGCCCATCCACGAGGATTGCTTGGGTCAAAAAGTGGAAAGTCATATTTTTGATTGGGTTTCTTGCGCCTATTTTGGTGATTCCATTCTTGGTGATAATTTCTTTCACAGTAGTTATGGGTTCTATTCAAGTTAGGGGATTCTTGATCCAAATCATAACCAATAGGTCTTTTATCACAAGTCCCATTAGTAAAAGCCAAATTAGTTTCTGCTTGGTGATGGCTTGTGGTTGCAACACCTTGGTTACTAGGCAAAATTGGAGGAGGCTTAGGGAATTGGTTAAGTCTTAGTACCTCTGTTTGCTCTTGGTTGCGAGAAGTTGCTCCATCAATACTTGCATTCGAGAGTCAGATTACTCCATCCTTGAATTTGTTTGTTTCATGTTGTCCTCCGTCAATTGAAGGCATCGATCTTGCTTGGAACTCAAATCTTGCAACTCTTTGAAACCCTTTTCTTGATTGGTGTTAATTTCTTGAGCCATTTTCATGGTTTTCTCATGCCTAACATCAGTTTCTTGAATTTGTTTTCCCATTGACACTATTTTCTAAAAAAGCACTTCAATTTGGTCCTCTATCTTCTCAAGTAGATACAACTCAAGTGCTGCAAGCTGCTTGCCTGGTGCCATACGAGTGCCTTCTTGGTTTGTAACGGGATCTGATACCAAGTTGTTATGACCCCAACTAGAAGTAGGGAAAGTGGAACCCATTTCAACTAAAATTCTGCAGTAAACAAATTATGAATAGAGGAAGGTAGAATATCAACTATTCTGTAGAGGAAGGATAGGAAAGCAGAGAGGGAGATCAGAATTCAGAAATTTAGGGAGAGAGAGGATGAGAGAGAATTTAGGAAGAAAAATGTCAATCAGTTTTATTACTTCACAATTGAAGGAATACAATGGAGTATGTTGTAAAATTGGTCCCTATATGACTTAACTATGTCAAGAAAATTTAAGTCAAGAAATGTTCAAATATTATAGATTAAAGGGTGTAAATGTCAAGTGGCATAAGTTGTAATTTTTGGTATATATATTTTTTGGGTACCCAGCTATTACTGTACATTTAAATAATTCAAGAGGTAAAATACCATTGCTGCCCCTGACCGTGTGCGTTATTTACTTGCCCGTGCCACTGCCCGCTGCCCGAATCTTCTCCAAGAAGCTTCCTGTTTTCAGTTTAAAGTGATGACACGCGTCAGCCATCCGGGTAAACTGTTTGTGTTTCTTGAGGGCTTTTATGGACCGTTGATCTGGTTCGTACGAACGGCCGAGATTGAACCTTGAGCTTTGCCACGGATCGGAGATCGGTTGCCTATATATACTGACCCTTTTAGGGTCTGCCGTACGCAATTTATTCGCTCTCCGTTTTTCTCTTCAGCCACCGCCTCTCTTTGGTTTTGCTCTGGCGATCTTGAGGCGATCGAAGGCGATTGAGTATATTCGTGGGTGTTAAGGCTTGATCGTTCAAATCTTGGTAGTTTGGAGCATGTATGAAGCCTTGTAGGCTTCGGTTGTAAGCTTTCTTCTCCCTTACTCTTTATTTTCGTTCTTCTTTAGGCTTCTGACTTAGAAGCCTTAAGGATCGGTTGTGTAAAGTTGTATATCGTTGAAGTCTGGTCTGTAATATTTCAACTCGACTTATAGTGGATAGACTTCCCTAGAAATAGGGAGCCGTGGAGTAGGTCCTTCTTTAAAGGCTGAACCACGTAAATCTCGTTGTTATCGCTGTGTTCTTTGTGCATGTGTTCGGTGTTGGATGAATCTTGCTTAACTACAGTTACAGGTTTCTTGAACTAGATCTGAAGTAGTGAATCTTTGTTGTTATTGTCATCATATCAAGAACTAAAGTTGATAAGATTAAACCCTAGGAATACGACCTGAAACTCAACAAGTGGTATCAGAGCATCAGGTTCTTTACCTTAAAGAAACAGTATGGCGTCTGCTAGGGTTGATATTGAAAGGTTTGACGGTAGGAATGATTTCAACCTATGGAAACTAAAAATGAAAGCTATCCTTATGGCACAAGGTGCTGGAACTGCACTTTTGCCCGAAAAGGATCAACCAACTTATCTAACTGAAAAGGAGAAAGTAGAAGTCGAACATAAAGCTTATGCTTCTTTATTACTTAGTCTTGATAACTCGGTACTTAATCAGATTCGCTCTGAAAAGACCGTAGCAGATATATGGGCTAAGTTAGAAGAAATCTACAAGTCTGAGTCATTGTCCAATAGGATATTGTGCATGGAATCCCTTTTCACCTTTAAGGTGAGTGAGACTAAACCCCTAGAGGACTCTATAGATGAGTTCCATAAAATCTGTCAAGATCTAGAAAATGTGAAAGTTACTGTTGCTGATGAATTGTTGGCTGTATTGTTACTATGTGCCTTACCTAAATATCTTAGGTCCTTTAAAGACACACTAAGATATGGACGTGACACTGTAGCATTGAAAGACGTAACAAAGGCCCTAAGATCCAAGATCCTAGAACTTAGGAAGGAAGGGAAGTATCCACCAACCAGTAACAGTGGGGAAGGGCTGTCAGTCAGGGGTAGGACAAAGACTCGAGACAACCATAACAACCATAACAACCATAACAACCATAACAACTACAACAATAAGGAAAGGAGAAGAAGTAAGAGTCGAAACAGATCTAGTTCAAGACCTAGAAGAGATTGTAGTAAAGTAAAGTGTTATGAGTGTGGTAAACTAGGCCACATTAAAAGATACTGTCCAGATTACCAAAGAAAATTTAACGGCACAACGGACAACACTGAATTTAATGACGGATATGACTCCGCTGAAGTATTAGTAGTATCCACAGACCAAACTACACAAGAGTGGGTTCTAGACTCAGGGTGTAGCTTCCATATGACTTCAGATAGATCCTTCTTTACTGAATACCGGACTGTAGCAGGGGGAAAGGTGTTGTTGGGAAATAACCACGGATGCCAAATAGTTGGGATAGGGTCAGTTAGGGTTAAGGGGTCAAACGGGATTGACTTTACCCTAAAGGGAGTTAGGCATGTGCCTGAACTTAGAAGGAACCTAATTTCTCTAGGACAATTAGACCAGGCTGGTATGACCTTAAAGGCACAACAGGGGGTAATGAAAGTCCTTAAGGGTTCCCTTGTAATGCTAAGAGGAGAGGTCAAGAACGGTCTATATGTGCTTAGAGGTGACGTAGTTCCTGCTGGCTGCTCTATTGTAGAGAAAACTGACCTAACCAACCTTTGGCACAAAAGATTAGGACATGTATCAGAGAGGGGCCTGAATGAGCTGAACAAGAGAGGGCTGTTAGGGGGTGGTTATGTGTCTAAACCTGATTTCTGTGAGTCATGCATATTTGGAAAACATCATAAACTATCTTTTAAATCTGGAATCCATATAACTAAGTCACCGTTAGACTATATCCACTCTGACCTGTGGGGACCAGCAAGGGTACCCACTTTAGGTGGAGCATACTACTTCCTATCTATGGTAGATGATTTCTCTAGGAAGGTTTGGGTTTACCTACTTAAAACAAAGGATGAATGTTTTAGTGCCTTTGTTAGGTGGAAGAACCTTATAGAAAATCAAACAGGTAGGAAGATTAAGGTACTTAGAACTGATAATGGACTTGAATATATAAACGCTGAATTTGATAGTTTATGTGCTCAAAATGGTATTAAAAGACACAACACTGTTAGGAAAACTCCTCAACAAAACGGACTAGTTGAAAGAATGAACCGTACGCTCCTAGACAGGGTAAGATGCATGTTATTTGCATCAGGACTTGGTAAAAACTTTTGGGGGGAGGCTGTAGCTACTGCATGTTATCTAATTAATCGTACTCCCTCCTCTGCAATTGATTTTAAAACTCCTGAGGAAAAATGGACTGGAAAAACAAGCGACTATTCTATTTTAAAGGTTTTTGGATGTGCTGCGTATGCGCATCAATCTGAAGGAAAACTTGAACCCAGGGCTATAAAAGGTGTTTTTCTAGGCTATCCGGATGGTGTAAAGGGGTATAGGGTGGGTGTTAGGGATGGAAACAGAACCAAAATAATAATTAGTAGGGATGTAACCTTTAATGAAGAAGAATTCCCTTACTTGGAGAAAATAATGGCTGCCGATACAGCAGCCACTTCCTCCAACCCTAGGAAGTATGATCCTGAACTCTATGAGTTCGAGATCAGCCCACCAGAGCCTGTATACCAGGAAAACCAGACCTTAAATCCTGAGGAAGAGGTGACTGACAGTGCTGAAGGGAGCACTGAACCTCAAGAAACAATTGAACAAACAGACCTATCAAACTACCAACTAGCTAGAGATAGGGAGAGGAGAGAAATTAGGGCACCAACTAGGTTTGGCAGTGCGGATTGTATTGCATTTGCCCTAAATACTGCCCTAGAGTATGTAGAATCAGAACCTCTCACTTATACTCAGGCTATTAGTGGGGCTGCCTCTGAACAGTGGCTTAAAGCCATGACAGAGGAAATGGAGAGCCTCAAAAGGAACAAAACTTGGGTTTTGGTTCCTAAACCAATGGATAGAAAATTGGTAGGTTCTAAGTGGATTTATAAGGTAAAAGAACCCGATACATCATCTGGACAGCCAAGGTTCAAGGCTCGACTAGTTGCAAAAGGTTTTTCACAAAAGGAAGGGGTAGACTATAATGAGATTTTTTCTCCCGTTGTAAAGCACACAACCATAAGAATACTTATGGCACTAACTGCTAAGTTTAGCCTATTTCTGGAACAAATGGATGTTACAACAGCTTTCCTTCATGGTGAGCTGGATGAGGAAATCTTTATGGCCCAACCTGAGGGCTTTATTGAACCAAACCATGAAAACCATGTTTGTCTACTTAAGAGGTCTTTATATGGCCTAAAACAATCCCCTAGACAATGGTACAAACGATTTGACCAATTTATAAGAAGCAGGGGCTTTAGTAGATCAATACATGATACTTGTTTTTACTTTAAACATGCTGATACTGTTGATGCACTGTATTTGCTGATTTATGTGGATGATATGCTGCTGGCCAGTAAATCCATGAATCATATTAATGATTTGAAACTAACGCTTTGTGCTGAGTTCGATATGAAAGATCTAGGAAAGGCCAAGAAGATACTTGGTATGGAAATTACCAGGGATCCAACAGCTGAAACAGTGCACTTATCTCAACAAAGGTATTTGGAAAAGGTATTGGTTAGATTCAACATGTCTGAATGTAAACCTGTAAAATTGCCCTTAGCAAGTCAGTATAAGTATACAGTTCAACAGTGTCCCACGAATGAGATAGAGAAGAAACAAATGGAAAGAGTCCCATATGCGAATGTTATAGGTTCCTTAATGTATGCTATGACTTGTACACGTCCAGACTTAGCTTTTCCTTTAAGTGTTTTGTCTAGGTTTATGAGTAACCCCGGAAAGGAACATTGGGATGGAGTTAAGTGGTTGTTAAGGTACATTAAACAAACCTATAAACTGGGACTTACTTTTGGTCGGACAAAAACCTACCTTAGATTGATAGGTTACACCGATTCTGACTTTGGGGGGGACGTAGATAAAAGGAGATCCACTAGTGCTTACATTTACACTTTAAATGGTGGAGCCATTTGTTGGAAGTCTAAGTTGCAGCCTGTGACTGCGCTGTCAACCACTGAGGCTGAATTTGAGGCCCTCACAGAAGCCATAAAAGAGGCTACCTGGCTGAGAGGCTTACTGTCAGAAATAAACCTCGATAACGGGCCTCCCGTACTGTTTTCGGACAGTCAATCAGCCCTTGCATTGTGTAAAAACCCCGTGTTTCATGATAGGACTAAGCACTTAGCTATCAAGAGGAATTTTGTAAACGACATGCTTGAAAGGAACACTGTTGAACTGCGAAAAATCTGTACTGCTGAAAATCCAGTGGATATGGGCACAAAAAATTTGACTTTGGACAAGTTACTTAAATGTATTAACTTGGTTCAAAGTAATTGGGACCATGGATGACGATCCCAATGTGTTTTTTGCTCCTATTACTAGGGAATGTCCAGTAGTTAATCCATATAGGTACCAAGGTGGAGAATTGTTGTAAAATTGGTCCCTATATGACTTAACTATGTCAAGAAAATTTAAGTCAAGAAATGTTCAAATATTATAGATTAAAGGGTGTAAATGTCAAGTGGCATAAGTTGTAATTTTTGGTATATATATTTTTTGGGTACCCAGCTATTACTGTACATTTAAATAATTCAAGAGGTAAAATACCATTGCTGCCCCTGACCGTGTGCGTTATTTACTTGCCCGTGCCACTGCCCGCTGCCCGAATCTTCTCCAAGAAGCTTCCTGTTTTCAGTTTAAAGTGATGACACGCGTCAGCCATCCGGGTAAACTGTTTGTGTTTCTTGAGGGCTTTTATGGACCGTTGATCTGGTTCGTACGAACGGCCGAGATTGAACCTTGAGCTTTGCCACGGATCGGAGATCGGTTGCCTATATATACTGACCCTTTTAGGGTCTGCCGTACGCAATTTATTCGCTCTCCGTTTTTCTCTTCAGCCACCGCCTCTCTTTGGTTTTGCTCTGGCGATCTTGAGGCGATCGAAGGCGATTGAGTATATTCGTGGGTGTTAAGGCTTGATCGTTCAAATCTTGGTAGTTTGGAGCATGTATGAAGCCTTGTAGGCTTCGGTTGTAAGCTTTCTTCTCCCTTACTCTTTATTTTCGTTCTTCTTTAGGCTTCTGACTTAGAAGCCTTAAGGATCGGTTGTGTAAAGTTGTATATCGTTGAAGTCTGGTCTGTAATATTTCAACTCGACTTATAGTGGATAGACTTCCCTAGAAATAGGGAGCCGTGGAGTAGGTCCTTCTTTAAAGGCTGAACCACGTAAATCTCGTTGTTATCGCTGTGTTCTTTGTGCATGTGTTCGGTGTTGGATGAATCTTGCTTAACTACAGTTACAGGTTTCTTGAACTAGATCTGAAGTAGTGAATCTTTGTTGTTATTGTCATCATATCAAGAACTAAAGTTGATAAGATTAAACCCTAGGAATACGACCTGAAACTCAACAGAGTATTTGACATCTATTTAAGATATTACGAAAAGAACTAACTAAAGCAACTAACAAGAGTAACTAAAAATAAAAAATTCTGGTATTTTTAGCCATTACCCTAACAAACCCTAACAGGCTTCTGGTTCTACCCTCCAGAAATCATCGGCTGACGCCACCGACAGCAAGTTTGGAACGATAGTGTGAGCCTAGGTGGAAGGATGACTACGGTGCCTACAGTTGAGTCTAAGGCAGTGGTTGACTGGCAATTAGACCTTTGCGGCAACGACTAGTGGTGTTGGAGCAGCGGTGGTTTGTTGTGTTGTCGGCGGCCGAATGGTGGTGAAAATTGTTTGCCTTTTTTGTTTTACAGTGATGATGGAACAACAAGTAGGCTTTCGTAAACGAGCCGAGCCGAGCCGATTCGATCCGAGAACCCCCCTTGTTTGAACTCAAGTTCAATAAGGCTAATCGAGCTCGAGTTCGAGCCGAGCTCTTATCGAGAATTTCTAACCCTTGTTCGAACTTGGTTCAATAAGAATATAATGTGTTCAATACTCGGCTCGGCTCGGCTCGGCTCGGCTCATTAGGTTTATCGAGCCGAGTCGAGCTCGTTATCGAGTTGAGTTGAACTCGTTATCAAGTTGAGTCGAGCTCATTATCGAGCCCAATCGAGTTTAAAACCAAGCCAAGCTTGCAATCGAGTCAAGCTTATTAACGAGCAAAGCTTTTTAAGTTATTATTGAACTATTTTTGAGCTAATACCAACTATTATCGAGCTCATAACAAGCCGTTAACGAGTTGATATCGAGCCCCTTAACAAGCTCTTATCGAGCGCTTATCAAACTGTTCGTGAACATTAGGGAGCCGAGCACTCCCTTGTTAGCGGCTCGTTAAGCTTATTGAGCCTGCTCGAACTCTGCCCGATAAGCTATCGAGCCCTCCTGATGAACACGAACGAGCCCTAATCGATTTCGAACGTGAATAGTTCATCGAACACTCTGTTCATTTACACCCCTAATACCAACTGACGTAGGAATTTAGGAGGTAAAACTGATAAGTTACTTATTGTGGTGAGGTTAAAAAGCCCACTATGGTAATTGATAAGTCGCTGATCACTGCGTAGGTTAGGCCAAACATATAAAAGAACTCTCTAATCTCGAAAAAAAGATTTAAAAAAGAGAACACTCAATTTAATTGGAAAAACTTTCAATTGAACTATATTAATAAAGAAGTAAATAAATAGATACATAGGAGCCTCTGTGTATAGAGGCGTAGAAGGTTAGCAAATAACACAAACAGTCCTAAGTAAATGGGTAAAAGTGCAATTGCACAACACCCTAGGGCACTTGACTAATATAAAGATATATAGAAGATATTCTCTACTTAATAAAATACAAACCAAAAGGAAACATATGCACCCCGTTTACGGGGTATTAGGGCTCGCTCTGTCGAGGTCCCTGATCTGTACTACGGCTATGCCGACCATTATCGAAAAAAAAGGTACACAAATTACAAAACTAGAAAAGTCCCTACTAGAACACAATATCAAAGCTCAGTAATGAGAGGATCTGCTCTCAAAACTCTTTACTTGGTGAAATGGACCAACAACATAATTTGCTTCTCTTCAGTGATGTCTGAATCATAAATTGAGCTTAAAAAAAGAATTTTTTTTAATCAGGAATTCCCATCAATACAACTAATTATATAAGATAACAATATAACTCAAATGTAAAGAATCCAAAAAATAATATAGAGAACAAAAATTTCTTGGACACACTAAATCGGCAATCTATTGACTCTGCTCTTTACTCTTGTGTCTTTAGAGTTTGTATTTCAATTATTAGAAAAAAAATAAATTTTGGCAATTTTTGTTTTTGTTATTATATTCATAATTTAATCTGATGCAAATAGGGGCTGACACCGGACTATAGGCGAGGATTCCAGTAATTTCAAGTAATTTCGTCTTTTAATTTTGCCCTTCCTCTATCCAACTATTCTCTTTTGTTTTCTAATTTTATTCAAATTAGTCTCTTTTTTTTTTTTGTTTAATATGGTTTTAATGTTTATAAATTTGTTCAAATTGGTCCCTAATTTTTAGCTAAAATAGTCCCTAATATTTGTAAATTTTCTCAAATGTGCTCCTCCTCTTTTTTGTTTAAAATAATCACCCTATGTTTTGGTTTGTGCTAAAATTGTCCTCATGAGGTGACTAATAATAGGTAAAACTAAAAGATTAACGACCAATATCGTGATAAAATAAAACTTAAAAAATTAATCTAAATTTGTTCTCATTCGTATTAAGCTTGGCTCGCCAAATGCTCGGGCTCACCTTGGCTCAATCTGAGCTTGACAAGCTTCGAATTAAGCTTACAATATTTCGGTTAATTTAATCCCAATCTAGGCTCGTTTGGACTCTTTTCTGCTCAAATTCGGTTCACTTAAACTCAAATTTGTGTTTATTGGGCACATTTAACAAAAAATATTTTATTAAAAATGCTCACTCAGGCTCGCGGTACGAGCTTAAGCTTCACTAGCCTTAGGCTCGGCTGGGTAAGTTAAACAAGATGGTTTGGCTTGGCTCGAACTCAAAGCAAGCCAAGTCTTTCGAGCTTTATGATGAGTCGGCTCGCATGGGCTCACGAGTTGGCTCAGCTCATTTATACCCCTAATTCTAAACACACAAAAAAACGATGAGGGACAGATCTAAACAAGCTCATAGATGTTAAGAATTGTTTCATAGTAAAAAAAAATATGGGATTAATTTAAACAAACTTAAAAATATCATGTATTATTTACATAAAAAATAGGAAAAGGAGATGCACCAGCCGGCTCGCATGGGCTCACGAGTTGGCTCAGCTCATTTATACCCCTAATTCTAAACACACAAAAAAACGATGAGGGACAGATCTAAACAAGCTTATAGATGTTAAGAATTGTTTCATAGTAAAAAAAAATATGGGATTAATTTAAACAAACTTAAAAATATCATGTATTATTTACATAAAAAATAGGAAAAGGAGATGCACCAGCCGGGAATCGAACCCGGGTCTGTACCGTGGCAGGGTACTATTCTACCACTAGACCACTGGTGCCCTTGTTGTCCAACCAGTTTACGCAAATTTATTTATTTTATTATTTATTTCGGGTAATTTTTTTGTTTAGCAATATTTTTATATATATATATTTATTTTGCCCATTGTGTCAATTTAGTCTTTATACTTTTTATTATGTCAATTTAATCTATTTACTATTTATCTTATGTTAATGTAATCTTTATGATCAAATTTGAAGTTAAATTAATGATATAGTTTTTAACGGCACAGTTTTGTTAAATGCAAGCAATCCACCATAAATCCAATTATTGACTCAATTTAACCCAACTTATGATTGAACCATTAAAAATTCTATTAGTAACTGAACATGAATTTAATCGAAGAATCAAACTGACACAATATAAATAGTTGAGGGATTAAATTAACATAATAAAAAATACAAGAATTAAATTGATATAATGAACAAAATATAGGAACATTTGACGTAAATAATCCTTTTTTTATTATGAATAAGAATATTTTAGTTTGAAATGCTTTAATTCTTTTCTTCATCAGTTCTAAAGGAGCAACAATAATGTTAGGTTATGTCTCAAATTACTTGTTTTATTTTTATAGGGTTGTTGTAGGGTCACCGATCAATCGGGAGGGAATCCGATCGATCGGGTGATTTAAGGAAAGATTCGGGAGTTTTTAGGAAATTAGAGGGCCGATCGATCGGCCCGTTCCGATCGATCGGGTCCCTCCTGACCTGCGTCTATATAAAGGACGTAGGTTTTACGTCATAAAGCATCCAATCAAAGTGTGAGGCGCCGCCATTAAGAAAAAGAGGTGATTTCGTAATTCCTCCAAGATTTTGAGTGCTACGAGAGTTCAGAAGGAGTGATTGTAATTCTTCCATATATCTCGTTCTGAGAAGTGTCGTTGTAATTCTTCCGTTCAGTTAATAAAGAATCTCCATCTCCGCCCGTGGTTTTCTCCCCTCTCGATTGTAGAAGGGTTTCCACGTAAATATTGTGTGTTCGTGTTTGTTCTTTCGTTCTCCATAGTTGTTTACTTTTTGTTTTGCGTGAGTTATATTATTTGACTTGAATCAAGTTATCGGGGTTTCATGCTTCCGCATTAAGTTTTATTCCTCACAAATTGGTATCAGGGCCCTGTTTATTTTGATTTGATAATATGACATCCACAATTAGATCCGAAATTGAGAAGTTTGGCAGTCAAGGGAGCTTCAGTTTATGGCAGATTCGTGTTAAGGGCCTCTTGACTCAGAATGGCTTGAAGAAAGATTTAGATGGGAAAGAGTGGGAAAGAGAAGAAATCAAAGAATCTTACAGAAGCACAATGGGAGGAGTTAGATGAGAAGGCACTCACAGCAATTCAGATGTGTCTTACCGATAACGTTTTGACAGAAGTTCTGGAAGTGAAGACTGCTAAGGAGTTGTGGGAGAAATTGCAGGATATGTTCTGTTTCAAGTCTGTCTCCAACAAACTCGCAGTTAAGCGCCGGTTGTTCACGTTTCGTATGTCAGAAGGTACGTCACTTAAGAATCACGTCAGTGAATTTAATTCAATTATTCAATATTTGAAAGAATTGGATGATGTTCCTAAGGATGAAGACCAGGCAATGTTGTTATTATGTTCTCTCTCTGCTTCATATAAGGGTTTTGTTGAAAGCATGATTTATGGCGGTAGACAAACTATATATGTTGATGAAGTTAAGAGAAACCTACTGAGTAAAGAACAAGTAGATAAGGAATTATCTGATTCTGTTTATAACTCAGATAGTGGTTTATTTGTGAGGGGGAGAACCGAGTATGATCATAGTGGAAGCAAGTCTAAGTCTAGGTATCAAGACCTAACCTGTAACTACTGTCATAAGAAGGGGCACATTAAGAAAGACTGTTACAAGCTTAAAAGAAAATTAGACACAGATAACAGGTCGCACCAAAGATCCATAGCAGCTAGTGTTGTTGATGGTGAGAATGAAGATTTTCTTTTGTCCGTGTTTGAACCTCAGTCTAATTTGAAAGATAGTTGGATTTTGGATTCGGGTCGCTCCTATCATGTCTGTCCCAATCGGGATTGGTTTTCCACGTACGAGTCTATTCAAGGTGGAGTTGCTTTGATGGGTAATGATAATCCATGCAAAGTTTTGGGTATAGGAACAATTCGTTTTAGGATGTTCGATTGCACTATCAGGGTTTTAGGCGATGTTCGTCATGTTCCTGATTTGAAGAAGAATCTCATATCTTTAGGTACTCTTGAGTCTAAAGAGTATAGGTACACAGCTGAAGGTGGAGTTTTGAGGGTCGTTAAGGGTGCATTGACAGTTATGAGGGCAGAAGGTTAGGTACTCTGTATGAGCTTGTTGGTTCCACAGTTGTTAGATCTGTTGCAGTATCTTCATCATCCTTGTTATTGAAAGAACCAGAGATCACAAATTTAGGACGTTTGAGATTGGATCATTCAGGTGATAGGGGTCTGTCTGAGCACAGTGTAAGGGCTCTTTATGTGGTCAGTCTATAGGACTGGTGGTATGTGAACAAGGGTTTTATAGAAAGTAGAAAGGTTTTTGCTTCAAACAATTCCTGACGAGTAGACGTGTCACGTTTGATGAGTCTTCGTTATTGTCTCCACAGAAGATGTCATCAGTTGTTTGTGATTCAGGTCAGATGAGTAAGCCAGAGGGAGTTCAGCTCAGTAACACAATTCAGCAACAGGCGGCTATTTCAGATAATGTGTCAAGAGTCAATTCAAAGAAGAAGAAGATTGGCATTGCTGATAACCTCTCAGATATGTTCACTCAGTTTTTACCTAACAGGAAGTTCAAGCTTCGCTCGGTTAGGTTTCGTACTTCGTTCAGTAACCCCGTGTGTGGGGGTTTAGTGGAGAAAGTGAAGGAAATTCTTTTATGTATGTAATTTGAGCCAAGGTAGAGATTTGTTAGGTTATGTCTCAAATTACTTGTTTTATTTTTATGGGGTTGCCGTAGGCTCACCGATCGATCGGGTCCCTCCTGACCTGCATCTATATAAAGGACGTAGGTTTTACGTCATAAAGCATCCAATCAAAGTGTGAGGCGCCGCCATTAAGAAAAAGAGGTGATTTCGTAATTCCTCCAAGATTTTGAGTGCTACGAGAGTTCAGAGGGAGTTATTGCAATTCTTCCATATATCTCGTTCTGGGAAGTGTCGTTGTAATTCTTCCGTTCAGTTAATAAAGAATCTCCATCTCCGCCCGTGGTTTTCTCCCCTCTCGATTGTAGAGGGGTTTCCTCGTAAATATTGTGTGTTCGTGTTTGTTCTTTCTTTCTCCATATTTGTTTACTTCTTGCTTTGCGTGAGTCATATTATTTGACTCGAATCAAGTTATCAGGGTTTCACGCTTCCGCATCAAGTTTTATTCCTCACAAATAATTTTTTTTTTTTTTCCCTTCCACTTAAAAAAAAAATTGTGCTTTTATCTAAAAGTGCTTTAAAAAAAGTGCAACCAAATAAGCACATCCTGGTTTTGCATATTGTGTAAACAAAAAAGAAGCTATTATGACCCAACTAACTCTGCTCTCCACTTCACTATTAAGGATGGCAACGGGGTGGGTAAATGTTACGAACTCAAGTGTTAGGGTTCGATTGTAGCAATTAACAAAGATGAAACAACCCAAATTCAGTGGCAAATTTGAAAAATTACAGTAAGGCACAACAGAATAAAGAGAGAAAGAGAGGGAAAGAGAGAGAAGTAGAATGAAAGTGAGGGAGAAAGAGAGAACACGAGTGGAAGAGAGAGAGAGAAATTGCACAGCAAATTTCATTAATTTTGGAAAAATATGACATGCCCTAGTTTGGCTCTAAAATTCCTCTTATAAATGGAGAAGAGGAAGACCCGGTTCAGTTCGTTACACAAGACCCGGTCCAAATGAGACAAGCCCCGGGCCAAATGGGTTAAAATATGACAGTAAAACCTGTTAACACTTGGTACTTGTTGCGTTTGAGGCGAGGATGGTTATAAATGAGGTGGGTAGTCGGTACGGATCGGGTACACATGGGCATACCCACTCTGCTCCCCCTCATATCCATTATACCCGCCCCATGTTCACTCTATTTTGTATCTAGTTAACTTTCAAATTAAGAAATATTTATTTAAATTTAATTACCTACTATTAAAAAATTAATATAAGTGGGCACAAATAATCGTTTGGTACCCATATTAGGGCGACTATAACGCGGGTACATAACTGATAATAGATACCCGTGGACAGTGGAGAGTGTACAGGTATGAGTTTGCACCCCACCCCGGGTATTCATCCCTTACCATGTACTTTAATTTTGTGCATCTTATAAACCGAATGAAAAAAAAATGAGAATTCTTTTATTTTATTTTATTTTACTTTCTTTTTTCAACATTTTCACTAGTTGAATTTTCTTTTTGCCAAACATAACCCAATAGAGACCTTTTCTTTTTTAAAAAATATTTATTTTCGAATACTTTAAACACATGAAAATAATTATATAAACATAAATTGATTAAAAAAAAATTCAAATTGACTAAAAGGAACATACCCAGTACCTCAAGGGCTCCCGCCTACGCAGGGTCTGGGGGGCGCTGATGTACGCAGCCTTCCCCCTTCAAGGTGTTAACCCAAAGAGAGGCTGTTTCCCTACGCACCCAACCTGAGGGTGAGGACTTCCCAGGAGGTCACCCATCCTGGTACTACTCTCGCCCAAGCACGCTTAACTTCGGAGTTCTAATGGGATCCGGTGACGGCGTGAGGGTGCCCTCTTTGGTAAATTGACTGATATAAGTAAAAGAGCCAAATAGTTACTATTAGTACAGTTAGATATAGTTAGTTGGTACTAGTGTTGTTTGTTAGAACAAATTAGTTATAATTAGTAACAAAGTTATTGGTATTAGTAAAATTATTATAAATAATAGTGTAATGATTATTTTAGTAATAACAAGATTTAAATTTTCTCAAGCTTCTCCGATACTCTCTCCCTCCTACTCTTCTCATATTTTTCTCTAATCTTCTTCTCATATTTTTCTCTAATCTTCTTTTCTTATATTGTGCCAGTGATATAATAAAAATGCTCAAAAATACGCAAAAATACATTAAATATAGAATAGGAGAGTCAGGCGAAGGAGCCAACCCTGTAAAGGTTCTAGAAATTATGTCGGCCATATGTTTTGTTAGTCATACAGCACCCGCCTTAGTAATAATTCAAATCAATTTTCTCAATCATCTCTTGCTCTCTCTAATTATAACTCTGAAATTAAACGTTTGGATAACCTACTGGGAAGTCTTCGTGTTACACCCCTCAAATTGAAGATTCTCGAAAACAGTTTCCTTTTAGATGCTACCCTGAAGGGGAAAGGCTGCATACATCCACCCCTAACACGAAAGCTCTTGAAACATTAAAAATGTCGCTTTTGCTTTATCACCTAATACTCTCTCTCCTACTTTTCTCTTATTTCTCTGATCTTCTTCACATATTTAAATTACATAATGACATAACATAACATCAATAACATAATATTAAATTTAGAATAGGAGGGTCGGCCGAGGGAGCCAACCCTAGAGAGGTTCCACAAATTATGTCGGCCATATGTCTTGATAGCCATACAGCACTCGCCTTACTCGGGCGAGCATGGCATATTTAGCCAACCGACCCTTTTAAAGGTGAACACAGTATATGCCACTTCTATTTATAATGGCGCTCCCTCTACGTTTCTTTCTTGTTAGTCGATGTGGGATTGTACGTTTGCTAGTTCCTCTCCTTTTGCACATTTCCTAGAGCTCAATGATTTGGGTTATGCAATGACATAACTATACTATCATTCAAATCAACATTTCGGCTCCATTTGTTATGAGGGAGAATTAGATTTTATGAAATAATTTTCCTTCTTTCTATTGTTCGGTATGCACTCATTGACTAAAAATAATTTATGAAGAAAATTATTCTTCAGACATGGATAAAAATATGTTATGGAAAATGTCTTAGAGAGGCCTCCGCCAAGGCAAAGTTTGGGAAATTAAGGTATATACAATCTTATTACTACAGAGTACTGCCTTATAAAGAGGCTGTATTCCAAGGGCCCTCACCTCTAAAGACTCCTACTCCTTTAAATGAAAATAAATATGTATAATGTAAACAGGCAAACATATATTACTTTAATCAAATAAAGCAGCAATAATAACAACCATGCAAGCCTACAGGCAATTTCGATTGCCATTGGTGTGCTCCTCTCTTCTAACAATTGGGTTGGCTGCAAATATTTTTAGTCCTCACTTTACTCTATCTAAAATCATCTCTTCATTTAGGTTTAGCAGGATATGATCATGTGTAATCACCTTTAACCAACCTTTCTTTGGTTTGCTTTTATCTTTCTTCCAGTTTGTATTATATAGCTGTTCACATTACTATTATGTTAGGTAACTTAGATTTACAATAATGGGTAGAAAATTTATCGTGTCAAGGTTTATCTCATGCAATCTTTTATTTTAGCACATTATTCCGGATACAAACTCTTTCATGCTACATCTATTAGGGCTTTATCATATATTTTTGCTAACGAGGAATCCGATTACCCATAAACCCCAACTTCATCATATATTTATTCGTATATTATATTATGAGATTTTTTTTTTTTAAAAAAAATATGTATATGACAAGTTGACATTAGGATGTTCAAGTTGCTTATCTTATATATTCCTCTTCTTAATTTTAAGGAGGATAAAAATTTGAAAATATGAGCTATTACTCTAATTTCTTAATTTTATTAGTATTTTATCACTAATACAAGACCAAGTGACAATATTATCTACAGTTTCTCAGTAATATTACATATATTTATTTTATTAGTCATAATATTTGTAATTATCAAAAAAAAAAAGTCGTAATATTTGAAATTTTATTCAAATCGATCCCTTATTTTTATTATTTAGAATAATCTCTCATATTTTATTTTATGATAAAGTTAATCCCACTACTTTTTCGTTATACTAGTTTCCTGTTAAATGAAGGACCAGTTGTTTACAAAATAAATCAAGGACTATTTAGAAAAAAGAAAAAAAAAATTTTGACTAAAATTACAAATATCCAGAAGTAATGAAGTAAACAACTCCAGTAATTCCATTTTACATGTGATAAGCAAGTCATATGGAGTGCACAAAGCAAATTTTCTTAATCCCTCTCCCCGTGATGGAGACGAGATTCGATCCTACGTCTCGGGTACCATCTTTCAGAAGCTTTACGAGTTAAGTTAGCTTACACCTTCAAATAACTCTGGAGCTGCATTCTTGCAAACTATCTTGACATCAAACCTTTGCATGTCACAGTACATTTCTATTTGGTTTTAGTAAGTACTTGAAAGATTTTCTATTTCCCAACTTGCCAAAATTTTGCACCAATCAGGCTCTGTTTACAACTCCCGAGTTTGAAGACTTTCAGCTCGAGCTTAGCACATTGTGAGTCAAGTCAGTTTGATTTAGTAAAACTCATACCTGGTTGAATGAGCATAAATAGCTCGTTTACACTCATTTAAGCTCAAGAAAAGCTAGTTTAAGCTAAAAGGCTTCAGCAAGGCTCATTGAAGCTCGAACATGACTCGTTTAAGCTAAAAGGCTTCAGCAAGGCTCATTGAAGCTCGAACATGACTCACTTAAGACACATAATTTCATATTAATCAGCTAATTTAAATTCATTAAGCTCATGAACAGTCAAGTCCCAAGTTCAGGCTGCCCTCTCTTAACTATAAGAGCCAACTTGACTACGCTCGAGCTCAAAACTAAAGCATATTGTTACCGTGTTACAAACATGCAATATCATGCACAAATATTACAAATATGCAATATTACAGAGATACTAGGGGTCAGTATAGTGACAATTACTCTGCCTCGTTTCAAAGTGGCCTGAATTCAAACCTCATCGTGCCCTTATATAATGTCTTCGGTTGCTCCTTCGTCAGAGATTTTGGCGCTATATGTACATATATGCTACAGGTTAGACATTCATGTAGCACATAGTCTGGGCTTGGATATAGTAGGAGTCTTTGTACTTTCTATTGCTTCCGATGTAAAATCCACCACAAATCCAATCCTCACGATGAATCCATGCTTCGCGGGTGAAATCCAAGATGCCAAGAATCTGTCGAGAAAAAAATCCAGCCATATTAGACGAATTTGGCGTTTAGATCTACTGATGTGGTAAATTGAAGGCTGATAAAAATGGGCACTTTTGGAAGCGTCCTCGTTATTTTTCTTTACTCGACCAAATATATTAGGCTCTTTTTACTGAAAACCACTTTTCAATTTTTCAGTAACACTGTTAGTATTCCATAATTCAATCAAAAACAAGTCATTTTTCATTTAATCACCAAAGCTTTTTAATTTTTCAAAAAACTACTTTCAAAGTTTAAATATTGTCAATCAACCACCTATATTAACACCATTAGTAATTCATTTGAGTTACACATACGATTTTGCTTAAGTTAAATATAAAATAGGGAAAAGCATAACACATCTTGATTTTAGCTCAATTGGTAAAGCATTTTGCTACTAAGGTGGTTCTATGCGCAAGTTTGACTCTTTATACACAAGCATGTAGTGAGATACGAACTTGTACCTAGAGACCATTTAAAGGTATATTGATAACCAAGTGAATACTTAGCAACATGAGTGTTTATCTCCTCAATTTTTGTAGAAGAAAATGTAAAATTATACGGATGGTCTCAACAAACACTAATGGCATTAATATAAGTGGTTGATTGAAAATTTTGGAACTTTTAGAGGTGGCTTTCTGAAAAATTTAAAAGCTGCAAAGGTTAAGTGATAAATGACAACTTTCAAAGGTGATTTTCTATAAAATATCTAATAGATTAACAATTAGAATTATCAAATTAACTGAACAAGATCGAGTTTCAAAGTAAACAGGTACTCACCACACCGCCCTTCCATGAAACATAAGCAGGATTGGCTCTGGACTGTAGAACCTATGAAAAGAATAAATAAAGTCACATCGAGCAAAGTATAGGGGCCATGGTCTAGTAAAAGTAGGCCAAAAAACTTTAAATACAACTTGCGCATATAGAGAGACTAACCTCGACTGTGTCGATTGCCTCATTAGAAGGAATCGCGTGCAAGACTCTGCATGAATAAGACATAGCAAACATGTTGAAGATTTCACATGTGAGTTTAGGAAAAATATCATATTAAAGTTGTAAAAGAGAAGATACCAACATATAAGCCTACTGCATTACTCCATCAAATGCCAATTAATTTTAGTATGACACCTCACTTGGGCTTATATATAGGCCTCATATATGCCAACTCTATAGATCTAGCCTATAGCCTTGTGAAATTTGACAAGAAACAAAAGCAGTTCTCAAGAAATTCAGAGGGACTTAAGCAAAAGAAATGTAGCAAAGAAAAGTGATGATCAGAAATGAAATTGGACTCTTCGAAAGTTGCTCGTACTTTAATTCAAAAATAATTTTAGAAGTCTGAAAAGAGGCCTTTGGCTTAAATCGGGACAATCCAAATCCAACGTGTGACCCAAATTAACCTGACCCATCCTTGAGACAGTTCAACTCGTTAAGTCAAGCTGGGAAATTTTTTTCCTTAAATCAAACTTTACTCTACACTTTTGTACTATCAGTCCAACACGTTCAACTCATCGTTGTAGACAAGATGGATGGAGGTTTAACCCGCTAATTTTTTTTTTTTTTTTTTAAATGTACCTAACAAACAAGAGTAAAGATTAACCCATGAAAGGATTTTAACCGCTAAAAGATCTCACCATGAAAGATTACACAAATAAAGATTAACCCCTTATTTTTAACTGAAAAACAAACTAACAGGGAGTGTCCATGAAGCTTGCCCAAGATTAATTTGCTATTTCCTTTTTTATTTACCTATTTTCTTATTGGGCCTAACCTAAGTCGCCTAATTTAGCCCAATTTTTAAAAGCTTCTCCTAGGGTTTCCAATTAGGCTTTTATAAGTCTTCATCTATAAATATCCCCTTGGGTGAGCATTGTGGGCAGTCATTATTCAATCATTTCAATTGAAAATTCTCAATAAAATTGAGTGTTCTCTTCTTCTCTCTACGAGATTTGAGAGTTTTTCTATATCCTTCTAGCCTTCCAAGTGGTGAAATTAGCTTCCCCATAATTTCTAGCTCGCCACAATTGGTAACTCCCAATTTTCTTATACGTTCCTACATTACAAACATACCCTTAAAAGTGCTTTTTGCACATGGACACCACAAAATCATGAAAAATTACTATTCAAAGCAGTAACTAACATAGGTTTAAGACACAGATTCGAGTACCTATCTTCCACTGCAGGAATAAGGCCACTGGTTAAGGATACTCCGCCCACCTGAAGTGAAGAAATCAATTAAGCTAATCTTCATCAAACATTTAATGGCAAGATAATATGATTTATTAATAGCATGCAAAACTCACCAGTTGTATGCTACAGAATAATTTTCTCTGGAGGTCTATACGTCCTGCCAATATATCATACAAAATTTTATCATTGAGGCCATATAAATATATGTATCCTAACAGCAAGGAAAAAAGCATAGGATTATTAAAGTCATAGTCATAATTGTGTCCTTCCTAACTGTATGTCAAATTAGTCCTTGTACTTTTAGTAGTATTAATTTAGTCCTTAGACCAACTTAGAGTCTGTTTGGTTCAATGGGAAACATTTTCCTTGCAAAAAAATTTTCTTCATAAAATATGTTCATTTTAGGGGGAAAAAAAAAAGTTACAGGAAATGGTTTCATTCTATAAATTTGAATGAGGTTCATGCCTAGCCAGGTTGAGGTTGAAGTAGAACATGTAATGTGAGATTACAATGCCTCCTCGAAGGAAATGTTTTTCCCTTCCGCTAAGGGATATCAATTTCCCCTCAATAGAGGAAAAAACATTTTCCATATTTGAAGTTGTTATGAAGTAACAGTAGAATTGAGACAAAAAAATGCTTTCCATTAAAATCAATAAGTTAGCTACATAGCAATGTGATAAGCACGTAGTAATGCGGAACAGCTTAGCTGTACATGATCCTAGATATCAATTTTTCCATCAACACAATGATTTCGACCACATTGTGGGAAATAATACAAAGACAAACTACGAGATGGTATAGTGTAAACAATCTGAAAAGATGTATGAGCTTACCAGTGCTATTGGTAAAATACAGTACGAGAATTAAACATAAGACAATACATACATGCATTATTCAGCTTTATATGTGTAAATTTTGGCTAAGAATTTGTTGACTTAATAATGTTAGTAACAATAGCGCTAGACGCATAACAGTAACAAAAAATAGAATACAATAAATAATTTGAGAGTTAAAGTGAAAAATTTTGCAAATTATAAAATATAGATATTTTAATTTGGGTTTAGGTATTGATTATTTTCGCTTTTCATTTATTTTTTATGTGGGAAAATACAGACGTGTAATGACATAAAGAAAACGTGTGTTTCACCATACTATTGATGATTATACGTAAACACGCTTTTTAATTGGGAATGTACATATACGTGTCCGAAATATGTATTGTACGCATTTTTTTACTGACAGAGCTTACCAGTAGAAAGGATGCTCTTTACAATGGCTTCAGCAAGGCCTAGGTTATCTTCCTTCCTAGGCTTAGTAGTAAAAACAGGGTAGCTTTCCCACATAGGAATTCCGCCATTAAAACCAGGATATAAGCCATCATATGCATCAGCTCTTCTTGGGTATTCTACATGCGAAGTTTCTTCCAACATATCCTCATAGTCATGGAACCTTGAAAAACAAAATCACGGCAGCATAGAATAGAAAAATAAGTCAACAATCAGGCCCAAGCAACAATAAGAGTCAGTTTGGTATCATTTTTTATTGGGAAGTTTTACACAAAACCACATTAAAAAGTAGCTATTTTTCACTTAACCACCAGAAGTTTTCAATTTTTTAGAACATTGCATTCAAAGATTTAAATTTCTTCGATCAACTACCTAGATTTACATGTGTGATTGTTCAGTTTTAACTCAATTGGTAAAGCACTATACTGTTATAGTGGATCCATACACACGGGTTATAATCTCTATACACACAAGTATGTCATGAGATTCGAACCCACACTAGATATAAGGTTATATTCATTTACCAAGTAAACTCACACTAATATTTGTGTTCATCTCCCCTTTTTTTAAAAAGATATAAAATTACACGTAATGCCTTAACAGAAGACTAACGGTGCTAATATTGGTGATTGATTGAAAAATTTAAACTTTTGAAGGTGATTTTATGAATTGAAAAGTTGTGGCGGTAGTGAAAAATGAGTACTTTTGAAGGTGATTTTTAGTTAAAAGAAAAAACCTTTTTTATTTTAATTTTTTGGTTTTGGAAAACAAGGGACCTGTGAAATGAATTCTTCTAGTTTTTGTTTTCTAGTTTTTAGTTTCATCCAACCCTTTCAAAATTTGAGAAAAAGAACTAAAAACAAGAAAAATCATTTCCAAAATCAAATATTAGCTCTGAAAAACTGAAAACTAAAAATGAAATCGATCCCAAAAGGGAACATAAGGAAAGTGAAAACATGGCATACAAGGGGGGTAAAGTTCTCACCATGTGCGAGGTGGTGCAGGATACACCTCCGGGATCAAAAGCTTAGGGTAGAACAAACCCATAGGAGGAACCTAATCCAATAAATGGTCAGACTAAGCTTAGCATTTTAATTGCAGAAATCTTATAAATGGAGAGCGATTTTAGGCTATTTAGGCAAAAATACTCCAAGAACTGAGTTCGATTTAGATATCAAAATAAGATCAAATTTAAAATGAGAAGATAAGGGAGAAAGTGAAATAAGAACACAGAGATTTATATGAAAAACCCTCAGATGAGGGGAAAAAAACACGGGTAGAAGTAGCACTAAATCTGAAAATGGAGGTTACAAGAATATTCTTTTCTCTGCTCAAAGAGGCTAATATCACCCACTCAAAGAGGCTGAGGCAAGTATTTATATGCCCACTCTCAAAAAACCCTAGCTGCCACCTCAAAGATACTATACTGAGTTGATCCATATATTTAAGGGCCTGGTTCCTCTGCTTCACTACTAACCACCGCTTTCAAATCCATCCCGAGAAGTCCAACATATAACACAACAGGTTACATACTAGTCCTCTTCAAAAAGGCTTAAGTATCAGTAAACTTACAAGCTGTAAGATAACAGACTCATCCTCTACCCGTTGAACTAGCTTCTTCCATGATGAAGCATAATGAACAGAAGAGAAGATACAAAATTCAAAGTATTTTGCATAATCCATACAAAAACCATGGTTAAAGGTAAATTGAGCACGCTCTAGAATTGTAAATGGAAAATTCGCATATTTATGGAGAGATCACAGTCACATCCAGAGTTCTACCATTGCACTGATTTTTCGCCACCCTGAGAGTTTGTGGACAAACACCAGCAAAGTTAATGAAGTATGTTGGAATTTGGGGGTAGTGTGCTTCAATTTTGTTCAACTTGTAAATTACCTCAATCCTACATAGGAAAGACAAAGGATGGAGACTAGTTTATATACCCTCTTCTCCTGATCCTTGGTAAAATCTTGTGGGCCAAGAGTGGGTATGATGGGCCACACATGCAAGCGCGCCCCGCCCTACCAGGCTAGCCGGCGCGTCGCGGTGGGTTGTGGACTTTTTATAACCTGGACCTTTATTTTTACAGCCATCGTATTTATTTAGGTTGTCATAAATGAACTCAAGGGCAGATCTTGCTTTTGGTCTAAGCTCGAGGTCTTATGCTCAAGCTCAAGTTGTCCTCTTCTACATAACCTCAAGGCTATTAGCTCAAGGTCAGTCCGGTACTCCAAGTTCGAGCTCGAGGCTACAAGCTCAAGCTCGAGCTCAAGAGATGCATTTTGACTATTTCAACACCCATTCTTCCCATAACCGTTCCTTCCATAACTAAGGCCGGATTCGTAGCTCCCCGTTATGTGCCAGTTTCCATATCGAAGCCGGATTTTTAGGCCATGATCTTTTCCTTGATGGGGAAGTTTTCCATCTATAAATGCCATCCTTCGGTAAGTTCTTCAACACACGAAAAACAGAAACTCTTCATCTTCACTACCTTCTTTCTCTCTCAAGTATAAATCTCTCTCCTCCATTATTGAACAAGTTGATGCATGCCCCACTCCATCTCCCCAGGGTACACTACTGAGGTGGGCATTGTGCTAACCCTGGGGTCAGAGTGCCATTAGTTCCATTATACTTGTGTGGGGGCATAAAACAACTAGGGCAATGGAGTTCTCCACGGCCCCGCAATTCTTCGGTTTAATCTCTCCGTTCTGTCATTTATATTTTTCGTCGTTTTTGCTAATCGTTTTGTGACCCTCGAGTCCTAGTCAATTGACTTCGAGTTCACTTTGATTATATTAAAGTTATGTTTTGATCACTCATTTGCCTTATTTTCCCAACAAAACATCATCTATATCTTACAGATAAGTCGGCAACACGAGGTAAATTAGCATAAAGACTTACATTAAGAGCAGTTAGCCTTGTCTTATTTGCTCCAGCTGGCAATCCGTCCTCGTAGGAATGAACTACAACAACAGCGTCAGTCTCTCCCTCCTGCGCAAAGAAAATACTAAATCTATCATCCAATGCAACTAATGAGTAAATTATACATTAGTACCCTGAGATTTGGTGTATTAAATTTTTTAGTCCACAAACTTTGTAAAATAATATCTTAGTCCAAAAGCTATATGTATTCAATAAAATAGCCCAAATGGTGGTGTATAAGGGTGTAATATTGACCTCTCATCTAAGTTTTCTACATTAGCAATGTCACAACATTGCAGTTCGTGTGTAGGATGACGGGAACAACGAGGAGATAGCAGCAAATAACTATAAGTTTTACACCCTTTCACACCATCATTTTGATTATTTTATTAAATACATGCAAGTTATCAAACATAGCTGCACTTCACTTGGTCTATTTGATGAAGTTTGATAACTTCATTTGAGGTTGTAAACTTAGACATATCCCCCTAGATATCATTCAGTTCAACAAGCCTAGATACTAGGAACTATGCACATCATTATGAAATTTGCAGTACAGATTCTCCTGCGAGAATTTGTATAAACAGCAAGTATATCTAAGAGTAGAATTAAATTCTAATTAGTGTATCTCAGCAAGACTCCATTGATCTGCAAAGTACAACAGCTCACTATTCAAAGCAACATATTGCAAATAAAATCAGCAGTTGAAATCCAAGGGGATAACGATTATAATGTTTTGAGACATCAACTTGACATAAGATTCAAAAACTCACCTTAATCCGACAATAGGACTCTTTTAGTCTATTAAGCAGTAATAAATCTATCGGTTTTGCTAAAGCGTCAGTCCGAATAGGCGGCCATGTTTGATGATGCCTCTGAGTCCACAAGAAGCATCTCGATATGTCCTGAAGAAGGATGAGAATTAGTACAGCAAAAACTAAAACTCTTGAAAACTGAGATCAACTCAATTCATAAATTAAATGGGAATAATCCGGACCTCTCCACCGACAGACAATGTAATTCCAGTTGTGGGTAGAGTCACTCCGTCCTATATATCGACCAGAAACGAGTATTAATTACTGTAGCACTTGCTTATCAATTTTGAGATTTTGCTTTCATAATTATATCAATTATGAGATATCTAGAGTGCTTCGCCAAGAAACAAGAAAAGCTAATCACTAAAAGGTGCACAGGACAGGCAAAGATAGTTCACATCTTTTCGTATCTTTCACATCTTGCCGCTCCAACTTTCTCTAATAACTTCACTCCGTATTGCATAATTAACATCTCTTTTTCATGATTTCATCTTTTGAACATGCTAACATAGCGGGTGTAATAGGTGCCCAATAGTATTGCCGATTCAAAGGATATCTTTCAATCTGTAGAATACCCAAGACACTTCTCCACTTCCATCACCCAACTGCAATATGATTGGCAGTACACCAAACAATATAGAACGCCCCAAGGCACTTGTTCATGAATACAAGATTTAATGTAAATTCTAGCTGAAAAGAATGTACATGGGCCAATAATATGTGAACTGTAGGCACATTGCTAAGCCAAACAAATCACTTAAATGAAACTGGAAAACACTAAATAGAAATCCACAAACTTGTATGGTCAAAGTTTAAGAAGAAGAAAATTCATCATATGCACACACAAACATAACATTAATAATACTAACTAATTCTTGTTTATATTTAGTTAACTTCAAAACTGGTGAGAAAATGCCATGGGAAAGCGATATCACCTCAACGCAAATGACTGAAGTGACTTGTGCACCAATATTTACAATACACGCTGTTGATAACCCGTTTCCAAAAACTGCAGCAAGAGATTCCTGAGACAGTCATCAACATATATGATCATTATCTGCTAGACTAATTAAATACGGATCATCCAGCTGAAAAATTAAAAGGCTTAACAACAGGATGTCATAGTATGATACATGAATACATGAAAACCAAAAGCCCACAGCGTGACATTAAACACACTCATGCTTAAAGAAATTAGCAAAGAACTATCTACATGAATATCATGAACTTATTGTTAAGTTAAATGACACACTATAACTACAGCAATAGACTTGTTTCAAATTATACATATCATATGAAACTCCACGCAAGTTCATTGAGAAAGCAACAAAAGTTCATGTCCTATGTGGAATGATATTGCCAGACAAGACCTATACATGACTTACAGCTGGAAGACTGACTACTTAAAGGTATATCAGCCAACTGTGCAGCATCATACTAACACAATATACATACTATAAAAGAAGCAAGATGAGCAATCAATAAAGGTTTTGTTGATCTCTTCCATGTAGCTGAAAAACAGCCTAAAGCTGAACAAACCATGGCTTTACATGCTAAGGAAAATCATTTAAAATTGACTTCCAAAGCATCCAATGATGTGAACTTCGAACTCTTAATAAAAGTTTCAACGTGTAAATTTGTAGGATAAATAAAGAACCCACTACTAATCAAACCACTGGCAAACAGATAGCTAAAAACCAGAAGCATTTTTCATGTCCATAACCACATTGTCTGCCTGTTTGTTTATTTATTGTTACTCATCATACTTGGCTCCATTCATCTTCAAGGGTCACTTGACCAGTATAGTTGTTGGTCTCACAGCTTAAAAAGTAAAACAACATGGCCACACCATAAAGAGCTGACTTAAAGCTAAGTCATTTCCAGAATCCCAATGAATCAAGGGTGACAATTAGACCCATCTTTTGAGAAGGTTTGCAGGGTTCTGGGTTCAAGGCATGCTTCCCCTTCTCTCCAATTGTAATGACCTTACCAATTTAAAAAAAATGACTATTATTTTGTCGCTTGGAAACCAGAAGAACTTTAACTTGTAATAATGACTACCTCTCTAAGCCACTTTGCACCCATTGGTTTCTATAATTTTTATTTAGTTGTTTATTTAACATCTTTCCTTTTTCCATGTCACATACCACGCGATGTATGGGTTCTCACTAGGTAAAGTATGAATTATTGAAAAAGGATTTGCCAAACTGCAAGCAGTCCACACTAACTGGTATGATCCAGCACCCATAAAAGTCCAGAAGTTCACAGCTTACACCTCCAGTGGCTATATAAGTTCTAAGTAAAAGTCAGACGAAGAACCAGCTACTTTGCTTGTTACGATTTCAAACATCATTGCTTGAAGTCTCACCTGGTGGGCCACTGCAGAGCTGAAGCGCAGATCAATCAATAGAATAGAGAACAATTCCTTTATCTCTGCTCATGACAAGAATAAAAATGCAGTGAACACCAACACATATAGTCTAAATAAACTACCAATACCTTCACTGTCTGAACTTAAAACAAAAAATAGAAACAAAAAGATCGAATAAGATGAGTATAATGTAGTGAATGTAGAAATGATTAAGAAATGAAAGTACAGGCATTAATCATTTGCAGCCACAAAATGTCCTCGTTGGACCAGCATATATACATGTATCATCTTAACTGTGTTCAACACGGTAAAAATGCAGCACCGGGCTACTGCCAATAGTAGCAATTTTTATCTTATCGCGGCCTACTTATTAAAGCATACAATTTAGAAGAAAAGCTATAAAGAAGTCAGGGAAGTTAGGTGCAAATAGCAACCAAATTATGTTTAGAAAATAATAAAACATAGCCAATGACTCAACTCCGTTTGTGACAAAGCCAAAGTGAATTAATTTCTCTTTCTGTAGGTGAGCAAGGTTTTCCTAGGACCTCAAACATGCTAAGACTTTACCAGTTAACTAAGACCTCAGTCGCATCTGAGTGTATTAACTAGACATAACCAGCAAAAAGAAAAAAAGACAAAGACAAGGAACTGAATATAGCCATACTACGACCATTTGTTTACTCAGTCCAAAGCAGAACAAATCCTGTTAACCACTATAAGCTGCATTTTACAAAATCAGAAGTAGAAGTTTAAAGTAGATGGTGCTTTTCAGCTAAGTACTCATCCAGTCATGGTTCATATTCAACTCGGTAAAAAATAAAAAATAAGATGACCAGAACTTTAACATAATAGAAGCTCAAAGAAGAAACCACGAGAAGGGAAGTCAGTACACAAACATCCATAAACATAACTACATAAACTTGTAAAGCAAACAGTTATTACAAAGTGCACAGAAGGAAAAAAGAATCAGTAACATCTAAGTACCCCTAGTATCAAATGTGTCTGGCACAAGAAGAATAGCAGAATACATGTTCCTTTCACTCAAAGGAATATGCAGTTTCTCTGTCAAAATCCACTCCCAAATAGCATGCATATCTTCAAGCACCTGGAAGAAAGATGGAATGCAACGTCACTGGAAGATCGGTTTTTTCTGTCCCCTAATAACACATGCAACAATCTCAAGCACAAGAACCAAGAACAACTTGAATGACAACCAAACTGTAATAGCATAGAGGTTGGCAAAATTTTCTTTCACAAGAGGAAGTCTATAAAGAACAAGAAGAAACCTGCTGAGCGGTATAATGTTGAGAAACGTTAAAATGACCTCTGCGAATAGGACGCCTCAAGCAATATGGCTCTGATGGTGGTATTCCAAGTGCTTCCTCACCAAAAATAGACTCCCTATATTTACATTCACCGTGACCAGAGGGCTGCTTGGAGTTGTTATCCCTCTGCTGGCCTGGATACTCTTGACTAGCACCATTGTTTGCTGGAGTTTCTGCATATTCAATTAAACATCAATAAGAGCTTAAAGTAGCAATCCACTGCTTTGACATTCTGCTTCAAACCATGATGGGTGAACAGCAACTAGAATAATTCTAATGCAGCATACTAAAATTATAACAACAAACATGGACAGTAAAATCGAAATATTAATCCTGAATACGAGAAGGCGTAAATCAGCTCATACATGACCAACCTTTATAAAACTAAGTGAAGAAATTTATTGATCATTTTCTCCTATATACTTGCTTGTTATTGTACTTGGTAGATTACATGAGAAATACTCGGCGAATCAGCATTTTATTCAAGTTGGTTTCATAGGGTAGTAGAGTCCTTTCCCGTAGGAATTTAGGAGTATAATGACATGCTTGCTTGTATTGTTTTGTATATTATCAAATTAATTTTGTACCGTCTACTATTTGATTCAATCAAACATGATCACAGTTCATTAGATGACAGTTCTGTTCTCGATAAAAGATCCAATGTAATTGAAAATACAGGATCACACAATGATATGATCTAATATGGTGCTCAGAAAAAGCATTTCCAGTGGCACATGAAAAATTATTCATGTACCCCATCAACGTAATGAAAATGCATACTTATTAAAGTACCATAGCTACTAATTTAGCATGATTTACCATACAACTGCGGACACACAGTAAACCAAAAAAAGGACTCGCAAGAGAAGTGGAAAAATTATAAGTTACCCAACACAGTTGCCGAATTAGAGCTCCTTTCAAGAACATCAGTCCAAGGGAATGCTGGATCCTTCTTGGGAGTTTGCAAGTTAGATCCATCAACACGTGCCATCTGCAAATTATTTGCATTATTTATATGCGCAAACTAATGGAACAAGCACATACTGAGTTGCTTGGTAAGTTCTGTTTCCCTTTCTTATATCAGAAGAAAGGAGAATACAATAGCAAAGAAAAAAAATAATATCGGAGACACCAAAGCAGGGCAAAATTGAAAAAGAAATAAAAAGACAAAAGACTTCAGATCAAACTGTAAGCTCAAAAAAATGCAAAGCAGCTAAAGAAGGTAGAGCCCCAAAAAGGGAGACAAGTTAGAAGTTCCATCCAAATCCCACTACCAAAGATTGGATACGGAGAAAGGACACTCTCCTTCAGTCTCTTCGCTTTCCAAGGATGTCAGACGAAGTCTCAATGAAACGGAATACTCAAAAATCAAAAGACCCTCTGTTTTCTTCTCTTTCAAAAAATGCTGCTAAAGGAGTTTACAGAGCTAAATGTCACGGGATGACTTTAGACACCCTTGTCAAAGCCCCACTCAACTTCACTCCAAAAGTCCCTCGTTAGGTAAGGCTTCCCCCGGTACTCGTAAGTACAATGATGCGAAAGTTATATTAATGCGGAATTAAACTCCTATGGAACGTTTATGGGCAAGAAAGGAAAATTATGAACACAAGTATCTTTGTACACATTTAAGCACACTTCAACAATCAAAGAGAGAGTTTGGATGATAAGGGTTGATCTCCCCGTGGCAATAGCCATCCTCCACTATTTATAAAGAATGAAATAATACATCTCTTCACAAATACATACATCCCTCACGGTTGGGACACCTCAACCGTCCCTAACTACCTCCCTAGAATTTAGGGACACATTCCCTAAAAATAAGGCACAAAACATGGAAGGGACACACCCCCACCGGTACATGTAACTACCCTAGATACGATGTACACTACTCCTAAGGATAAAGGGCACGTTCCCATTACCCAAAACCAGTTACAGCTGCCCCTAAAATCAGGGGACACATCACAACCATAACAACCGCTCACGGTAACCCCCATAACCGGTTGTAACTACTTGCAACCGTCTCCCAATGGACACGCCCCTACCCATGGACGTGTCTCTATGCGCACAACCATCTAAGAGGCTCAAGGGACACGTCTCTTTACCCAAGGGACGTGTCTCTTGACACACACTTGACCCTTAGACACAAAAGTTACACGCATGCTAGCTCCAAAGGCTCTAACACACCCCATAGCCTCCTAGAGCATAACACTAACACAAGCCTACTTCAGTAAGGACCCTAAAATAGGCGGTGGGTGACATAAAGCTGGTAAGGAAGAGAAGAGAGACAATATTGCCAATTGCAAATATTCAGGAGTCAACACATCCTTCAATACCCCCTTTGGAACTAATTACTTCTACAGCTTTGTGATTGTTAGATCCATGGCTTTCAATTATTTTCGAACAGATTCAATAGCTTAAGGAAAGCATCTCGTACTTCTTATTTGCCTCACATTCAAACTTTCCTAATAATAGGATGATTTATTCTTTCCACCGCACTATGGCATTCTCCCAATACTAATAAGATCAAGAGGCTCGAAAGTAGAGAGGTATAGGAATGTAAAACTTGACAAGAAACGCTCACCACAAAAGCATGTTATATTAGACTCCTCAACTGTAAATCTGCAAACAGTATTATTAGTAACTCCACTATTTATAGTATAAATATGAACCTTAAGGCTTTAATAGACCTTAGACGATATAAAATGACAGTAATTTCCATTGGAAGCTGAAATAATTATCATTCTAACTGCTTTCTGCAGTTCTGCCCTCTACATAAAAGAAGAGCTTAACATAGTAGCCGATTGCTTGGCTGATTAGGAAAGAATCAATTTGCCAATATTTCCTCAAGAGGAATCATAAAGTTCTAACATCATCTAAAGATCGAAAAGGGAGGTTTTACCTAGTACAAACTTTGAATCATAAGTAGAACAGGTTATCCAAATTGCGTCTTTTTACTAAAATTCCAAAATACGGCCCCAAATTCGTTGCTGACAGATGATGCAATGTGCAGTGGAGATCTATACAACAGAGTCCTTGCATAAATATAATATGAAAATTTATATTTCAAGCCACACATCTTGAGAAATCAACAAGCTTTCAAGAAATGTTTACCTCGTTGACAATATCAAACTGTTATCATTGACAAAATTGGAGAAAAACCATGAAAATCAAAAACAATCACATGAAAATGGGTTATTTTACCTTCCTGGAATATGAATTGGCAACTTCTTGATCAAGAAATGGGATCTTCAACAATGATGCTATCTGTCAAGAATGCGCAATTTAGTTCAACAAAGACACAACACAATACTAAACAAAGAAAGTCCACTCACAGTATCATATGCTCTCTCACGTTCCACGTGCTGAGCTGTGGTAACCTGAGAGTTAAGCATCTGCAAACAACCATGCATCAGAATCACAATCTACCAAGGAAATTACTTAAAATTATTTTCAGTAATCAGTATTAAAAACAACACTAAACCTGATCTTGCACATTTCGTCTGGGAGTTTGATTAGCTCCAGTGGTACGGCGAGCAATGCAATGAGGAATGATCAAGGGAGAGTCCTGTGTAGCAAGCGCTACCTTTATATTTGCAGACCCTGAAAACACGGCAATCCCGAAGTTTCACTAACTTTCAACACAACTTTTTTGTAAGAAAATAAATTATATTAGGAAGTAAAGAAAGCACATTCTATCAGCAAGAACATGTTCTCAAAGAAAAAAGAAAAACACAAAAAAACCAATAAAAGGAGCCCACCAATCTTTTTGTTGAGAATCATTGTATTTTGTATCTTATATTTTGTATTTCATATTAGTAAAGTAGGCATTACAGGCAAGGTTTAATCGGCCTGATTAGTATGGGAGTTAATGTCTTTTAGTTTTCTCGCACGTGGTATCAGCAAATGACTTAATGGCCATTAGTATTGGCAACAGTAAAACCCTCAGAACTGGCCAGCCACTAAGTGGCCCTTTAGCTCCCAAATTTACATATACTTGTACACTTGTCATGTCATGAAGAAGTATCGTGTTTTCTCCTTTTTCATGATATCAGAGCATAAAACAATACAAATAAACATTTCTTTGTCTTCGACTAGTCCTCCCCTCATTCACACCATAGCCAATGACGCATCAAAGTCTATCAAGTCCCATGGCTTGGCCATGGGGAGCATTGGACACAAGCATGGGTGAGGCAACCAGAGGGTCTTCAGTTGCCATGGGGAGCACTGGACATAAGTGTGGGTGACGCGACTAGAGGGTCTTCAATTGACAGTTTGTCCACCTCTCCGTATCGGAAACTGTTATCTCTGCTCAAGCCTAGGCCCAATTCCACCAGCTTCAAATTGACATGTCATGCCTCTACTAGTAGAGACACATGGATCATTCATAGTGGGGCATCAAGCCACATGACCAGTTCTAGTCTATCCATGGAGGACGTGAGGTGTTATATGTACGTGTGAAACCCATTAGATTTCCTGACAAGGCTAGTCTCCCAATTTCTCATATAGGGAACGTTTCTCTTACCTCCAAGTTGGCTATAAATGATGTTCTCAGAGTCAGTGGTTATTGTGGCAATTTAGTGTCAGTGAGCGAAATAATTTGTGACATAAATTGTGCACTAATTTTTCTTCCTAACTTTTGTATGATACAAGACATGCACTTGAGGAAGCTGATCACAGTGGGTAGGTCGAGATGGGCTATATTACTTTGAACACCAACGAGGGCACCTATGGCTCTTTCAACTACTAGTACTGGTGAGGCAAATCTTTGGCACAAATGGATGAGTCATATTCATTTTCGACGTCTTCCTTGTATTTCTGGGTTGTCTTTCCGAGTTGTTTAGAGACTGTCTTTGATTCTTTTCACCGAGCTAAACAACCACATCTACTTTTTCCACAAAGTTTCAATGAAAGTAAAGCTTTTTGGGTTAATCAACACTAATATTGGGAGAACGTATGGTACTCTTTGTCGGGGGCACACTATTTTCTCACCATTGTTGATGATTCAAGTACGTTACTTTGGTATATTTGATGAGACAGAAATCTCGAGCACATCAATTACCAATGAATTTTTGCAATAGAGTGAAAACACAATTTAGGATGCAGGTTAAAGAAGCGCAAAGTGGCAATGGACAAGAACTTAAATAAAGATTGTTGCTTTTTGCCGCAAAGGGATTCAATTTCAGCAACCTATCAATTCGCAGTAGTGGGGTTTCTAATCTCGCCATAATCAGTAACTATCAATTTTCTGCTATACGTTCCTACGCCACGGCACTCATATACCATTTACCCAAAAATATATGCTATAATCAATGAGATTGAGAGGGAGAAATTAGGGTTTAAGAAGAAGATACCGGGATTGATGACAACCAAATTAGAGCCACGCTCGGCCACGAGTTGAGAAGGAACAACGGTTTTCAAGTAATCCTGCAATGGTGAAGTCAAAGAAAGAGTAAGAAAGCAGAAGAGGAAGAGAGAGAAAGCTTGGAGGTCTTACCATGGCGATCACTGAGACTGGGAAGTTCAGTTTGCGGAAACTGTACACTGGCGTCCGTTATGTTGGCGTATCAACGAGTCATCAGGGGTGACCATAAAAAATCAAAACCGAAAAAATCAAACCGAAATCGAGGGAACTGAACGAAAATTTCGGTTATTGAAATGGAAAATTCAATTTGGTTATTGAACCAATAAAAAATTCAGTTAATTTGGATAGTTTTGATTTGTGGATTTGACTTAAATGATTAACCAAAAAAATTGACATATAATATTTTAGACTACTATAGAAGTACAAATTCAACTCTAACAAACTGGTCAAGTGCTTTGCCTTTGCTGTAAGGGGCGGCAGGTTTGATTCTTGCCCCCACATGAATGTTTGTTATTTTATTAACTTTATCCTTGTATTTTTATTTTGTTCACAACTAATAAAACTATATCCAAGTAATAAATGAACAAATCTCAAGATATTCAATTAATAATTTCTCATGGAGTATAAAAAGATGCGTATATCGACAAGTTTCTAAACAAGTAAATGATATTTCTAACTAAGAAATATTTAAGGTTAAAGTCGATGAAAAAAACCTTAAATTTTTTTACTACTAAGTGGTTACCCGATTAACCGTGCAGAAATATCAAAAACCAAAATTCCGGTTAACCAATTTTAAACGGGTGGTAATGGTCATTGAATTTGCCTTAATTTATTAAATAATTATCGAACCGATAAGCTAAATAGTATAGTTAATCAATAATAAACACCCCTACAAGTTATGCCTTGTTTGGCAACAGCAAGAGGGGGCAAAGTGGGAGAGGGTAAGGATTTTTTTCGATAATTAGCGATATAATCATGATACGTAGCAGATAACTCGAACAAACGAGCACTGAGTCAACTCGTATAAGGACAGGGATGAAAACAATAGAAAACAGTTGAAATAGGAAAACAAGCATGAACAGGCAATCACAAAGAGCCACAAGCACTACCAGGGAGGACTCGGACAGAGGACAAACAAAAAGACAAGAATATCGAGCAGTCAAGCGAGTAGCCTATCGAAGCAAAACACTCAGCATACGTGGATCATAACCGTCAAAAACCTAGCCCTAGTCTTTTCCCCATCTTCAACATGCACTCCACTGCAAGAATCTTATCAGCATCTTTATCAAAGGGTAAAGCAATATCCTATTCTTATTTGGATATGTCAAATTAAAAGGGTAACGATAAATGGGGTAAATGAGTTGCTCTTGTTTGACAATTGAGTAAAAAAGTAAGTATAAAGAAAGTTATAATTAAAATAAAGGTTAAATTATCCAAAATATTTTAAAAGTTTACCTTACCCCCAATTTACAAGTTAAAAAAAGGGGGTAAAGGGAGTAATGGAATACAAGGGTAAGAGCATATGCCAACTAGGAGTAGGAAATTATCCCATTTACCTTTATCTTTACGCCCTTTACTTCATTGCCAAGCAGGGGGTTAGAGGGGTAAAGAGGAGGGTAAAATGTGGGTACATAAGGTATTATTTTATCTTTGTTTTGATATATCAAATAAAAAAAGATAAGGGTAAATAAGGTTAAATTAGTTATTCTTGTTCGAGAGTTGATTAAAAATATAAGAGGTGAAAAAAGCTATAATTAAAATAATAACTTTTTTTAAAATTTACCCTCCATTTTTACCCCAAATTATGGGGTAAAGAAAATGGGGTAAAACTTTCAATTAGCATAAAAAGTTTATTCCGGTTACTCTCTTATCCTTATTACCCCTTATTTAGCAATATAGCAATAAGAGGATAAGGGTAATAAAGGATAAACATTTATCCTCATTTGGCAAATTTGTAAGAGATATAAAGGAGATAATGCGGATAAGTATTAACCCTCAAATTGAGGGTAAAAAGAGAGGGGATAATTTATTTAAAAAATTGAGACAATTTTATACTTCTTTTAGCTATATTTTTTTTTCATTTTACTATTACCCTTTTAGCTAATTGTCAAATAAAAATAATTTATGTACCCATCATTTATCCAATTGTTAAACAAGGCATTAAAAATCTATCAAACAGGGGTAAGGGTTTACCTCTCATTACTCTTATTCTTGTTACCCTCGTTATCATGTTCGCCAAATAAAGTTTAATGTATTACGTAAGTTAATCATTATTTTTTTGTTTTTTTTTTTATCTAGAACAATTGTTATTTGTATGTTGGGTTATTGACTACTCCCAAGTCCTTATATGTTGATCACTATGTCAAATTAGCCCTTATAGTTTTAATGGATCAAATTGAAGTTAAGTTAGTGATATAATTTTTATTAGTAAAATTATGTTAGATATAAATAATCTAATATAAACCCACCCATTAGCCTAATTCAAACCAACTCGTGGTCAGACCATTGAAAATTTTACCATCAACTTAACATAAATATTACTCCAAAAATAATTTGAAACAATGTAACTTGTACACTGACTATATTGACACAATACAATGTAGAAGGACTAAATTGAGACAGAGTACAAAAGCTTTGGGATAAATTACTCTTATGTCTTTATTCAATTTTGTCTTATATTTTTTAAGCAGTGTTTTATTATTATGAAATTAACAACCTATTTGCCAACAGATATTATACAAAAATGAGAAGAGAGAAAAATAATTTTATTTCAAAATAAAGAATAAAAGAAGATTTTAATTTTAAACAAAAACCAAAAATGCGTTACCTACCTGAGCCTTACCTTAGTGGTAGAAGGCAAGTGAGGGGATAGAGTGTTGCTTTAGGCCAAAAGGTTTGGAGTTCGATTCCCCTCCTTAAACCTTTCCCTAAGGAATCCCCGACTTAACTGGTTCATGTGATGTGTGGGTCGCTGCATACATCGGGGTTTACCGGGTAACCGGGTTCCTCTTATGCAAAAAGTAAAATGTGTTTATGTATAGACATGTGATATCACGCTGCTTGGTTTCAGTTTATGTATTTAATGGTTAACAAGTTTTAAGTGTACTTCTTTCTTTGTCAAAAATCTTCGTTTTATTATATAAATAAATTGTTAACTGTCTAACAGAACCGGAAAAAACAATGACTCAAATGATAATTAAGTAATTTCAAACAGCAATTGCAATATTTAAATTTCATTATTTTGATAAACGGTTCCCAAACTCATAAACTAAAACTTTGTTTGGTTACTGGAAAGTAAGTGCAGGAAATCAGAATTAATGGAAAGTAGACATTTGCCTTCTTGTTTGGTTATCGGGAAACCGGCAGAGTATGGGAAGTGGAGATTCCTTAGAAATTTCCAATTTCTTAAATAGAGGAAGTAACTTACCTAATCTTCGAGTAAGTTCTAATTTCTTTGTTTTATCTAAACCGCCCCCCCCCCCCCCCCCCCCCCCCCCCCCCCCCCCGGGGAAGGTCAATTCTCTATCATCGCAACCAAACATTTGGTCGTTACTTCTAAGAAAGTTGGCACATAAATTAAATTATTAGAAAATACATGATCATCGTGCACTAATTAGTACAAATTGGTCTCATCTACATTTAGCTTAGCTCAAGCTCACTCGAGCTCAGTTCGATTGAACTTGAACCCAATTCAATGAATACCGAGTTGGGCTCATCTTCTTTTATCAAAAAAGGAAAAAAATATTAAGAGAATAAGAATGTATAAATAGTTAATGACAAGATGTCCTCAAAATTATTATCATACAGATGACATAAAGCCTCCTATCCCTCTGTAAATCAGCTAAACTATTTCGATGAAGCCTCCAAAGCTCTTTATCCAAAAAACTCTTAAGAATACCACATTTTCTTATAGAAAATTAAACGACCCATATTGGCCTTTAAAAATCTAGCATTTCTTTCCAGCCAAATATACCAGAGAATCGCATCTTGATTGTGGAGAGTTCACCTTGTTTAGGCTCATTAAATTCGATCTAGGCTCGTCTAGGCTCGATTATGCTCACACGCAGCTCAACTGAGCACGATTTGGTGATTTCAAAATGGCATTTCCAATCCCAAAACAACAATAATTCAAATCTTTACCATCAGGCAAGATCAGTCACATAAATGAAATCCCTTACACCAATCAAAATTTCATTTTTGTCAAAGAAACAAAATCTTGCACCCAACAAGTACACAATAACCAATATCTCATCCCAATTTGGAGCCAAAATCAATGAAAATCAAGAAGGCATAAAAATAATGTAAATAGACAAGTTTGTAAAAGTTTAAATGGGAGGCACAAACCGACGGGCAATGATCTAGAGCATTTGTTAAACAAATGCACCATGCATTCTGTCATATTAAGTCACTTTTAGACCATATATATACACACATAAATATATATATAAAGTTACTTAATATGGCAAAATGTACCGTACCAAATGCAACGGATCCTTGTCCGAAACCGACTAGCTGATAATCCTAATTGTAAAACTACAAATAAAGAGCTACAAAATAAGCTAGGTTGTCTTCGCTTTGGCGGGAGCCTTTTTCTTGAGCTGTCTCCGTGTAATTGAATACTTCATTCCTAGGAAGAACAGCACCGCGCCAATAAGCGCCACGTTCTGCCAGGCAAAATGCACGTGAATCAGTGGCAGGTGCACGTTATAACTATTAGCGTGCATGAATCTCTTGCAAATTTATAGGAAAAAATCCTTGTATATAATATATCGAGTGGCCTTGCTTTAATAGTAAATTTGCAATATGAAGGTTAATTTGCTTTATATTATACATCTGCTAATGTCAGATTTTCTTAAATGTGTACGCTTTTTGTTTTTGATCGGAAAAGGAAATATTATTAAGAGAGAAAAGAATGTACAAAGAGCTAAGAAAAAGGTGTCCTCAAACGTCAAAAATACCAAAAAGAGAATAGCACGAGACCCTTCAATCCCTCTGCTAATGGTCAAGGCTACATTAGGGATGCCCCTGAAGCTCTTCGTCCAAAAAACTCCTAAAAAGACCACCTCATACTAGAGGTGGCCATGGGCCAGGCCCGAGCCTAGCCCAGAACAGGGCTGGGCCTCCCGGCTCCCCCTCCCCCCCGTCCCCCTTTTTTTAATATATACATATATATTGTAAAAATATATAATCATTTTGACCAAAAAATAATTATAATTTATTGATCAATAATATAACATACAAATACAATACAACACTATCATAATTATAAATATATTTAATAGGATAAAATGTATCATAAATACAACTATAACAATATGATACCACTATTTAAAACTACAAATATATTTTATAAAAGAAAATATGTTACAAAAAATAGAATTATAAAAATATAAATAACTTAGTCTAAACTTGCTACGGTTAGTGCAGGACTTGCTGTACTAGTGCTACGGTCGTTTCCTTGGCCCCGTTTCTTCTTTCTTTACAGACGTTTCCTCCTCGATCACCTCCTCCGTTTCTTCAACGGGTTAGCCTCATTCACCACTCGAGGCGCCTTATCAGTCGAGACCAATGTCAGGTTCACCTCGCGGTCTTCGACGAGTTTAAGAAGTTTAGCCATGTGTTGAATGAGGCTAACCTAGTGGTTGAAGAAACGAAGGAGGTGATCGAGAAGGAAACACTCGTAAAGAAAGAAGAAATAAGAGGGGGGGGGGGGGGGGGGCGAGGAAACAACCGTAGCACCAGTACAGAGATTTGAACTTCTACAAGCTTCTACGAGCAGAACACAGTTGAAACTTCGAACTAGAGAGATTATAGCAAATAATTGTATGTAAGTAGAGAAAAGAGAATTGGAAAGGTTATTATGTGGTGAAATGAGAAAATGAGGTGTTAGAATTTACAAGGAAAAAAAATTGAACTTTTTTTTTTAAATGTCCCCCGATGGCTATATAGCTATTGGGGGGCTTCTGCCCCCCAATGGGCCCGGGGCCCAGCCCAGTCAGAAACCAAGTTGGGCCTGACCCAAACGGGGTGGGCCGGGTCGGGTTCTGGGCCGATGTGGCCCACTGGCCACCTCTATCTCATACCATATGAAACTTGCCAATGTATATTGGTCTTTGAAAATTCTAGCATTCTTTTCCAGCCAAATACACCAAAGAGTCACAATCTTGGCAACGGAGAAAAATCGATGTCCTTTTTCTCCTTTTTGTATGTTCTAGTTCGAATCATGTATTATAGATAATTACTAAAATATTTATCTTATTTATCAAAATGATACCATATGGTTGAACTGAAGTTCTGAATTTGTCACTACTGTCTGTTAATTCCCACATACAATCAGCACCAAATATTTGATTCAAGTATTACGTGTGTGTGTCCATAAATAGACAAGATTAACGAACCTGCAAGAATTCCTTGAAGATAGAAAAGAACTCAGGCTGCGACGTTTGGTAGTTGTAGAAGTCATAGAGCAGAGGAGTAGCGAACGCCAAGTATAAAAGCTGTGTTGATCAAGTTAACAAGAGCGCGAGAAAACATTATATGTCAATATTGCTGAATTATTGGTTTATGGTTCACGGAGGGATTCTGCTATGTACGTTAAATAACCGAGCTTAAGCTATTACGTGAAGCTATAATGTACTTTGAGGCGTAAATGAGCCAAGCTGGCTCACAAGCTCGAAATTAAGCTGAGCCAAGCAAACTCGTTTAGCTTATCGAGCCAAGTCTGATCTTAGTAAAGCTTGAGCCTGTAGGCTCACGAGCCTAGGCGAGCATGTCTTAATATAATTTATTAGCTTAAATATGTCCAACCGAACTAATTTTGAGCCTAAACGAGAGAAGCCCGAACGTGAACAAGCCCTAATAACCCTCGATTGAGCTTAGATGAGCGCAAAACTTGCAAGCTTAGTCAAGGGCCCATCGAGCCAGATTTGAGCCCAACACAAGCTCGACGCTCAACTCAGCTCAAATACACCCCTAAATCTAATATATCCCCTCTAGCATTAAGCAGGAAGCATAGGCAACGTGCAAACCCTCGTCAGACTTTGTACTGAAGTTATGTTGGTCTTAAACTTGGGTGCTACTGGGATCTAAACTTCAAAGTTCTTGGTCAAAAAGACCTTAATACTATATCAAGAAACCAACTACCAGAATAGCTTAAGTCATTGTATGAAGACCAGGAATGATTTTATATTTTTAAGGAATGATTTTATATTTTTAACATCGTATTCGTTGTATCAACATAATGTACAGGAGGAAACTAACCAGTAGATATGCTCCAAAGGTGCTGCCAAATATGAAGAGCACACCTCCCAATCCTTTGAAAACAACTGAACTCGCAACAAGGTATCTACCCTGAAAACAGACCCACGTCAAAATAGAATGGATTTTGATTTAACTGTTATGCAATTAGCCGTTCGTGAGAGGCTGTTTTTCTAAAAGACTTCAAAAAGAATATGGCATGCATCCCATTTACAAAGACATATTTATACGCATGATTACATGTTAAAAGCCACAAAATGGGTATTAAAAACTCCAAGGAGTCGGTTCAAGTGGGAAAGGCGCTTGGGCCTGGTGCCTCATCAAGCCTTAGATCTAGGGTTCAAATCATACGACACTGGGTACAAACAATTTCTTGGGGTCTATACGCCCCAATAATCTTGTTCCACACAAGGAAATTACCGAGTGGGTAGTGTGTGCAATCTTTGGATTAGTCAACAAGCATTTAAGCTGGCTCTAGCACCTACTTACCAATTAAAAAGTTAATAAATTAATTGCATATATTCATAGTTGCATAACTTGAATGCAATTTTTGTTCCCTAAAATTTCTTTTCCCAAATGGTAAGAATTCCAATTGGCGCGCTAATGAAGGTGAGTTTTGATCCTAGGTCTAAGGCACCACCGCTTAGATACTTTACCAAATAAGATAGCTAACACCTTTCCAACGACCGCTGACATAACATAGGCAAGACCAAATTTGACGACACCAGCATTGCGGCTCTAATGCTACCAAAATCCGGAATTTGATTATATGATAGCAACCAAAGAACAGGGGCTTACATCAATATCAGGTAATTCCACCCCAACTTTTGAGGCTAGATGACCCTTAACTGCAGCAAACATTGGTGCCAATTCTTTCACTGCTGGCCCACCATCCTCACCAAATTCATTAAACCTACGCAAAACGGGTGTCTTATTAGCAAACGCAACAATGTATTTGCCAACATAAGGGATAGGATTTCGATCATAAGAGTGAAATTGAACAAGAGATGTATCAAGACAGGAAATATTGAAAAACCATAATAGAATCTCTTAGACCTAGGGGCATAAATGCGCAGAGTTGGCTCGTTTAACTAGGCTAAAACAAGAGCTTATTAAGGCGGCTCTTGAACCTGAACAAGTGTAAATGAGCGGTTCTCGAGCTACATTATGAGTCCAAATGTGCTTGTGAGCCAAGTTCAAGCCTCAACGAGCCCAGCTTGAGCCTATAAGCCCAACTAGAGCGTAAGCAAGTCGAGATAGGCTGGAAAATTGTCAAACTGGTTTCAAAATTCAATCCAGTTGAGCTGAGTTCGAGCACGAAGTCTCCAAGCTTAGCATGCCTTGACAAAAGCAAAAATGTTAGTGAGCCAAATCTCAAGCCTGTTCTACATGATTTGGCTTTCAGCAGGAATAACATTGGCACATGTAGATGAAAATGTAGATGAACATAGCAAAATATCATTTATGTTTGCTGATTGTTCTGAACCCTCAAACCAATTAAGTCATCTCCGAAATAATAATAATAAATTGATCATTGGCGGGATGCAGAGGGGAGACACGTAAACCAAAGCATTGAAACATGAGAGAAAGTATCATAACTCAGTATTCCATCAGACCCCCCATGCTAATTCCTGCAACATCTAGTCACAATTATCTCGACTCCATTCTTCCCAAAGGTACACATGCTGGATGCAAACACTTGAACATCGGTATGACACTTAAAGACACTTCAGTTTGTCAAAGACATAAAAAAATCTTAGAAAATAGACACATTTGACCTGTAGAAGCATACTAACATACAACTCTAAATATCGAAATTTTAGGCAAGCATCTAGTCAATGGCCAATGGCACCATAAAGTGGCGATCTTTTAAAGAAAAACATGGACAAAGTCATCACCCAAGTCTGCCTGCTCTGCAGACTTTGGATTCCTTTTTGTGGTAAGCCACCCTCTGGACAGTGTTAAAAATAATAGTTGTAGTCCATACTCCAACAAGAGTAAAAACTTGTGTAGATCTTAAGAAATTGCGAATTCAGTCAGAATCTTGGAGACCCCAGCCTCTCACACGAGATATATATCCTTGCATCGGATATCTAAAAGTTGGATGATCTCATAGTCGCACATGCCTGAGTTCATAATGTTTAGTTCCTATTGAAAAGGCAAATCATTTCCTCCATAGGAGATCAATAAGTCACTCCAGAGACAATCAGTGGAATTTTCCGACTCTCTCTTACAGCGAGAGCACCGAATTACCAACTAAGCAGAAAGAAAAGTCGTGCCCCTTTGTCCTTTACTCTAAAGGAGATAATTGCAAAGCATTGGATAAGCATGGAACTATCTGCCTGGACTGATCCTTGATAAAGGGTAAGATACATTTTTCAACCAGAAATGCAACAAATCTCCTTTGATAGGTACACATAGTCCTCCCTTTCGCGAATAAGACGGCATGAAGGCAAATACAAAAATGGGAAATTCTTTAGTGTACTAAACCTACTAGATAGATGAGGTTTCATATTCATGAAAATAGTCAATTCAGCTGATAAAATGATTCCAAACCCAAAACTCTCCACTGCAACAAGAAGCCAAATACGAAATTGTGAGATTGATTCCAACTTGAACCTTTCCAATTGCTTCATTGAGCTCAAAATTTCACAACCCTTTTTCATCCGCTTTAGTGCACACCAATCAAGCATGAGTATGTATAACTAGAATCATTTCTTACCCCTCTTCAAGGCTTTATGCCATTGTTAATCCGTAAACAAATTTTATCCCATTCATTAAAAGTGAAGGGGTTTTCTATTGTGAACTCTACATGTAGATCTAAACAGAAGTCCCATACTACAACTGTAATAAAAAAAAAGATCGACATGTACCTCAACACTGATCAAAACTACATAATACCATAAGAGCAAGAAGAGTTATTTACACCGTTGGTCCTTGACATTTCTAAATTTATCTAAATTAGTCCCTAATGTTTGTATCTTGTTTGAAATTGGTCTCTAATGTTTCATTATGTAACAAAGTTGGTCCCTTATTTTTTTTAATTTTTACTTGTTCCCTTGTTTTTTTTAATTTTTACCTCATTTTGATCACTAGATATCTAAACTAAAATATTAGGGACCATTTTGTTAAAAAAAACACAGGAGGGACCAATTTCAACCAAGTTAAAAACATTAAAGACCATTTTAAATACAAGAAAAGACGATAAAGCAATTTAAACAAATTCAAAAACATCATGAACCAACTGGCTAAATAACTTTCAACAAGAACGGATCCAACTCCAATCTGTTAGAGCATAAAATTATTCCTAAGCTATCAGCCATTAGCTTCTTGGAAAAGTTGGTTCCTTAACATAGTATCAGAGCCTTTGACCAAAAGGTCACGGATTCGAATTTCAAAAGCTCCCACTTTCAATATTAAAAAAAAAATAATAATTTAAGCGCAAGATATGAGATGGGCTTGCGCGCTATCCACGCTTCAATCCCAACTGGCATTCACATGAGGGAGCATGTTAAAGTATAAATTATTCCCAGGCCTTCACCCAGCTTAAGCTTTTAGAAAAGTTAACTCCTTATCACACAATCAGCCAACACTACAAATTCACAAACCCACACACAAATTAACACAGTTTCCACATATTTCAACCTATTCCACTGAAAGCACCAAATTCAAAGTCAAAAATGGAAAGAAAGAGGCAAAAAAAGAAGCCCTAGAAATGCGTACAGTTGCCAAGCGGAGAGGATGAAAATGGAGGAGAAAAGAACCCGACCCAGAAAGGATGAGAACCCCATTTTGCTTGAGCTTTTGCTTTTGTGGATCTAGGAATTCGGATCGCAGGGATCTCCCCCACTATATAATTGTAATTGTAATTGTAATGTACGAACTCAGGGGAGGTTGTTGGGGGGGGGGGGGGGGGGGAGATGTTGGTTTAATAAATGCAAAAGTAAAAAGAGGTCCAAGAGAGGTTTAAGTCATTTTTTTTTTCTTTTTTTTGACATGAGGGTTTAAAAGTTACTTAAAGATTTATATTTGATAGTTAAAAATAAGAATAACTTATAGAGAATTCTTTTAATTTTTGTTTTAATAATAGAAATTTTTTTTCATAAATAAAACTGATTATTAAACCTTTTTACTTTTAAAAATTTATCATTATGTGTTCAAATAATATTTTTTTAACTATTTTACCCCTTAAAATACAATAGTTAAGTATTTAGTTTTATTTTTATGTAGAAATTTTATGTTTTGAGAAAAAATAAGAATTTTTTTATATTTTTCAAAAAAAGGGGTCTTCTATATTTATAGAAATTATTATTTTAATTAATTATATAGTAGTACCATTATAATATCAACAAAAAATATTATATTTTATTTTATAATATTTTTAAAAAAATTTTAAAAATATTTGTTATATTCTAAATTTATAATATCATTACTATAATTAATTAAAATAATTATATTTTTATAAATATAGAAATTTTCCTTAACTCTTTGCGAAAAACATAGACTTCTTTTAATTTTTGCCTAATAATATTAAACACCCTTCTAAAAACAAAATTAAACATTTAACCTCACTTTTAAGGGACAAAATGGTCAAAAAAAGTTGCATAAGGTTAAGTGATAAATTTTTAAAAGTGAGGGAGTTTTGTGAGTGCTTTTATTTGAGAAGAGAGTTTTCTGTTTTTGAAGCAAAAGACATGAGGATTTCCTATAATGTACCCTTTATTATTTGTATGATTAAATTAAAGTATAACTTTATGTTGAAATGTCAATATATTAGGTGGTGAAAGTTAAAATATCAGTGTATCTCAGTGATAAATTATGTTCATTTAATTACTAGTTAATGGGATTTGTAATATTTGAACGAAGAATTTTTAAATACTTAGATGTTGTATATATTAAAATATGGGAATTTATCAATTAGATTCCCTGAAGATTAAAATTTTTATCACTTAAGTACCTTGAAGTTTAAAAATTTTATCAATCAAGTATTCTTTGCCAAAATTTACTAGATTTTGATTAGAAATTGTTAACATGAAATATAATACAAAAATATATGTGTCTTTTATCAAAATGTTATGATCTATTGTCATAAAATGTGAAGATGATAAGTTGTCTTGCTAATATATAGATATCTTTCATCATATTCAAGTGAATTTGTTTCATAATCTACTAGATCGGCACTCAAAACATTGACATAACTCATAAATATTATTGTAATTATATACCACGTTAATATTTTATAGTGAAAGTTGGTCAGATTTCAATGAAATGTTTCTAGGTATCTCAATGATAAAGTCTAAAATCTCATGCTAAATTCCCTTAATTTATTTACACTAGTAGTGCCAATGGGAGGGGGATGCTGGATTCGAATCTGAGTCCAGAGGTTGGCCAACTGCCACTACAATAATCGGAACAATCTGGGGACTGGCAGACTAAATTCCCTTAGGTCATATTTGGAGCATGAAATTGGAGCCTAGAGATGGGGTAGGGACTTGAATTGAGGCCCAAAATTCAAATTATATTGTTTGGTTACTTGCTGAAATTGGAACTATAATTCCATTGCCTAATTCCAAGGAGTTAGTTTCTAATTGAAAGTCATATATTTCAATTCCTTAGGCTAGAGATTAGGAATTATAATTCCATAGTAACTCCACTAGCTTGAAACCTAAATGATCCAACTTGATTAACCCACCCCTTTTTTCTTCCCCGTGGAGAAATCCTAAGGCTTTGGTGCCTTCCTCCATTTTTCGGGCCCGGAGCTCAGCCCCACCCCTTCTTCGGTGGCTGTGGTGCGTCCTCTTTCTCTCTGTGCTTACTAGTCTCATTTATTTCCTTTTTTTCCTTTCTTCCAAAAGCAGTTACTCTCCCCACCTCTCCCATCTAACACACTCCTTTTCCCCTATTTCTTTAGTTCTGGTTCTTTGGGTAGCTTTTTCCATTTACTCCCCCTTACTAACCTCCATTAAATGCATCTTCCTTCCCCATTTTCTCCCATCTCTATTTAAAGCTCAACCCATAGGTTTTTTATGTTGGAACTGCAGGGGTCTTGGTCAAGCCTTGACAGTTCAAGCCCTCAAAGAGCTTTCTCAAAAGCTCAGACCTTGGATGATTTTTCTTATGGAAAGTAAGCAAAACTCTAATGTTGTAAAAAGAATTGTGCGTAATCTTTTTTTCCCCTTTTGTTTCACTATTGACCCGATTGGTTTATCCGGTGGTCTGGTACTGTTGTGCTCTCATGATATTAATGTTACGATTAATTCATTTTTTGACAGTTATATTATTGCTGATGTTCTTGATTGTTGTTCCGAAAAAAGATGGACTCAAGTTTTTGTGTATGGTGAACCCGATTGGGGTAAAAGAGGCCTCTTCTGGAGGGATTTCTCCCATGTTTGTTCGACTCTTTTTGCCCCAATGTTCTGGGGGGATTTCTCCCATGTTTGTTCGTCTCTTTGTGGCCTAATGGCTGTTGCTGGTGATTTTAATGCTATTACTTCTATTTTTGATAAGATTAATTGGTTCCAGGTCAGTGAGTATCAGTTAAGATGGATGCTTGTAACCTTATTGAGCTCCCCTCTAAAGGATGCAAGTACTCTTGGTCCAAGGAACATACCCAGTGCCTCAAGGGCTCCCGTCTACGCAGGGTTTGGGGGGGGGGGGGTGTACGCAGCTTTCCCCCTTCAAGGTGTTAACCTGAAGAGAGGCTGTTTTCCAGTAACCCCAACCTGAGGGTGAGGACTTCCCAGGAGATCACTCATCCTGATACTACTCTTGCCCAAACATCTTGATACTACTCTTGGTCCAATAAGCAACAACGCATAAGAAATATTAAGGAATGTATCGATAAAGTTGCGGCTAATGTGGAATGGCAATTTCTCTTCCCTAATGCATCTGTTGTGCTTCTCCTCGCCGTTGAATCCAATCACTTGCCCCTCTCTGTTCTTATGGAAGGAGAAAAAAGTGGAGGTATGAATGATTTCATGTTTGAGAGCAAATGGTTACTTGAGGAAGAATGCAAATCGGTGGTGGATAGGGGTTAGAAATCTTGCCTCCATGGCTCTAGGATGTTCATGCTCGATCATAAATCTCAAGCTTGTAGAAAGACCCTAAAGAGGTGGGGCTTGAAGAAAACCAAAGAAAAGAGGCTCTTTATGGATAAAGCTTTCTCACGCCTCACTGAACTTCAAAGTAGGTCTTCCTCTTTTGATGACTTTACAGAGGAAAAATACATTCGTGAGAAAATCAGTAAATGGTGGGATTCCGAAGAAAAGCACAAGGCTCAAAGATCCAGGATCAATTGGCCCTCATATGGTGATAAAAATACAAGATTTTTTAGTGCCTCCACCCTCCATTGTAAACTCGTCAATGATATCAAGAGGATTAAAAATTGTAACGAGTCTTAGGTGGATGATGCTTCTTCCATTGATCATGTTTTCCTGTCATTCTCCGAAGACCTCTACAATGCTCGCTCGTGTGCTTCGGTTGAGGAGGTTATCCAATGTTGTCATCCGAAAGTCAACACGGTAATGAATGAAGCTTTATCCTCCGTGATACGCGATGAGGAAATCATGGTAGTAGTGAAGCAGCTCGATGACAACAAAGCTTCGAGCCTAGATGGCTTCCAAGGTCTTTTCTTCTCTAACTTTCGGGATATTGTTGGTAATGATGTTTGTTCTGCTACTAAAACCTTTTTTGAAAGTTCCCACCTTATTCGTCGTTTTAACCACACGAATATTATCCTGATTTCTAAAGTCTCTAGGCAGGAACATGTTAGCCAATTTAGACCTATTAGCTTGTGTAATTTTAGCTATAAAATTAAAGCCAAAATTCTTGCTAACAGGCTTAAGCCATGGTTAGGGGACATCATTTCCCCTTACCAAACTGCTTTAATAAAGGGCCGACAGATCCAAGATAAGACAGATCCAAGACAATGTTCTTGTGGCTTTTGAAGCTTTCCATGCTGTCAAGAATAGAAGAAAGGGTAAAAACTATTTCCTTGCTTTAAAACTTGACCTTTCTAAATCTTATGATCAAGTTAATTGGGTTTTCTAGAAAATATTCTTTTGAAATTTGGTTTTTCTTCCTCCTTTGTTAAATGGATTATACAGTGTGTCACTACTGTTAGAGTTAGCCCAACTGAAAAGACTTCCAAGTTTTCCGATCTCGTGTGGTCTTCGCCAAGGTGACCCACTTTCTCCGTACCTTTTCATCGTTGTGATGGAGTGCTTCACTTCCCTCATTGTTCGGGAGGTTGATGCGTGGGAGTGACGTGGTTTCAAAATCAGACGCTCTTGCCCACTCCTCTCCCACCTTTTTTTTGCGCATGATTGTATTTTTATTTTTTGAAGCTTCTCCCAAAGGATGTCTTGTTGCAAAAAAGGTCATTGATACTTTTTGTGATGCTTCGAGTCAAAGTTTCAATTTTGAAACATTGCATGTTTTTTTCCTTTAAACAACCCCCAAGCTACGAGGGACACTTATCTTAAGATCCTTGGTGTAGCACCAATGGGGATGGATGAGAAGTACCTTGATCTTCAACTCTTATGGGGAAGATCTAAGCGCACTGCCAAAAATTTTTGTTTGAAAGGATTCATTCTAAACCCCAAAGGTGGAAAGCTACGCTTTTTTCCCATGCCGGTAGAGAGGTTCTTGTCAAGTCTATTTTGAGCTCCATTCCATCCTATGTTATGTAGTGCTTCAAGATCCTGGTCTCCTTTGCCCGTTGATTAAATGGTCTTATTACTCGTTTTTGGTGGAAAGGTGGGTCAGGTGATGATAGAGGTGTGCACTAGATCAAATGGTCAAACGTTTTCTCATAAGCCTTGTGTTTTGTGACAGCAGGGGCAAAATCTCGCTCTCTTAGCAAAATAGGCTTGGAGAGTCATTTCCAATCCTAACGATTTATGGGTTAAAATTCTCATGGGGATTTATTTCAAGGATGGATCTTTCCTTGATGCAACCGTGGGCAATAATTCCTCTTGGGGTTGGCGGGTCGAAACCATTTGAATTCTAGTGTGAGGTGGAACATCCATAGTGGAAACAATATCAATATATGGAACAACAAATGGATCCCTTCTCTGCCCCTCTCCCTCGTTCGTTGTTCCTCCTCCACTATCGGGTAGCCCACTTTGGTTAAAGAACTCATAAATTCGGGCCTTAGAAGGTGGAATGAGCCCATTATCAGCTCTCTCTTCAACCCCCCTGTCGCTAGGCTGATTCGTGCGAACTGGTGGGCAACCAAGGGGAGGAGGACACCCTTGTTTGGCATCACACCCGTTCAGGCCTTTACACGGTCAAGTCGGGTTACCATGCCTGGAAAGATCAATGTCGCTTTACATCTTCCAATCAGATGTCCTCTTCATCTTCCATCCCGGACACTAAAGCGATTTCCACTATCTGGAACCTCGATGCCTCTCCTCGGGTTACGCACTTCATTTAGAGAGCCTCTATGAATGCTCTTGCTACTAGAGAGAATCTTAAAGCCCGTAGGATCATCATCGCATCTACCTGCCCGAGATGTGGGGTCCCCGTGGAATCTATTGAGCATATTTTATTCTTTTGCCCGCTATCTCGGGCCTCTTGGTTTGGTTCTGAATTTGGTTTTCATCCTCCACTAGAAGGCTTCCATAGCTTTCTTTGGTGGTGGGAGTGCATTTCCAATGATGTTGCCTTTCCTCTCAATGTTTTAAGTAGGTGTGCCTACCTTTGTTAGGAACTTTGGAAAGCTCGCAATACTTTTCTCTCGGATTTCAAGACTCGTGACCCCTTGGAAGTGGTGAACACCGCTGCTTCCCTCGCTGTCGAGTTCTCTCGGTCACCCTCCCCTGTGTTGGCCTACCAGTCTTCCTCCCACCTCCGTGTTGCTCCTTGTTGGTCCCCGCCTAAGGGTCTCTCAGTTAAATTTAATTGTGACACGTCTGGAAAGAAACATGATTTCTCGGTAGTTGTTGGGATTGTGGCAAGAAACTCCTTGGGGTCTGTTGTTGGGGGGTGGTGCCGTAGCTTTTTTTTGCATTCCGCCCTCGGTGCTGAGGCTCTTGCTATTCGTGCTGCTTGTTCTCTTGCCATGTCTTCTCACTGGAACTCCATTATTATTGAAGCTGATTGCAAGGAGCTTATCTCTTCCATTAATGGGGAGTCTATTTGCCTGCTCAAGTTGTAGCTGTTGTTCATGATATTTTATGTATTGTCCCTTCAATTGGTTCGAACCCTTTTTTTTTTTGGCCCCCCAGGGACTTGTAATAAGGCTGCCCATTTTGTGGCTAAGTGGCATGAATCGTCTTTGTCTAATCATGTTTGGTGGTGGTCGACCCCCCCCCCCCCCCCCCCACCTGCCCTTCTATGCGATGATCTTAATGTTATGTAGCCTTTGCCCTTGGGCTTTGTTCAGTTTTAAAAAAAAAAAAAAAAACTCGATTAACCCAATCTCAAAATGACTGAAAATCGAAAGATTTGACGCGACCTATATTTGATCCGAATTTTGAAATCACCCAACTCACATGACCCGAACCTGAAATGACCCAAATCAACTGAACTCAGAATCTGAAGTCACCCAATTCGATTGACCCGAAATCTTAGATGACTGAAATTCAAAAAATGAAACTATCCGATTTGCATGTGACCTAACCAAGTTGAGCCCAGGGTCAAAATGACCCGATCTGAAACCTAATATAACCTGAACCCAAAATGACCCGGCCTATCTCACCTCAAACTTAATTTGAGTTGAAGCGAGATAACCCGAAATTTGAAAAGGTGCAACCCGTTTGGCCCATAATCAAGATGACTCGTGCTTAAAATGACCAGAATCAATTCCAACAGGACCAATTCTAGCCTAAATTCGAAAAGACCCACCCTGATTAATTGAAAATTCGAGATGACTTAAACGCAAAATGATCCGAAGCGACTAAAACTCGACCCGATTTGACTCGAAACTCAAATAAAGTGAAATCAAAGTGATTCGATCCAACCAAAATCCGATCCAGCTGATTCAAAACTTGGAATGATCCAACTCGATTAACCGAAAATCCGTGATGCCTCGAATTATTATGAAATTATAATTCCCACCTCTAAGTCTTTTGATTAACCAAACAAGGGAGTTTGAATTCCATAAAAATTCTAATTCCACCAAAACTAAAATTGAAATTAAAATTCCACAATGCAATTTCAGTTCTATGTATCAAATAAAGCCTTAAAATATTAAGCTAATTAGCTAAGCTATATGTTTGTTCTTTGGGTACATTACATATAGTACCATGAGATTTAGTGTATTAATTTTTTAGTTTAAAAAATTATATATATTTAATAAAATAATTAAAATAATGATATAAAGGGACAAAAATAAGACTTATTTTACACCTTTACATATCACTATTTAAATTATTTTATTAAATATATATAACTTTTAAAACTAAAAAATTATTTTATAAAATTTGTTTCCTAAAATGCAATTACCTTTGGTCCTTTCCCAATAATCGAGGGTATTAAATCGAGCAGGCAATACCGCGGTTCTTCACTTCGTGTTCTTCCTCTCTCTTCCGGTCGCCTTGAAATCGTGGAGAGAGAGAGAGAGAGAGAGGAAGGGAGAGAGAGAGAGAAATTTCTTGCAGCTAAATCAATGGCGTTCGTTTCGTTTGTTGGAAGAGTACTTTTCGTAGCCGTTTTTATACTCTCTGCTTGGCAAGAGTAAGCACACTTTAATTATTAATTAATTACTATACTTCTCAGATCTGTTTGATTTTTGATTTGTTTGCTAGATTTATTAGCATTTAATGCTTTGATTTTTGCAGTATCTGTGACTGATTGTTTGATTGGATGTGTAGAGTTTGAATCTAGGGTTTTACTGGAAGTGTTGGTTTCTATTGGGAATGATTTGTGGTTGGAATCTAGGGCTTGTTGGAAAGTTTGATTTGTTTGCATGTTTTATTAGCATTTAATGCTTTGATTTTGCTTTTTTTTTTTTGTTCTGATTGTTTGATTAGATGTGTAGAGTGTGAATCTAGGGTTTAAGTGGAGTGTTAGTTTTGGTTCGGAATGATTTGTGGTTGAAATCTTGGCTTTTTGTTGGAAAGTTGATTTTTTTGCTTTGTTGTTTCATTGATTTGAAGATTTTAGCTTTTTATTTGTTTAGATTGTGCTTATAGTTGTGTTAGTTCAATGTGATCTCTTGTTGTGATGTGCATTGTGAAGGAAAATATAGGCAAATATGAAAAATAAAGTTTACAGAATATCTTGATTGAGATAGTGGTTGACTTATTGACTTGTAGTCAGCGTCCAACGAGCTGCACCTTGGTAAACAAACTGGGTTCAGCCGTGTGTTAGATTTGGGCTAAATCTTTTTTTTTTTTTGAAACGGTAAGAACAAGCAGCCTTGGGGTCGCCCTTTAGATGGAGAACCCTAAGACCGCGATTCTTTACTTCTTATCTCTCCCACGGTCACACCTTGAAATGAAAGAGAAGAAAGAGAGAGAGAGAGAGGAGAGAGAAACTTGTTGCGGCTAAATCAATGGCGTCTGTATCCTTTGTTGGGAGAGTACTCTTCGTGTCTGTTTTTATACTCTCTTGGCAAGGGTAAGCACACTTTATTTCCTCCATGAAATTAATTAATTACTATTTGCTTCTCAGATCTGTTGGGTTTTTGGTTTATTTGCAAGATTTATGAGCATTTAGTGCTTTGATTTTACCCTTTTTGTGCTATGATTGCTTGATGAGATCTGTAGGGTTTAAGTTGAAGTGTTAGTTTCTGTTTGGAATGATTTATGGTTGAAATCTGGGGGTTTTGTTCGAAAGTTGATTTTCTTTCTTGTTTCGTTGATTTGAAGTTTGGAGCTTTTCATGTGTTTAGATTTTGCTTATAGTTATGTTAGGTCAATGTGATCTCTTGTTGTGATATGTTGTGCACCTTGGTAAAGAGGGGAAGGATCCCATGCAATTTTTAAACAAATGTGTAATGCATTTTGCGATATTAAGTAACTTTGAAATCACTTATATATAAAGTAACTTAAAATGGCAAAATGCATGGCGCATTTTTTGAAGAAATGCACCAAATCCTTGTCTTGGTAAAGAAATTGGCTTCCGCTCTGCCATATTTGCGTCAAAGGTTTTTTTGAATGGTAAGAATAGACAGTCTTGGGGTTGCCCTCAACTCACGGTGAATCCTAGGGCATGTGCACGAATGAGAGAAGATAAGCATTTGTTTGGTGGGTGATCCAGGCAGACCCCAATGCCCCTGATTCGCTATCCAGTTCGCCGATCTATTGGCTTCCTTGCAGCAATGATTGAAAGAAATCTAGACATGCTTTTACTAATCAGATTTAGGCTAAATAGGTCAAATTTGGGGGCAGATTTTGACATTTGGGGTCTATTAGCTCTGGTTTTGTTGGGATTGAGGGTTTCTAAGAGTATCTCACAAATGAGTCGTTTGCTTCCAAACGGCTATCTTGATTGATATGTGCCACTCGATCGATCAGAGTAGCTGTTTGGCACCTTGATCAATCAATAGAAGTAGCCTTTTTTACTCATTTTTGGATCACTTACTCAAAACTGATCAATTGACAAATCAATTGAAGTGGTGAACTGGATCGTATGATGTTAGAAAAAAGACATTGCTGCCTGTTTTGACGGCCTACACTGATATGGCATTTTGGCCTAAAAAATGCCATCTTGAATGCTTGCCCCCTCATGTCCTCTTTTATCCATTCAATCTGAGCTGCCCTAAATGGCAGTTGAATTGAGGTGCTCTAATGGTGCAAGACATCTTTGAAAGCTGTCAAGGTTTAAATGGATGTGAAAATTCAATTTCTTCGTAAAAGAGTGGGAGCACATGGAAAGCGCATCTCAATTAGACGACTGCTTTTGAGTTTAAAGTAACTTAGGAGCTTTGTCTAAGCATGAAGAGCAGCATTCTTCCTCCTTGCTTAATTTGATCTCTTTCCTCTCGTTGTGCTCTTGTTTATGGTGAAGAAAGAGTTGACTCAATTTGAACAGGCCTTTGGTTAGTGATTGGTGGTGGGTCTCTCTTCTGATTTTAGTGTTTCCTCCTTTAAGTGGTCACTTTCCTTCTTCAATGTGTCTCTGCCTGGCTCTGGAGCTGTTTTCCAGTTTCACAGTGGCCTATAATTGAGGTGTGAGGATGGGGCAAGGGCTGATATAGAAAGTACAAGATAGGGTTACAGTATCAGGGTCTCCATGAGGAAAGACTTTTTAATGTTATTCTCCACTGTATTGGCTTGAAAGGAATGCTAAAATTTTAATAATCAACATATGCTAATTAATTTCTTATGAGAAAAGGTGGTTTTTTTAGGAGCTCTTTGGAGAGCTATAGGTAGGGGCTTTGCTAACCTTATGTTTTGTAAGGGATTGGAGGGCTTTATGCTATTAGTTCATAGTTTTTTTATTGTTGCATTTTGTAATTTTGACATATTATCCTTAACTCTTTGTACACTCTCTTTTTCTTAAATATAATTTATTTTTCTGATTTAAAAAAAAAAAAAAAAATCTAGGGCTCCATTGGGTGAATGGAGGGATATCTGAAACAGTGGTATTCACTTGCAATTTCCTTAAACAAAATAGGTAAAACTTAGTCTGGGCAAAATTCTGTTGCATTTCAAGGGTGGTTCGTAATTGGAAATGAAAAAAAGGCAAATAACTTGTCCTTGTGAGATCTAGTAAAGAAATTTTGTGCATTGTCTTCTAGAGGACTGAATCTCATTTCTATTAGTTACGCAAAAGTGGAATATTCATTGTATAGGAATTTTGGTAGATTGCATTCTTTGCCATTAAGGCCTTGTGTTTCTCAGGTCAGGGGTTCTCGAATACCTCCCTTTAGGGTAGCACCTTGAAGGGGTAAGGCTGCGTACATCCCACCCCCTCCCAGACCCTGCATATGTGGGAGCCCTAAAGGCACTGGGTTTGTTGTTGTTGTTGTTGCACTCTTTGCCATTAAGGAAGCCGGATGCGAATATGTTGTGTTGTGTCTTGAATTTTTTTTAGTTTGGATTTAGAAGCAGAGGCCGGTGGACCTTATTTTCGAGTTAGGTTAGATACCAGTCATTTTCTAGGGTTTGCTATCTTGTCTTCACTATGTATATTTTGTTGTAGGCTTTTGCCTAGGGGCAGAGAGATTGGGTGAGACCCGCCTCTTTGGGTAGAGAGAACTTCTTTAAACCTCCACTTCTTGATGTGGTGAAGCTTTCTACCCCCACTTCTTGATGTGGTGAAGCTTTCTACCCCCACTCGTGGTTTTTTCCTCAATTGAGGATTTTCATGTAAATCTTGGTGTCCTTTCTCTTTCTCCCTTATCTTCTCATTTTTAGTTTCAGATCTTGTTTTTGTATCTAAATTGAACCTATATCTTGGGTATCTTACCTAACATAATCAACTTAGCAGGGTAGAGGAAATTAATTGCACGTGGTAGCTTGACTAATTTGTAGTTGGACATTTTCTTAAATAGGTGAGGATGAGGATTTGAATAGGGATGACAATTGCACCCGAATCCATCGGATATCCATCCAATCCCACACATTTATGATGGATTTGCAAAAAATGGATTTTAAATTGATTTGGATTTGGATGTTGATAAATGGGTTTTGGGTCGGGTCGAATTTGAATGACATCAAACCCAACTGAGACCCGACTCAAATCCGATCGGAAATTATGTTTAATGTAGCAAAAATTAAGTCTTTAACATGTCAAACCATATTCCCATTTTGTTTATTATGCCAATATTTTGAAGTTTGTTCTGACACTATAATATTTTCTATAGAACCATGATCTAACAAATTTATGTATAAAAATTACTTATTAAGAGGCATTTGAATGATTGCCTAATATTATATTTGTACATATTAAATGAGAAAAGAAAAAAGATATAGCGATTTGTCCAAATATTAGCTTTTGAATTATTATTATTACATTATTATTGTTAATATATTAATATTAGATTGTAATATTTTTAATTTATTATTGTTAATATATTAATATTAGATTGTAATATTTTTAATTTATTCCATAATTTAAATGGGTGATGGATTTAGATTGGATATCCGTTCCATCCGATGGATTTGGATTGAATTTTTATGGAATAAATGGGGTTTTTTGGGATTTGGGTTGGGTTAGGGTTTTTTTTGGGTTGGATTTGGATGAAGGCAAACCCGACCCATTGCCATCCCTAGATCTGAACCCAAGACCTTTTTTCTTGGAGCCTGAACTTGTTTATGATTTAGCATTTGATCAAGGTCTCGTGGGCTTAGTAATTAACGTTTCTTTTCATGATTTGCATATACTTTGCTTTCCCATGAGGATGAAATTGTTAACTTGCAAAAGTGCGCTGTTGGATGCTTAGGGAAACTGACACATAGCGGTGTTTTGAGAAGCATATCGATGAGATTACATATATACTTGTGATTCAGTCAGGGCCGACCTTGATATTCTCGTGGCCCAAAGCAAACTTTTTAGATGGGGCCCTTTATATATAGCAACATTTCTTTTAACGACATAAATACTAATATAATATATTATAAAAACCTTAATCATAAAATTTATTAATATTATTAACAAGTGATGTACTACAAAAATAAAACAAGAAATTTACATGTAATCCCTTTGGATTCAGTCAGTATGCGCTTCGTTAATGCTCTGTGATTTCGTAGACGGTACTATGGTGCAATAGGCCTTCAAAGTTATATCTCTTCTATTTTTGTCCTTTCGCCTCAATCGGTTCAATTTCTATTTTATGAATTTAGAGAACATAAATAAACATGATTTATTTACCCTTTTGAACCAGTCCTTTTTCTCATTTCTTCTATGATACTGTGTGTTCACTGATCAGTAATAGTTACCCGTTTTCTTTCAGTCTCCTGCAGTGCTATATTTTGTTTGTTTTCTTCCCTCTGCCTCATAGATCACGTAGGGGTACGTAGGGATGGCAATGGGGCGGGGTGGGTACGGGGGATGTCTCCTCCATACCCGTACCCGTCACCCAAATTCGATACCCGTACCCGCCCCATTACCCGCCGCGGGTATGAAGTGGATACCCGTACCCTCCCCGGCGGGTACAAACTCATACCCGTACCCGCCCCATTACCCGCGGGTATGCATTACCCGCCCCGTACCTTCTCTAATGTGCGTAGAAAACGATTATTTATACCTGGTCATATTAGTTATTTAATACTACTTTTAAAAATTAATTATATTTTTTTATAACATTGATAAATAATTTGGGTTATTGAATTTAAACACGTATTTTTTTAATTTGAAGGTTAATTATGTACAAAATAAAGCGGGTATAACGGGTATGAGGTGGAGCGGGGCGGGGCGGGTACAGGTACACCGAACCCGTACCCACTACGCGCCCCACTTATACCCGTACCTGCCCTAAACGGGGCGGGTACCTGCGGGTTGCGGGTTTTACCCGCCCCATTGCCATCCCTAGGGGTACGTTTAGTGGCCCATTTAAAGTTGGTGGCTTTGTGTCCCATATTATTATTTTCTCCAGATCTAGCGGCGAAGCAGATTCAGATTGATTCATATGAATCTGAATTTAGGTGGTTAAATGAAGAAATTATTGGATTCGTATTTTAATCCGAGCAATGGTTTGAATTTTTCCAAGCTAATGCCCAGTCTAAGATTTGGGGTCCAAAAAAGATTAATTTGTCAACTTAATCAGTTTATCCAATCATTGCGCTATTTTATAATGTGGCATTATACATATATACCCAAGAGGGTACCAACACGCAATTACCGGATCCCATTAGAACTCCGAAATTAAGTGTGCTTTGGCGAAAGTAGTACCAAGATGGGTGATCTCCTGGGAAGTCCTCGTGTTGCACCGTTCAGGTTGGGGGTTCTCTGAAACAGCCTCCCTTCAGGAAGGCTGCGTCCCCCCCAAACCCTGCTTAGGTGGGAGCCCTTGGGGCACCGGGAATGTTGGTTTGCTTTTGCATTATACATATATATAAGATGGTTAGGAAAAACAACTGGGAAAGGAGGGAAATGAGCCTTGAGCCCAAGACCTCGCGCTCGGGGGTAGACAGTCTAACCGATTCACTGAATCCAATAGCTCATATGGAAAAAGCAGTAATTATTGCACTTATTTGCTTCATTTGCACTTCTAATGGATTGGAACTAAGGGCAATCCATGTCCTTGTTAAATAATTGGATTTTCGGCTATCAAATCATTATCGGACCAACTTGTTAGATTTATATCTGATTATTTATCTCACTTATAGGCCTGGTTTCCTTTAAATGAGAATGGTGTATGCTTTATGGGCCTTGTTTTAAGTACTTGAAGAATCCTTATATTAGTGTCCATCCATATATTTTGTACGTAGGCCATCAGTTCATCGTGCTATTCAATTGTGCTTTCATGTGGCTTTAATGTATCGATCATAGTCTCCTTGTTTTTTGGTAAATAAGTTGTGAGTGGTGGAAAAGAGATTCTAAATATGGACCTCGTCTCTTAGGATTTCAACCTTTAAACTGTTTTACCATTAGACCAGAACTCATTGGCTCTATGTCTCTTTATAGGTTCAATGAATATGGGGTCGATGGAGGGCCAGCAGCAAGGACTTTGAGACCAAAGTTTAACGTTTTCTCGAAACATGTCTTGACTCACACTGGAGTTGAACTTCCCAAAGTTGAGGTAAGAGTGCCATTTTGTTTTTAGGGAAATTATTACTTCCGTACCTTGAGATTTGATAATTTATAACTTAGGTATTCCGATGCTTCGATAATATACAATGAGGTATTTTGAGGTCTAAAAATTTTATCACTTAGATACCTTGAAGTTTTAAAGTTTTATCAAGTAGGCATCCTTTTGGGAAATTTGATATATTTTCGTTGGAAATGCTAAGGTGGACATAAATCTGACAATATATAGGTATCTTTATTAGAATTTGATAATTTTTTTGCTAAAATGTTGACGTGATATATGACTTTGGGAATATATAGGTGGTTTACTTCAAAGTGTGGTGAATTTTTTATCGTACTTCGTTGAATTTTTATCGAAAACATTGATATGAATTTTGTATATATATATATATATATATATATATATATATATATTGTAAACATGTACTACATTAACATTTTCAATTTAAACTTGGGTCATATTTTTGCAAAAAATTATCAAATTCTGACATAGGGTACCTAGGTGGTAAAATATTCAAACCTCGAGACATCTTATTGTATATATTGAAATGTTTGAGTACCTAGGTGATAAATGCTCTAATCTTAGGGTATCTAAATTATAATTTCCTAGGTTTATATTACGGAACCATTGTTTTCAGTTTCTTTGCGGCGCTTGGTATAGTCGGTTAGATTGCTCCATTTTGTTTTAGAGATCTTGTGTTCAAGTCTTGAAAATAACCTCTTCAAAAGTGGGGACTCGGTTGTATAGGGCTGGGGGTGTATATGAGCTGAGTTGGCTAGCTCTCGAGCCGAGCTGTATATAGTTTGACCATGAGTTTCTGGGTTTAGATAATCTTAATCATTAAAAGAAAATCCAGGCAGGAACATAATATTCCTGAATATGACAAATATGAATAGATACATATATATATATATATATATGTTTTATCCTTTCTCCTTCACAAGAAAAGAAAACTTTGTTTATTTTGATCCCCCTAGCCCTGAAGGAAAGATCTTTCTCAATTAATCGATTTTTAACCTACGCCAAAACAAAATCCTACCTTAGGGACGACAACGGAGCTGCACTGGGCTGGGGGTTTTCTCTTTTGTACCCACCCAAATCCTTATCTATACCTACCTTTAGAGTCACGAGTAGTAAATGGGTACCCATACCCGCCCCGATGGGTACAAACCTGTACCCGCCCCAACAAATAGAATATATATATATATATATATATATATATATATGTGGCAGGTAATGTCATGTATGCCCAACTTGTACCTACTATTCACCTCACTTGCACCCATACCTGCTCCAAACAGGACAGGTATCCATGGGTAATGGGTTTTACCCATACCATTGTCATCCCTATGATCTACAACCGAGCTCGAGCACGTAGTCTCCAGGTTTAGAAATCAACATTAATTTGGGATGTAAATTCCTGCAGATGAAGCATTTGGTTGCTGGAGCCATTTCATTGAAGGGCACTGGCAGCCTGCTGTTTGTTTTTGGCAGCTCACTTGGAGCTTATCTTCTGGTATATTCTCTTAACCCAATATATTTTATGGTAAATTACGCATTAGTACTATGAGATTTGGTGTATTAATTATTTAGTTCACAAACGTTGTGCATCAATATTTTAGTCTAAAATTACATGTGTTTAATAAAGTAGTCCAAACGGCACTATGTAAGGGTGTAAATATGTCTCTTATTCAACTAATATGTCTCTTATTCCGCTCTTCATAAGTAGTAACACCACATTGTGGTTTGTATGTGGGATGAGGAGAATAATGTGGGGATGGTCAGTTTACCAACAAATAACTGTAAGTTTTGCACTCTTCGATAAAGTTATTTGGATTATTTTATTAAATTTATGTACCTTTTGGACCGAATATTATTTCACAACGTTTATGGATTAAAAAGCTCCTATACCAAAATCCCAGGGTACTAATATGTAATCTACCCTATTTTTTGTTCTTTGTTTATTTTGAGCAAAGATAAACAGCGGAAGCCAGGCTGATTAATTTTCTTTGATTTGTTCTTTGCAGCTTTTATACCAAGCTCTTGCTACCCCTATCTTGTATGACTTCTACAATTATGATAATGACAGGAAAGAATTTGCTCAACTATTTGTCAAATTTACTCAGGTTAGTATCATAGTTACTTCGACTGTTAATTTTGCCGTAAAGTATGCTTCTTGGATAAGGTACTTGAATGTTGGTATAATACCGAAGGGCGCATTTGCTAAGTTATGAATGGACTTTTTTTTTTTTTTGGTCCTAGAAGTACTTTTGTAAAAAGTGCTTTCAATACAGTATTTTTGTTTGCAATTTTAACAGGAAAATTAAAAAAAATCTTCTGTTTCTAAACAATCCCCTAGTATTTCTTTCTAATTCAATATACCAAAGACTTGCAATTTTAGCCCCCAAGAATAGTGCTAAAAGTTTGGATTACAAAATCGGAAAATAGTCGAAGCATTTACATATGGTAGACAAAATTTCGACTCTTCAATCATCTCTTTTAATCCCGATATTTTAGATTTTGGTTGTCTGACGTTTAGTCTAAGGGCGTTACCTCATGTAACGACTCTAGGTGTTACATGGGGTATAATGCCTTTAGACTAATTCATTATTCTACGTTGAATTGGATGTTAATTCAAGTTTAGAGCATTTAACGTAAATTTTTAAGGTCATCGCCATAGTGCGCCATATTACTTTGGTCCAAGATTGGCTAACTTGAAATCATTGTCTAAACTTATTGATTGATTGTCGTTAGATTTATTTTCTTTCGATTTATTCACAGTTACTCTAACAAACCCAAAACCAAATCCGATTCATCTTGAAAATGAATCTACTTGTGCTAAATACCGGTTAATTGTGGATACGACACCCGTCTATCCGCCAAAAGCTACAACAAATTCGCATGCTTGTGAGTGCACGGTTGTTACATACACATTAAAACCACATTAGTACTCGTACCCGAGTCTAGTTAACAAACGATAACTCCGAATAACGCTTTTTTTTATATATTTATTCAGAATTTGGCGTTGTTTGGGGCTCTGCTCTTCTTCATTGGCATGAAGAACTCAATGCCCAGGAGGAAGCTAAACAAGAAGGCTCCGAAGACGAAAACAATTTGAGTCAACCCGAGCGTATTTATGTGGAAGGTAAAGGTATTGCTTCAACACCTTCATATTACATGCTCTCTAGAACCCTAATTTTGTATGATTTCTTAGTTAAATTTCATTTTGATCTTTGCATTTTGTCGTCTAAATCATGATTTTGTCTAGATTTTTCATTTTTCAAAGTGGGTTCAGTCTTGAAACATCAGAAAATGCGGAGAACCAAGAGTATACAATTTGAGTTCTTTACTTTTGTTGATTCATAACGTTTATAAGTTTGTTCAGTTTTGGTCTCTTATCTTTTTTTTTTTTTTGGTTTAAAATTGTGCTTCCTGTTTTATTTTATGAAACTTGTCTGTCATCTTTTAATCTTTACCTAGTGTCTGTTATGGATGGGGGATCAATTTGGTCACAACATCCCAGTGCCTCATAGAGGCTCCCACCATGACTGAGTCTGGAGAGGAGGATGTACGCAACCTTACCTCTATGGTATCCTGAAGGTTGTTTCTGAAGAATAGTATAGAAAAGGGTCACGTAAAATCAATTTGGTCACTACATAAAGTATTTATAAGTTTGCTGAAATTGGTTCTGCATATTTTTTTTTGGTTTAAAATAGTCCGTCATGTTTTATGTTATGATAAGATTGGTCTACTTTCTTTTAGTCTTTTTCTGGTGTCCGTCATGGGATGGCAGATCGAGTTTGGTTGGAAAATAAAGTATCTATAAGTGTTTTCAAATTTGACCTTTATCCTTTTTTAGGTTTAAAATATTCCTTCATGTTTTGGGCTACATGACAAAATTGATCCATTATCTTTTAGGCTCCATTTGTTTAGGGAGAAAATTACATTTTAGAAAGTGATTTTTTCCTTTTGCATTGTTTGGCGTATCTTTTGCTTACAGAAAAGGTTTTCCTCCATCAAATGAGGCAAAATGACTTCCCTTTCAAAACGGGGGAAGTCATGATTCTAAGTGGTCCAAAAACTTTCGCGATAAACATCATGCATATCTAGATTGAATCGAAATAAATCAGACTGGACTGTAGACATTTAATGTCACAACATCAGACAAGAATTAGATTGAATAATTAAACAGCTTGGATGTTGCTTTGTTATAGTTACAGCAGAACAATTTTAATCGAGTTAGATTGTTATATAATATTATACAAGAAAATTATTTAGGTGTCCTAATATTTTAGCATTTAGTACATAGGTATTATGATATTTTAGTAATGTGCAATGATGTTTCCTGAAGTTTAAAATTTTTCTCATGAATTAGGAATTTTTTGCCAAAATTTAATAGATTTTAATTGAAAACAACAATTTATGTGTATCCTTTATCATAATGCTATAATTTCTTTTGTCCGAAAATATTAATATGATATATTTTTTTGATAATGTATAAGTAATTTTTGTTAGAATGTGGACAACTTTTTAATAGTATAATCATAGTTTATACCACGTTAGTTTTTTGGCAGAAATTAGCTGGATTTAAATGAAAATTTTATTAGATTTTAACATAGTATATACATAAGTTATAAAATTTCTTTTCTTAAGGCACCTTATTGTATGTATTAAAATGATAGGGCATTTAGATGATAAATGCTCAAATTTTAAAATATCAAAGAAGCAATTTTTCTAATTTATACGGGTTTGATAGTTAACTTTTGTTTTTTGTTTTTTGTTATTTATGTTGTTCTGTATCAAGATACAAGTGATTGGTGTAAAATATATATTTTTTAAAATATACAAAATGATATTATAATAGGAAATTAAGTTTTTCTTTGAAATAAATAATGGAAAACTCTATTTGAAATTCATATTTTCTTGGAAAATTTTTTCTGAAGAAAAATTAATTCATTGATTCTATTTTTTGGTTAAAACAAATGGAGCATTAATCTTTATCTAATGTCAGTCACGGGATTGGGGGCCAATTTGGTCACAAATAAAATATGAAACATTATTTTGAATAAAAAAGGAAAAACGAGGGATCAATTTAAACAAACAATAAAACAAAAATATCTCTATAGGATTTTGATATGGGGGTGTTTTGGGTTCAATATTAGAGTGCTTTTTTCTCCATGACTTTGAAAAAGGATTCGCGGAACAACCATTCATCAGGGTAGTATTCTAAAGGGATAAAGCTGCATACATCTCATCCTCCTAAGATCCTAATTAGGTAGAAGCTCTTCTGGCACTAGGTTTGTTGTTGTTTCTTTTGAAAAAGAGTTATGATTTACATTTACCATGGTTTGACTGCATCTCGCACCATGGAGGGAGCCTCTTGAGGTATTGGGGGGCTGTTGACTGCATCTCACAATAAGTGTTGACATTGCCAATAATAATCAATCCAGTACCTCTAAATAACTCCTAGCAGCTGCCTTTCGTGGTGGCCAGGGGCCGGGCCGGGCCTGACCGGCCCGCTTTTTTTACAGAAATAAAAAAAAATTTAAATAATATAAAGTCGTTTTGTACTAAAATTATTATAATTCATTGATAAATAATATGAGATACAAATATATTTTTTTTCAAGCACTAATAATGTTAAATATACATGTTCAAAAAAAATAATGCTAAATATATGTAATAAAACAAAATATACAATAAGTAATGGTAAATATTTTATTAAAAAAATAATGGTAAATAAATAACGTAACAATTATAAGTACAAATATAACGCAGTTGAGGCCTAATATTTAAAAGTACAAATTTGTTTATCAAAAAATACAAAGTTTGACATATAGAGGGTGCGGTCGTCTTTTGACGTAAATATTTAAAAGTAAATAATTGGCATACAAAAGTGTTGACATTCGTCGCCTAGGGGGGTTTCTACACCATCATTTGACGTATCAGTTGTGCGGTCGTCTTCTTTATCTCTCGATGAATCCAGCTTCATTCTTTGTTGATATCTTGCCTCAGCTAGCTGCCAATCCTTCAAACACACGAACATCTCCAAGCTTGACGGTGCTAGCTTCGCCCTCTTCGTTCCAAGCAACCTGCCACCAAGCCTGAAAGCACACTCCGATGCTACTGAAGACATTGGACAACTTAGTATATCACGTGCCATGGTGGAAAGCACGGGATATTGGGCTTGGTTTGTATTCCACCATTGTAAAAGGTCAAAATGCGGGTTGGCCGGCGGCCCGAAAATATGGACCAACGATGTCCGCAAATAATAATCTAGCTCGTCATATGACGTGGGGGCTACTGTGGGCGTAAATTGCTCCAACAGCTTCGACGAATATGACGTGTGTGAACTACTTCCACTAGATGTGGAAGATCCTACTGCAGCAGTACTAGGATTATTGGACGCTAATTTACGGGAATATTGAGAAAATAAACTATGCAAGTCGTTATCGACATTGGCAATGAAAGTGTCGATATTAAGACTAGGATGCAAATATTTGAAAAAATATTGGCAAAACAAGGTTAAACCCCTGCGTTTACAACGAGGGTCTAAAATAGTTGCCAAGCAGTATGTAAGATGTAGTTCAGAATAATATTTGGCAAACTTTTCTTTCATTGCCTTAATCGATTCGAACAAAAAGGGGTTGAATTCATTACCCACCATTCAATTGACAATATCAAGCAATCTTGGTATTGCTTGAGGCATAGTCGGATAGTAGCAACCCGAAAAAAATGCCGTTGCCTCTTTAAACATACTAAAAAAGTTACAAATTTGATCTATTGTCTCCCAATTTATACCGGCCAGGTTGTAATCGTTCCATTCTGTACGATTTTTCGGGCCGAATTTCATCAGAACGTCTTTGTGTGGTAGAATGCGCTCTAATATTTCTACCGTAGACGACCACCTAGTTTGGGAGTCTAATTTGAATTGTTTATATTCTATGTTATGCAACCTACATAAATTTTTAAATCTTCTTTTTCTAGTGCCGGATGATTTAATAAATATTATTACGGATCTTAAGGTGGTAAGGGATACTTTTATAAGATCTAAACCATCCATTACCATTAAATACAAAATATGACAAATGTAACGAATATGGAAACACTTCCCACCTAACGTGGGTCTCATTTGCCTAATTAAATGTGTAACGGATGCAGTGTTATTGGTAGCATTGTCGAACGTAATACTGAAGATACGGCGCTCTATGCCCTAGTCGCGGACTGCCGACATAATCGCACCCGTAATTACCTCGGCAGTGTGGGGGCAATCTAAAAGTCCAAAATGAATTATCCTCTTTTGGAGGATGAAGGATTCATCGGTCCAGTGTGCCGTTATGCACGTATAAGGTTGGCCGGGTTTCGACGTCTATATGTCCGACGTCAACTAGAACATGCTCATGTTCGTCGCAAAAAGTGTTTAGACCCCCGCTTTCATCCCGTGGTACAACGTAAAAGCGTCCCGCTTTACGGTGCTCCGAGGAATCCTCACAATGGCGGGGTTCACATTTCGTTGGAGGTAGTTGACGAAATATGGGTTTTTGCTAGTATTAAAAGGCCTTTTACTCAAAATTATATATTTAGCTAGCCCCTTTCGGTTGCTCTCTTGAGAGAACCTAAAATTAGCAAGTGCACCGGTCACTTGCTGTACTAGACTTTGTTAGCTCTTATCTGGGTATTGTTCGGGGTGGCACCTAAGTATATGTCTGTTTAATGTGCCCGTCCCAATGCCAGGTTGATGGCTAAAATCCCTAGCTGGGTCACATAATTTACAAGTTGCTTTATTAGTTGTCTTATTAAGGGTAAAGTGTTTCCGTACCCCACTAGTTGTATGCCTACTAGCACCGGTACTAGTTTCAGGCTGGGCTTCGGTGGTGGGTGTGGGTTCCTCATCAGTTTGTGAGTCTCCAACCGCACCACCACCTGGCTCATGATAATCTTATTGTTGTGAAAAGTCATAATCTATGCTATCATCAGTATATGGGGGTGATGGGTCTGGTTGTATAAAGCTCGTTCTTCCGTATTAAGTAAGACAATTCTACTCTTTTTAGGGATTCTGGGTGGCCGATAAGAGATAGAACTAGCATGACCGGCTCCAGATAATGATGAAGAGTTATGTACCATATTAGTATAAGTGATTAGTATTTATAAAAGTTCCCCTGGGAGCACCCCTGGTGTGGGTGTTGGTGTGCTACACCCAAATCCTAGGGTTCAAATCTCACCCTCCCCCCTCCCCCCATCTGAGGGCGTTGATATGATAAAAAAAAAAGATTAGTATTTATAAAATGCAAGTAGTAATGTAAATTAAATAACTAAAAATGCGAATCAAATAAAATTGCGATCCTAAAATTACTGAAACGAGAGAACAATGAAATTCGAACTTTAGCCAAACACTTTACGAACTTCGAACTTTAGAGCACAATTTCGCAATTAATAAGGTTGGAGAAGATGGGAGATGATGAATGTATAGAGAGAGAAGAGATGATTGAAGATTTGGTGAGGAAATGGATTGGGGAGGATTAAGTATTTATAGAGAAGAGAGCCGTTGGGGCAGGCCTAGGGTGTGCCCGGGCCCGGCCTGTGCTGGCCGGGCCCAAAGGCCTCTACAATTTGGCCCGAGGCCCGGTGGCCACCACGACCTGCCTTGAGAGGGTAAGATCTTTTCTTTTTCTTTTTCCGGTAAGTGAGTACAATATACCAAATATGAAAAAAAATATATATGTACAAAATCTATAAGGGGCATATCCCAAGTCATGGCCAGAAAGGCCTACATCAAAGAATCAGATGTCAAAGACAGAGAAAAAAGAAAGCTAATAAGCATCAAAGGTCAACATGACCAACAAAAGGAAAGCTCGGAATAATACTTAGCGCTTGAAACATTTTTGACACTTTTAATTGTTGTGCTTACAACTATTATAATTTGCTACACTCGCCACTTTTACTGCCATTAACTTGTCACTATTATGATTAACCCATTATTGTTTTGACTTTAGTGGCCTATTCGTTTATTACCATCCACCATCATGACTTGCCACTACTATGGTGCACTTAAACTGCTTATCATTGTTGCAGCTTGACTTCGCCACTGCGGTCCACCTCCCTCGCATGCAAACGTGGCTTGCTGTCACTATGGTCCATCCATATTTGCTTGACCACCTTTTATTTTTATCATCTTAATTCACCACGGTTATTTCCCGCCATTTGCTATTAAAAACAATTGTCATCCACCACTAAGGCTTGTTGTCATCTGCCATTGTTGCGTGGCACTGTCAACCAGCCTATCTCTGTGGTCCATCACCACCATCCGCTACTATTAGGTTGTGTTTGGTTTAATTTTTGAATAAATTTTAAAAAAAATTTTAATTGAATGTAAGACTTGTATTTAGATGATAGTTCAACTAGGAAGATGGAAAGATATTATTTTATAACTAAACATAAAAATATATAAAATTGGATCTTTTCACAGTTTATACAGAACGATGCTTAAAAAATCTTTGTTAAACTTAAATATTCAGTATCATTTCCTACTTTACGATTTCGTGTCCATCCATTGTACTGTTTTGAGTGGATATACTCATCACTCTTCATTACCACAACTAACTGTTATCATAATTTACTACTAATCACTACGACTTGCCACCACCCTTTGACCATGGCGATCACTCTGTCCATCACCATTGTGCACTCCCACCACCCGTCATTGTGCCACACCACATCTAGGGCTGGCTGCCCCTATAATTTTAGCTCACCGTTATGGTGCATCTTTATAGCCTACAACCACGTTTGTCACCACTGTAGTTCCCCTCTATCAACAAGGCCACTTTTTTAATTAACGTAACTTGTGCCAAACTTTTATCCACTACTGAGGCTTACTATTATCCATCATCGTTGCTTGGCACCCAATGATCCACCCATCATCATGAGTGACCACCACTACCGTCTACTATTATTAAATCATTTATTGTCATTATGATGGATAAGTTCTTTTTCTAAATATGTTTCCAAATATTTTATTTTGCAAAAAAAAGTCTTTCTATATTGCATAACCAAATACTTCACCGCAAAAAAATATAGATCTTAAATATATAAATCTAATTAAATAACTGAAAAAATTAAGTCAAGAAAAGCTGAATCAAACTAACACTTAGTCGGTTTATTATTAAGTCCTTTTTTTTTGCTATTCTAATAAGTGACTTCTTTTTAAATGTCTGCTATAATGTAAAAATTGTGTCTTTACGTGTTATATATGATCAAACCCTATATTGTGAAAAAATAAGTGGGGAGGGTGCGGGAGTAAAGCGGGAAGACGTTCTAAAATGATTAGTTACAGTTAAGATTGCGATTCTTTAGTATATTTGGCTTGAAATGAATGCTAAAGATTTTAAAGATTGGCAGATGTCAGTTAATTCCTTATAGAAGGAGGTTGTCTTTTTAGAAGCTCTTTGAACAGAGTCTCGAGGGCTTTATATTATTAGTTCATGTCTCTATTGATGTAGTTTGTAATTTTGAGGACACTTTGTTTTTAACTCTTTGTACATTTTTTATCTTTTAATAGTATAAAAAAAAATTGTTATAAGGAATGCTATTTCCACGACTTAGAATATTAGTAAGTCAAATTGTTTATTTTTTGTAAACTAATTATTTATATAATTAGTCAATAATTTGTTAAACAAAGCCCTCCACAAGTATTTGAAAAATGTATTTACTTTGTATTTTTAATATATATAATGAAAATAATTTACTTATGAAAATATTATTTGCTATAGTTCAATGAGTTTCGATCGTAATGTTACGTGTGTGTGTATATATATATATATATGTATATATTAAATTTCACTTAGGTTTCATTTAATATTTTTCTTAAGCAATGTTAGGGCTAACAAATGTGTCAGTGTTCGTGTTATACGAGAGGTTTTAGAAATTGAGCCAGCCATAACCCGATCCATTTAGCAAATGGGTTAGGAACTCTGAACGATCACCAAATATATTATTAAGCAGGTAGGAACTCTAAACGATCACCAAATCAATTATTAAGTAGGTAACTTATGGATTATGCATTTAATTATATTGGTGATTGTTTTCGTTTAGTGCTAGTTTATAACATGTCAATAATACGCCTCATAATTAATACTACTGATTTATATACGACATATTTATAATGTTTAAGAAAAACTATGAAATTAACATTGTTGTTCGTCCTACGTGGCTAGGTGATAGACTACTAACTTCGAACTTCTACCACTCATCACTTTTTAAACATAGAGGTAATCGCATTAATTTTAATCAATAACTTAAGTTGTTTTGAAGAAGCTAGAAATTGAACGATCATATTAATTTTAACCAATAATTTATAGCGATATGCATATGTTTGATGAATTTAAAGTTTAAGGATCACATTAAGTTTAATTATCATTCTGTATTATGTCTAATTCAATCAGAAAATAGATAAGACACTAATGTTGACCAATAATTTAAGAATATCTTTGATAAAATTAAAAGTTAAGAAGAGTTATTTTGATTTTAAGTAATAATATGATGATGTCTTTGACGTTTATCCATTCAGATAAGATTGGTCTATAAATAATAAATTTGCACCTAAAAATAGTCCTCGTTATATTTATCAATTTCAAGATAATTAAAGATATGATATTATTCAATTATTGTTAATGTTACATGAGGGGTGAGCATAGTCGGGTACCCGATCGAAAGTGACTTTTGGGTCGGGTACCCAAAACATCAAAATGACCAAAACTATTACTCATAATGTGATAAAAAAATCGGGAAGCCATATCAAATGGATACCCTAAAAGATTGGGTATTTGAGTTTTCAAATATTTTTGCTCACCCCTATGTTACATGACCTCATTAAACACTTGCTAGAAAAATTTATATGGTGTTGAAGCATCACTTTGGGTTACTCTTTTAATCCTTACTACACGTGGTTCCCACGACACTAGGAATGACAATAAGGCAGGCAACAGGTACAGGTCGAGTACATGTGGCCATACTCGCTATTGGTATGGGTTGGGTACAGGTATAATGTTATAGCCGCCTTGTCCTGCCTCGCCTCTTACCCCACTATATCTGCCTCATGCCTGCTCTATTTTGCATCCAATTAACTTTTCAAATTTAAAAATATGCACTTAAATTAGTTATTAAATTATTTATCAATGTCATAACAATTATAATTGAAGTCTTAAAAATAATATTAAGTAATAATATGGACAAGTATGGATAATCGTTTAATACTAAGGCGGGTATGGAGCGAGTACAAAAAGGGGTAATGGATACCCGTGGGTAATGGAGCAGGTATGAGAGGGCTTTATACTCACAGGGGAGACTATGATATCCATTCTATTCTCGGCACGGGTAATAGGGCGGATATGGCTATGAATTTGGGTGGTAGATACTCATATACAGGAGGCTAGAGATGGCAATGGGGGGGGCGGGCGGGTACAGGGGATGCTCCTCCATACCCGTACTCGCCATCCATATCCATATCCATATTCACCGCATTACCTGCCATGAGTATGAAGTGGATACCTATATCAGCTCAGATGGGTACAAACCCATACCCATATATGCCCTATTACTCGCAGGTATCCAATGAGTATCTATTATTTGTGGGTACAAAATGATTATATATTATCTACCATAATAATTATTTAATATTATTTTTAAAAATTTAATTATATATTTTTATAACATTGATAAATAATTTAGGTAATTAAATCTAAGCATGTATTGTTTAATTTGAAAATTAATTGGATATAAAATGGAGCGAATATAGTAGATATAAGGCGAGGCAGGGCGGGTATGGAGTGGGGCGGGTACAACACCATACCAGTACCCACCCCATACCTGTCATGGGTGCGAGACGAGTACACGCAACTTGTACCTACTACCCGCCTCACTTATACGTTTGGGGCGGGTACCCGCGGGTAATGGGTTTTACCTGTCCCATTGCTATCTGAGAGGAGGCAACCCCAATACCTCGCCCCGCCTCATTGCCATCCCTATCTGGGATTCGTCTGATAAAAAAATATATATATATATTTGGCAATATAAACTAGAGTTGTTTACTTAATAGGTCAAGAAGTTTTTAGTGGACAAGTACGGGTCATTTACATTTAACATGACTGAATCATTAAAAATTACTAATTTATCTTTAATTTCATTATAAGACTACATTGACACAACTAAAAACAAAAGGACATCTCAAGTTGAGTTATAACATAAAAATATGGCTACACAAGGCGAGCAAGAGCTTGAATAAATCTAAACGAGCCAAGCTCAACTTAGAGGTAGCAAAGCCAGGTTTAAGCTCAATTAAGCTGCAAACGAGCTCTTAATGAGCCAAGCTGACCTTAACTCAAGCTCCATAGTTTAATGTTTCAATTTACGAGAAAGAGTAATGTACTCTTAAATAGATGTTATTTGAAGTTCTAGGGGTCGATGTACTGTTAAATAAGGTTGGGGGTCCTTAGAAACAACCTCCCTTCAAGGTAGCCCCCGGAAGGGGGAAGGCTGCATACATCTACCCCCCGACCCTGCTTTTGCGGGAGCCCTTGGAGGCACTGGGCTTCTTGTTGTTGTTGTTGTTGTTGTACAATTCTCGCAATTAAACTCGTCATAAAGCTCAAAAGGCTCAGCTTATTTGGAACTGGAGTAAAGCAGACCCAAGTTGGCTCTTTAGCTTACCAAGCCAAGCTTGAGTCTGGTGAAGACTGGGCTTGTTACTTCACAAGCCTATCTTACTATAATTTATACGCTCAAATATGCTCAATCAGGCCTAGTTTAAGCATAAATAAAACAAGGTTGAGCCCAAACGAGCCCAAACAAACTTGAATGAGATAAAACAAAGTAAGGTTTGAGTTGAACCGAACTGAGTAGAGTCTAGCCCAAGCCTAAGATGAACTGAGCTTGAGCTTGAAGTTTCCAAACTCGTAAGCTTTGAGCTAAGTCCGAGATGAACTAAATGCAGGCGAGACAAGCCTCGACCCTAACGAGATCAGGCTCAATTTGGCTCATAATGAGCTTGGCCTTTCCTCAATGTATAAAAAGGAAAATAAAGATGGTATCTTCTAGTTATATGAAAAAGCCTCTTTTGACAAAGCCGAATGTACTTGTATTTTTAGACACCACAATTGGCACCACAACAGCCCAATACCTGATAGAGGCTCCTGCCACGGCAGGCTCACAACCCCGTAAGGAGGATGTTTCCGGAGACACCACAATTGGAAGCAAAGAGGAGGGAAAGGAAGATCTTTGAAGGAAAAGGGGTCTTGCAAATGCAAAGCGCGGATGAAAATTCTTCTTGGTTTTACACACAATAATAATAACTCAAGATTTAGAGTGCATGAACAGCGAAGTATCCGTTAATTTCAAACACAAATGCATTACGAATACCTTATTATTATTCTGCAAGTTCAAGAGGAATGTCAAGAGCTGTAGCATCGGTATCAATGGGTGTCAGTAGCATCGCCGCCTTCCTTGGCCTTGCGAGCAGCTGCTCTTATTTGTCGTTGTTCTTCCTTGTACACCCTGTTTCTCCTTTGGAACTGCAAATGAAATCCCAATGGCCTTTAGCAAAGGTAGCAAGTGTGCTGGGTTCTTTAAGGGAACTTGCTTTCAAGTTGCAAAAAATTTAAATACTGTGAATATAATACAATATAAAGACTCTGAATGAAGGTTGTTTGTGATTTGAGAGCCTAAATAAACCAATCTCAATACAATTAAATGTGCGAGATCAAGTGAAGTCCGAGCCTAATTGAGCCGAGATTAAGAGTAAATGAGTCTAAACGAGCATAATGAAGCTTAAATGAGCCAAAACAAGGCAAGCTAACATTGGAGCTTGCCAAGCTGGGTTCTAGCTCAATTGACGCTATAACTATTAAATAAAGTTAGTAAAATCTAGTGAATCATGATATAAAGCCTAGTGAAATTGCATATAAACAATTATGTTTATGAATGTAACTAGGTAGTGTTCATATAATGTACATATTAGTTTGAACTTGTCCATCAGATTTTGAACTCGCTAATCTTTCTTCAATAACCTCCCCCCTAGCTGTCCTCTGTCCGGCGCCCTGGGAAAGACTTTTTGGGTGGCTAGTTTTGGACCTAGGCCGATCTGAGGTCTTTTTATGTATCAAAGCAGCTAGGGTTCTCTACAATAGCTTATATAAACCCTGCTTAGGATTTGAGAAGAGCAAGAGATCAGGAAGGAAAAATCTTTGTAAGACTTCCAACAAGAAATGGGGAAATCCTTGTAACTTTGTGAATGTAGGCACAATTGGTCGAACTATGTAAATCTTGTGAATATTGTTTCTTTTCTCGTTGAATTTTTCATTTCTCCAACACCCACCATGTCTTCACCATCATTTTTCAAGCTGCCACAACCGCTACCTCTTGTTTGACTAAGGGTTAGAGGGATCATTCGTCATCCAGCATGGCTCACAAGAGCCGGCTATGATACCAATTTGTCACAAAGCCAAACTAAGGCTCTGTTTGGTAGAGAGATCCTCTTCCCCCAGAAAATGATTCCCTTCAAAAAAGATTTTCCAAGGAAAATCGAAATCAACTTTAGGTTTGGCGTTGTTTGTTTCAATGGAGAACATGATCCCACTGTATGATGTTATCTTATTTGGTTTAAAAGAAAATATATACCACCAATCATCTCGCATCCTATTATATAACATACGTAATGCTAGAACATAAACGATAAAGATTTGGATTGATAGATACCTTGAAGCTTTTTGGGCCGCTTAGAATTATGATTTCCCCCATTTTAGGGAAGTCATTTTCCTAACATTTTAGTCAAAAAATGTTTTCCGTCAATGCATATGTGGCAAACAACTTAAAAGAGAAAAATCAATTCCTAAAATCTAAATTTCCCTTGAAAGAAACGGAGCCTAAAAGAACAACTTATTGAATAAACACTAACACCAAGCCCCAAGGTGTAGGCAGTTCTTACTTTTTACTTTGTCATAACATGCATCAATTTGGGACCTTGGGGTGTGAAACCAGTATTGACTAGAATAGATTCATCACTGTAATCAAAAACTATCCTACTAGTCACTGTTTTCTCTCTTCCAGTTCATAGGTTGGCCCCAAAATCCTACCTACTTCATTAGCATTATGCAGATTTTTGTCGAGCTCACCAAAGACCTGCTGTAGGCGTATCTGCAATTGGGGATTTTACAATAATATAGAAAATTGGGACAAAAAAAAGGGTGGTGTCATTGCCAGGCAATAATTGTAAATGCCAGAGTAATGATATGACTTATAGTAAATAATAAGCACTAAATTTCACAAAATTGCTCCAACATTAACAATTTTGCCCCGTCAATAATATTTACCCAAAAGAAATTGCCAACCATTTTAACTTGTGGCACATTATCCCACTACTCTATGTTTGATCTAACCAATCTAACTGACTTGAAATTGGATTTCATACAACATATCTAGATTTAGCTCTTTTTAAGGTCGGGGGCCCTTTGGAAACAGCCTCCCTGCAGAGTAGTAACCCATAGGGGAAAGGCTGTGTACATATTACCACCCCCCAACCCTGCCGTGGCTGGAGCATCTATATGGCACTGGGTGGTGGTTGTTCTATCTAGATTCACGTATCACGGCCGCTATGTGAAGTGCAATTGCATAACATGTCAAGCTTAATGGGTGAAAAGGAAGTGTGGGAGTTTTAACAACTTTAACTACTCGAAGTTGAATCTATTAAAAAGAAAGGGTGAAAAGGAAGCTGTTCCAGATCTAATAATGAAGCTGGTCAATCCTCAATTGTTCTTCCATCCACAAAGTAAGGACCATTCTTCTTCTCCTCCTTCACATAAATCTCATCTTGTACGTTCCAGCTTCACTGGATTCTTTACTTGAGCAACAAATTGGCATTTTATACAAAACACCCAAGACTTCAAAGAACTTTTCACCCAGGAATACCTACCAAGCTCTGGCGATGGCCCAAGAAAACCTTCCCCTACAAATTTGTTGTCACCTAGTAAGATTAATTAGCCGTCAATCCAAGTTATCTTTAGCCTCTATACGAATAAATAATTATTTGGAAATATGGCATTGCAAAGATTCTTGGACCAAACCTTTCCTTGTATCCGCTAACTACAACCCCGTAGCTTCTAGAAACATTCCAGCAATGAAGACCATCTGGAGTTTAATTGGTAAGTGAGTGGGGTAGAGGGAAATGAGATTTTAACCTAGAACCTCTCATCATAGGACCTCAACCATTGTGCGTTACTAGTGAACTAAGGCCTTAATTCTATGATAGAGATTAAGCATCCCTGTGTCTAATCGAGAGAATTCCTAAGCATCCCTATGCATGGAGGACGGCAAAACAACCTTGAGTTTATCGAACTAAGTATACTTGTACTTAGTTTTAAGCAGCTTGTGTTTAAGAAATAGGAAATAATTGATTTTTATTTAATAGTCTGATGATCTGCCTTTTGGCTTTGGTTGTATAAGTATTTATAAAGACATAAACTATAGTCCTAATAGATTAGGACCTTCTAAACAGATAATAATAAACTAACCTAATAAGAGTGAAATTCTAATTTTAAACCAATTCTAATGAATCATATATCCTAATAGATAGAATTTATAACAATTCAAAATATCAATAAATATCACTAATATAGATCTTGATCCTTTCTCCTTTTATTCCTGTCATTGTGTTGTCATAGTGTATCTAGTGAAGCACAATAGTTTTGAACAACCATTCCCTCAAATATCTCTCCAACCAACCCATATCAGCTTATCCAACAAACGTTTCTAACCTCTGGTTCCTTAAAATTACGTACACATGACAAAGTTGAAGGCCCCTCCCCACATATGTTTGTTCGTCATGGGTCTACTTTTTCCCATCATGCCGTGTAACTAAATAATATGACTTCAGTGATACTATGTGATAGGAAGTTTCCCTTAAAGTTGAAGGAAAAATACTATAAGACTGTTGTAAGACTGGCCATGTCATATGGGGCGGCATGTTGGCCAGTTAAACAACACCACACTCAGAAGTTGAAGGTGGCAGAGATACGGACATTGCGATAGATGTGTGGGCATATTAGGAAGGACATTATCAGAAATGACGTCATAAGATGCAAATTAGGAGTGACTCCCATGGAAGATAAGTTGAGGGAGTAACGTCTGTAATAGTTTGGGCATGTTCAGAGGCGATCGACTAATGTCCCTGTCAGGAGATGTGAACAACTCCATAACAACAACAACAAACCCAATGCCCCAAGGGCTCCTGCCTAAGCAGGGTCTCGGGGGGGGGGGGGGGGGGGGGGGGGGGGGTGTTGAATGTATATAGCCTTCCCCCTTCAGGGTGCTATCCTGACGGGAGACTGTGTCCGAGGACCCCCAACATGAGAAGCATGGCATCCTAGAAGCATGAGAGCAACATAGCATAAGAGCTATACATAACACAAGGCAAGCATTACGAAGCAAAACACAATGGAAGGCTACTGCAAGACAAGTGATAGTCAATTAGGCAGATAAGCAAATAAGTGCACCCAAGGAGGAACTCATATACGCCTAGAAACACTAGTGTTAGCAATAATAAGCACCCCTTCGCTAAGCCGCCACATCGGCTACCCCTATGCTAGCCCTCCACCTAACTCTATCTAAGGCCATCTCCTCCCGTAGGTTTAGGTGGGTGAGGTCTTGTCGGATCATCTCCAACCATCTCTTCTTTGGCTTGCCTCTCCCTCTCCTGTCTAGCGTAGTATCGGGCTGTTCGCATCTCTTGACTGGAGCACTGGTCGGTCTCCTCCTGACATGACCAAGCCACCTCAAACGTTGCTCCCTTAATTTATCCTCGATCGAGGCCACGCCCAATTTGCCTCTTATGACATCATTCCTGATCCTATCCTTCCTTGTGTGCCCGCACATCCACCTTAGCATCCTCATCTCCGCCACTTTCATCTTCTGTGTATGATGTTGTTTCAGTGACCAACACTCTGCTCCGTATGACATTGCCGGTCTCACTACCATCTTATAGTATTTTCCCTTTAGCTTTAACTGGAACTTCCTATCGCAAAGCACCGCGGAAGCCATCCTCCATTTATGCTATTCTACTTTAATCCGGTTGTTGACATCCTCGTCAACTTTGTTGTTCTGAAAAGAGACAGAGGCAGGCCTAAGAAAAGTTAGATGGAGACCACTAGGCGTGACCTTACACAACTAAACCTTATAGCAGAGCTGACCTTAGATAGAGCTCAGTGGCGGTTAAGGATACATGTAGTTAACACATCGGATAGGAGATAGGAGCACGCCTAGGCTAGTCCACAGTACCCTAGGCCCGCATTTCCTCCATTGTTGTTCTAATGTTGCTTGCATGCCTGCTAGTGCATGCCTATTATTGCTTCATTGTTTTATTGCTTTATTGCTTTGTGTGACCCTCTTTATATTATTTCTTCTTTTCTTTTCGTTTAAGATTGGAGGCCTTGGAAACAGCCTCCCTTCAGGTAGCACCCTAGGATCGAACAATACGCAATGTAACTAAATCAACCATACGCAATGGCCACCCAATGGATTTTCTATTGCTAATTCCCCTGAACCCCCAACACATGGAGATTGAACAGTCGAGCATTCTGATGTTCACCGAAGTACTATTTCTCATCAAATAAGTGTCTTCAAAACACCCTCTTCAATACAATTTCACAAGTCTTCCAAAACTTTCCAACTTTAAAACTGGCAATATAGTCAAAGGGTATTATTATTGTCAGGAAAAAGATGTTATTTTCAAAGTAATGATGTGAATTATAGTGAATAATAGCAACCAAAATTCACAAATTTGCTATGAAATTAACAAATTTTCCCTATCAATAACGTCACCCCAATTAAATTCTGTCCAGCCAACGGGATTTACTGACACTGTAACTTGTGTAATTCTTCCCTCGCTACCGCAGGACTCCCGGATGTTCAGCGAATGGCATTTCATACTGACTACCATTTAAAGGACTGTCTATTCATATTAGGGTTCAATTTAACAGTTAACCCCGAAAAATGCAGCATATTAGGGTTTATGTCCTAATTTAACATACAATCATCTAAAATTTACATCAATCCATAATGAAAACCAAAGATCCAACAATTCGCACCAATGAACTAACACAATCAACGCGCTCAATCAACCAATCAATCAATCAATCAAGAGAGAGAAGAATGAAACCTCTTTGGAATGGTGAAGGCACTCGAGGTAATCTTCACGAAGAAGAGCGCAGTCCTTAGGTTCCCTACAACGAGACATACATTCGCTGAAGTCGATCCAGAAGTCGTAGCATCTCCCTTTATTGCCATTGATTCCCCACCCCGACGCCATTGTTTCTCTGTCTTCGTGCTTTCTCTCTCTTCTTTGAAGAAGAAGAAGAAGAAGAACAATTTAGGGTCCGATGATGGCGAAGAACAAAGGGGGTGACATGAGAAGAATAATAGTGTTTGATTTGGGCTGCTTTGGGCTTGATTGTTGAATCTTTGTGGGCTCACTCCAATTTAGCCCAAATTCAAGGGTTTTTTTTTTTTGGTTAAATTGTGAAAAAATATATTTAAAATATTTTTTTTATTAAATTATTTTCGTAAAAAGTATCTTCAACTAGGATATTTTGTAAACCCTTTCTCGACTTCGATTCGCCCTTGGACCTTTCTTTGAGAAATCCTTAACTTAACTGACTTATGTGATGCGTAGGTCGCTGTATCGATTGGGGTGGGTAACTGGGTTCCTCGTTAGCAAAGATTTGTAAATCTTTTTTTTATATAAGAATAGTGTTTAACAATTGGATGGATCGCTAGGCTCGATTATTGAATCTTTGTGGGTTCAATAGTTTGTTTGACGAAGTTGTGAAAAGACTGATTTTAGAAATATTTTGGTAAATATACCTTTGTGAAATGTGTTTTTTTTATAGAAAAATAGTGTTATATATTTGGATTGGATCGTTTTGGGCCCGATTATTGAATCTTGTGGGTTCATTCCAACTAGCCCAATTGAGAGTTATTTACATTGTTGGTGCTAATGTTTTAAATTTTGTTGAAATTAGTTTTTTTATTTTTTATTTTTAATTTTAAATAGTCTCTAATGTTTATTAATTTGTTCAAAATAATATTCAATATTTGTAGCTTTTTTTTGTTTAGAGTAGTCCGTAATGTTTTTTTATGATAAATTCGGTACCCTAATTAGTGACCAAATTCAGTAAAAATTAAAAAGATACTGGGCAAATTTTATTACGAAATAAAATATTATAAATGAGAGACGAATTTAAAAAAGTTACAAATATTAAAGCAGAATTGGCTTTTTGTGTTAGAGTATAAAACCAATCTTGGGCCTTTACCTATCAGTTTAAGCTTTTGGGACAGTTGATTCTGACATGGTATCAAAGCTTTGCTGGTCAAGAGGTCACCAGTTCGAATTTCAGCAGCCCCCACTTTCAATATGAATACAATTTAAGCACAAGGTAAGAGGTGGACCTTT